>CM033738.1:37781651-38142310 GCA_019671005.1 Hibiscus mutabilis
AATTCAGATACCACCAACATGTACCAGAAGAGCCAATCAACATGGATATAAGGGAAATGGTGGACTCATGTGGTAGGAGTGAATCAGATTGACCTACCAAATATTTGTCATACATAGCATTATGGCTTGAAAGGTCAAACACGTCGCCTTCTCGCGTTCCCATTCGAATGGGTGATTTCGATTTCTCGAATTCTGAGTACCATTAGTGTTTGGAAATAATAGTTGCATCTATGGTAATAGAAATGACAGGTGCAACTTGTTGACTATGCACGATGAGTTTCATCAAATTTGTCGTGCATGGACGGTGAGTCGCACCTATCATTTCCATTTTTTGCATCTACCACAGATGCATGTTTCAAACAAAAATATTAATGCTTTTCAAAGCAAGATTTAGAGTATTTTTTGAATGGGAAAATGAATGGTGGACATGCTGTCCTATAGATAAACACATGTACGTAATGATGGCAAAAAATATGGCCTAAAAACATCCTAACACGGTGAAAAAGTTGCCTAAACACCCCTATGGAAGTCATCCTGGTAAGCTATTTAAGGCAAGATTTGGAGCATTTTTTGAATACGTGAGCGAATGGCGGACATGCCGTCCCATAGATAAATACATGTACATAACGGTGGCGAAAAAATGTGTCCCAAAAAACATCTGAACACTGTAAAAAAGTTGTCTAAACACCCATATGGAAGTCATCCTGGTAGGCTTTTCAAGGCAAGATTCAGAACATTTTTCGAATGCGCGAACGAACGACGGACACTCCATCCCATAGATAAACACATGTACTTTATGGTGGCAAAAAAATGATGCCTAAAAACCATCTGAGCAAGGCCAACAATTTACGTAAATATCCCTATGTGCAAACCAACAATATTTTTTTATATTCAACTTGAATATTTTTAGCATAATATTATATAAGTGCGTATGAAATTGAATAAATGTAATCATCCACCATAGTACAAAACAATTAGAATTATATTTCTCATGATGTAAATACGTATGAACTTAATTAAATCAATCATTTACACGTGTATGCCCACTTCTTTGTTCTATGCTGGATTGTTTTTGGCAGAACGAGGGCCGTCAACATGGAATATCACACACAATACCTTTAATTTCATTATGGACGCATAGAGGTGCTACATGGAATATTCATGGATCCGTTGACCATGATCATTTGCATCTGTTTAAAGTTCTGTAATGCTTCATCCCGATAAGATGGCCATGTTGAGGCTCACATTGAAATCTGAACGTTGGTGGAAATTATAAAAAAAATGACAATCTTAAGAGAATTTACAATCAACCCTAAATCCGGCATCAAACAATACATGTTTAAAGATGCGTGTTCAAAAACATAATATGATAGGTATTTATAATTGGAAATTTGGGTGTAACTCACCATGCATGGTTGGCGAGTAACCCTCCTTAAGCATTTTTTTATTTGGTGTCCGATTTGATCGCCAATTTTTTTTATCGGAGATGACAAAATTTAATTCATTTAAAAGTTTACATGATAGCTACAAATAAATGTAAATATGCCGAGTAAGTATAAGGTTAATTAGAACTGATGTAGTGAGCCTAAATCATCAAGTTTTAGATATGAAAAGAAATTCATATTATTGTTGCACTTGGAGATAACAAAGTCATTTCAGATTGATCACCCGACTATCAGATAAGATGTCTATAACTTAGATAATCATAGAAAAATATAGATTATGAGAATTTGGCCAGAAAAATTTGTGTGTACCATCGATTACAGATCAAGAATGATAAATAAAATATTTCAAACAACAGAAGAGTGTTGACAGAGCAAGGGATAGACAGGAAAATTGAGTATCAACATAACAATCCTCCAAGCATACTTTGATATGTAATTCCCCAGAACTGCATCCATAAGGTCTTACTCTAGACCCAAATGGCGTAGGAGCTAACCTAAGGGAATGCCTTAGGCCCATAAGGACTTACCCTAGGTCCATTGGACATAAGTGCCAACCTAAGGGGATGCCTTAGGTCCATAAGGACTTACCCTATTGGACATAGGGTAAGTTCTTATGGGCCTAAGGCATTTCCTTAGGTTGGGTCCTACGCCATTTGGGTCTAGGGTAAGACCTTATGGATGTAGTTTCGGGGAACTGCATATCAGAGTATGGTATACTAAATTTCCTCGTCTATCTCTTATTCTGTCAACACTCTTCTGTTGTCTAAAATATTCCATCTATTATTCTTGGTCTGTAATCGATGGTACACACAAATTTTTCTGGCCAAATTCTCGTAATATGTATTTTTCTATATTTATCTAAGTTATAGACATCTTGTCTGATAGTCAGGTGAGCAATCAGAAATGACTTTGTTATCTCCAAGTGTAACAATAATATGAATTTCTTTTTGTATCTGAAACTTGATGATTCAGGCTCACTACATCAGTTCTGATTAACCTTATACTTGCTTTCTTAAAGCACGCGAAGGTAGTAATGTATTACCTTGAATCCTTGCTAAATCAGTTGACCCTTGATGCATTTTTAATCTTTCCTGAACTCGCATTTGACACCCCTCAATATCTCAAGTTTGCGAGTACCTTCAATTAAACAAAATCCTTCATTAGACCTTAACTCGTTTGCACTAGCTCTTAATTGAATAATTAAGCACATAAGAATTTCTAGATTCATGGTCAGATTTAGAGGCTTTTGAGTTAGAATTTCACAAAACAGACCTCAAAATCAAACTCAGGAAATCGAAAAACCCAAAATATAACTTTTTTAAAAAGTTGACTTTTTTGTTAAAGTTAAAGCTGACGTCAGCAGTCAAAGTCAATGCTAACGTCTTCACTCAACTACTCAACAATCAATGCTGATGTCATTGGTCAACTGGTCAACAGTCAATGATAACATCAGCAGTCAACACTGACGTCATCGGTCAACGCTGACATCATTGGTCAACAATCAATGGTGACGTCAACGGTCAATACTGGCGTCATTGACCAACTGGTCAACCTAGTTAACTCGGGCGAGTTGGCTCATTGAGCTGACTCGGATAGTTTGACTCACTAAGCTGACTCGGGCGAGTTGACTCTCTAGGATGACTCAGGTAGTTCGGTTCACGTTTTACAGGGTTGGTTCAAGGTTAGTTCAGATTGATTGAGGGTTTAACCGGCCTAGTTTAGGGGGCTACCATCCAAGGCGGCCGAAAATCACCTCGAATGGCATGTGGCACCACGCGCAGCCTTGGATGTCTGAAAAATGACCTAAAAAGTATGGTTTTTTACTAGATCAGAAATCCATAACCTTTAATAAATAGAAATAAACTAGAATCTTATCGAAACTTACCCAAAATGAGAAAATCGATCAGATATCATACATCTCGTATAAGGCTTCAAACGAAGATGCCACGATGAAAGGAGGGCACAATTACGCTTGCCTTGGCACGGTGAGCACGACTGGACTAACGAGAATGCAAAATGATGATGGAAGCGGTCAAAATTGAAGAAAAAACATAGGGGAAAATCCTTGGATTCGCCAAAGCTTTAGACGGTTCTCTACGACAAACAGTGGCATACCACCGAGCGTGATGGGTGGCGTTGGGATCGAGATGTCATGACAATCCCAATGGAGGTGGTGGCGATCGTCACGGACAACTGAAGAAGGAGATCGGAGGTGGCTGAGATTTGGGGAAAATTTTCCAAAAGCTACTGTCTCTCTTCTCGATATTAGATACAAAATAAAGATAGGGGTATCTGATGAGTCTGTCATATATATATATATATAAATATATATTTCACCAAAACTCCACAAGATAACATTAAAACCATATCTTGGTTCAACCAAGACAAGAATGAGCTCTTGGCTCAATGGTTAAATCTAGGTGAGGCTTGAGGGCGAGGTCGTGAGTTAAACACCCACCAACATCAATTCTCCATTTCACTTTCTTTCTTTTTTCTTTTTTTCTAGAGTGTTACATGCAGTATTGTATTATAAAACTTAATACATTTATTATATTGCAAAACGATTACAAATAAATGAAACATACTACTCACAATGCGATTTCATAGAACAATAATGTTGTAAGAAGAACTTCCATTACATATCTCATACAACACAATTGTCTAACCCTCTATCACTTGTGAAAGTGATGTAAAATAGTGTATAATTGGGGTTGACAATATGACTTCTGCTAGCCCCATTATGAGCAATTCACTACCTCCTCATCTACTTCAGAATCTAAAGAGATTCATTTGGCTCAGATCCTCTTTACTTAACTGGAAGAGAGTATCGAACATATGGTTTGAGTGCTACACAGAGTCAGCCAACATGGCATATGCAACTGTCAAGGCCCGTTTATCACAATAGAGGTTTTGGGTTGGTCCACGTAATACATTTGAGGTCTTAACACCATGATCTGCTCCTTGCGCACTTAATGTTGTAAGGAGAACTTCGTGATTCAAACTAAGCTTCACCAATACATGAGACGACCACTATTTTGTAAAAAGCACTTAGGTTAGGCTTGGAAGAAGATTTTGAAGTTGAGGGATGATTATGCACTTATGGGAAATTTGGATGGTGGGTATAAAGTAAGGAAAGTATGGGAGGTTCTTAGACATAAGATTGTGAGGGTTCCTTGGTCTCGTATCATTTGGGGTGGATTGGCAATGCCACGATTCTCTTTTATTGCTTGGCTTGTAATTCTGGATATGTTGCCCACAAAAGATAGGATGACGCGTTGGGGGCATGTTGAATTGTAGTGCATATTGTGTCCTAGTGGTTTAGAGAACATGGATCATCTTTTCGTTGAATGTATGTTTGCACGACAGGTTTAGGCTGAGATTATAGTGGCATGTCATAAGGATGATTCATTGGTTGATTGGCTGAGTATGGTAAAGTGGGTGCAAAATAATGGCAAAAGAAAAACCCTTAGGGCTATTATTGTTCGATTAGTGTGGTGTTGCTATACCTACTATATATGACATGAGCGTAACTGTAGATTGAATGGAAAGGGCCCTAGGCTTGCAGCTACCATTGTCTCATTGATCAGGAATGATATACTATGAAATTGTATGGTAATGTGAAGCTCACTATCCATTCTTCTACTCTTACTGCCGAGTGGGGAATTATATAGGCTTTGTTTTCATTCTTTTGTTCTTTTTGTTGATACATGATAGTTTTCGTTTTTGGTAGTATGTGATTGGTTGTACATGGATGATACTTTGGATGTATAAGAAAATCTCATTTATCCAAAAAAACATCATGTTAGTAAGCTATTTTGTGACTTTAAACTTGTTTTGCATATAAATCGAGTTACAAACGTCGTGTAGCATTGCAGTCTGAACAATTTATCTTTCATCTACCTGAAAATTTTACGAATCTTTTGCCCGCAAAAGATGTAGGGGGATAACATGATAAGAGGAGCTTGCCGTCAAAGTATAGTGAGTTCAAACCTAACTCGTCGTGCATTGACGACGGGTTTCTCTTATCATGTCACCCCTTGCACCTTTTGCAAGCAGAAAGATTTGTCAAAGTTACCTAGAAATACCAATTTTTTACCTACGCTCTATTAGTGTCAAACCCAAGATGTGAATATTTTTTTGGAGCTATTTATTTCAAAGAGATAAGCTTGTTATTCCCGTCAATTCTAAACGAACCAAGAATATTGCACGCACCATGGATTCAGACAAGTTACACAAAGTTCTCCTTACATCATGACGTATCGCTATTCCTTTTTTCTCAAAGGTATTGCGAAACTTAATGTTGTAAGGAGAACTTTGTATAACGTCTCGAAATCCATGGTCTTGTTCATTTGGAATTTATGGGTTTACCAAGCATGACAGAGCGATGTATTTACAGACTCGGATGAGTAAAACAATCCAACGTTAAATTCCAACGACATTGAAATATGTGTAATGACGACATTGTTTTTAATAGCTCATCTCCGTACTTTTTTTCAAGTATACTTACTATAAATACTTTAGTAAATATTGTGAAATTTAATTGCATTGTATTTTATAACTTTGTTGTATTTACTAATTTATGTATAAGATTTTAATTCTTCTGTAATAAAATTGAGGAATTTTGAAACTCGCCTTTCATGCTTGGCGAGTTTCACGTGATTTCTGTTACTATAAAAGCCACAATTTAGTTGTGTCTCTTTCACTCGTAGATCCAACATTTTGCTCCCTCATGGCTAAGTTTTTCACAATTCGACTCAACAATCAACAACAATATGTCACTTAACGCTTTGTTGCATTTGATATCAACCGAGGTTAGTAAAAGTTTAGACAATAAACTTTCTTATTTGGAATGTAAAATCCCAACACCGACGGCCGTTGAACTGCACTAAATTCTGAGGCTTACCAAGGAAAGCGACCTAGGCAACATGTTTGACCAACACTATTATGTATGATCTAAATACATCCACATATATGTTATGTTCCATGAGGGCCAAGCCGGAGAAGGTAGTTCTACACTCAGAGAAGTTGGTCCGTCCATAGTCACACCATCCACTGAACAAGTTCCATCTTCGCCGAATGTTGATGTAGTTGCTGATGTGTTGCAGCTTTTTATGTACAGGCACAGACAAGAGAAACAACAACGGATTGAAGAACTTAACTCCAGACATCTCTACTGACTACGATGACACCAAGCCAGAATTCGATTAACCTTCCACTGCTGAAATTATTGTAGTTTCATGTTTATGTGTTGGTTATTCATTTGATGTTCTAAGTATGTGTTATGCTGCAGTCTAACTTGCTTTATGCTTTGATTCTATGAAATTCAGTAGGCATCATCCTCAATTATCTTTTTCGGCTCGTTAAGGTAGGGAGATAGAATTTACCTACTTATTATAACAACATTGACTAACATTAACATACATATAAATAATTTACTGACCCAACTAAAAAAATCGAAATTATCCATCTATGCGTCAACTATTTATTAAAAGTTTTAGTTTCATAAATGGTACAAACATACTTTTTTATATTTATTTCTTTTGAATTTTATTATTTTTTAAACCAAACTCATTGTACAGCCACAACGAGTTCCATATTTTTCCAAACGGTGTTATTTTAAAACGTTACGGCCGTTAACCCACTTAAAACTCACCATGCCCCTATGGCGAGTTCGTATTAGGATCACTCTAATCACCTTGATTAAGATTAAAACTGTATATTTTAAAAAAATTGGAACTCGCCCTGCATCTACGACGAGTTTGAATAAAAAATAATATTATTTTAGAACTCGCCGTGCTCGTGCAACAAGTTCATTGTAATGGTGCCAGTCCGGAAAATATAGAATTTTGGATCCTAATTTGATAAATATAAGACCGATTGGTCCTAGTTTTTCTTTAAGCCGGCTATGGTATCTTGGAGGAAAAAGATGAAGGAAGAGAAAAATGTTGGGGAAAGTGGTTATATCACCATGTGCCCCAAATCCCACGTGAAAGACAAAATTGATGAAGGGATATCAGCCTTTTCTTTTAAAAATGGTGTAATTACCACATAAAACTCTCAAGTTTCACTCTTGTCACAAAATGGTCCCTTTCCAAGCCCATATGCTCAAATAGCCCAACAGGTTCGATTATCCAACCTAACACAGAGGTCCATAATCTGAGTCCATGCTCAATCATTGACTCGAAAATTCAGGTCGTTACAAAAACTTAATCCAAACATTAAAATCACTTGTAATCAAATATTTGACCCCTTCAGTTTTAAAAAAGCAACATTTAACCATTTCTTAACACCATTTTTTTCTTGGGCTGCATTTCTTTTGCTTGGATAGAAGATGGAATCCACTTACCGAGGAAGAAGAAAGAGTATGGAATATTTGGAATTTGACCCAAAATATTTAAGATGACAATTGAATTGATAGGATTTAGATTAAATTAATATAATAAATAAATGTTAGAGATAAAAACTTGCTGAGAAAAAAAAAAAAAAACTGTTATTACACCAAGTCACATTAGCATAGAATGAAAACTTAACGTCAATGATTAAAGGTGGGTGACTAAAATAGAAATTTGATAATAGTTTGGTGACTAAATAGGTAGCTTACCCTGAATTTTATATGTTAATTTAAAGCTTGCAATGCATTGATTGCATGTTTAAGAGAAAATCTTGTTATTTACCCTTTAACAAACAAACATAGAGAATTATAACTCGTAAATCTATGGTCCGAGTTAAACAAACCAAAAAGATGAAAAGGTCAAGTACCATTGGCAGTTCGCTAAGCAAAATGTTTTGCTCCATGGATCTAACTGCTGTATTCGTCTGCTAAAAAATAAGTGGTGAATGCTTATGTTTAAAATCGATGATGTTGACGGATTTTAACGGTCCGCGTACGATGACATGGAGGAATTTTAACAGTTCGGTAATATAATTGAAACTTTAACTAAAGTTCAATGTTAAAATAATATCGATTTTTTGTTCAGTGGTTAATTGATGCTAAACTTAAAGTTCAGTGTTAAAATAATATCGATTTAAGAATACCTATTTAGTCAACTTAAAATTCAGTAGTATCTGGTGTAGTTTACCCTTTTATTAATTAATTATAGCATGCAAATCAAGTTATTACCATTCTTATACAACTACAAGCTTGCCGTATAGAGTAAGACTTGATTGTGTTCAGTGTTACATATTGATCATTGATTAGCCTTTTGATGCATGGTTAAGACTATAGACAACAGAGTTGGTTATCTTCTTCTGTCTTAAAATTTGTTTCATAGTTTAAGTATAGTAAATTATGGTTGTCGTCGTAATGTAGCGGTTACGAACAATATAGACGTTGCGTCGCAATTCTTATCCCAAAAATAATTGTGATTTTAAATGCGATTGCAGTTTGTAGTGTTGTGGTGATCTTTAAAACCGTTACAATGCGATATTTGCATTACATTGCGCCCATAATTTAATACTATGAGTTGAACACAGATGCTAAAATGTTATTTTACAGCCATATAATGCAAACTTTTAGAAATTCTAATCTGAATATAATAATAAAATTACAATCACAATCCAAACCAATCAACCAACCGAACACTTGCCTGCCTTTCACGGTCTTGCTACTCATACATGACTTTGTGGCCGAACATAACAGAAAGAGCAAAATAGGAAACGGAAGCCAAGTAAGAGAACACCATAGATATCACCATCTGATTGCAAAACTTCCCCCCATGGCTGCACACCGCCATCCAACCCATTTTTTCTTCTCCATACCTACTGATATAACCCACCGTGTTCGCCGCCGCGCATCAGGAGACCATCAACCCCATAATTACCTGCAATTCACTAACACAAGTTGACTCACTGTGTATAATTTCTCACCAAAACTAGGGATGGCAAATGAGCGGGGCGGGTGAGGATACTCCTCCCTCATCCCCATACCCACTTAAAATTTTCATATCCACCACCTACCTACCACTCACGGCGGGTATAATTTTCAAATCCCCACCCACCCACATGGGTACATTCCCAAATCCATCCCCACACCCACTACCCAACTGGACATCTACCACCGAACCCGTATTCGCCTACAAGCAACTAGTAATATCGAATAATGTAAAAATAAATTATATACTTTTGTAAAGAAGAGTACAACTTTGCATACTTTATTGATTGATCAAGTGTATATATATAATACATTTACACCGGTATAAATTTAACTACAACTAACTAACGATCGCTAACTTAAATAAAGCACTTTTTCACCGGTATAAATTCTACTTAACTACAACTAACTAATTAACTATAGCTTATTTAACTACATCATATTTACACTTGTACAAATTCTACTTAACCACACATATTACAAAATTACAACCTGATTAATTCAAGCTCGATCTTAAATAATAAATTCAAGCTTAATTATAAATCATCATTTTTAAACTAAACTAATTGAGTTTAAAGTCTACAAACTTAAAGATTAACGTAGATTTTAAAACAAACAAATATCATAGTACATAAAACACCATAATAAAAGGCATAATTAAAGTTTACAAAGATCATATGGTGGGTAGTTAGTGGGCGGGTGGATGCGGGCGGATACGGTGCGGGTAAGGTCTTAAAGACATCACCTACCCACTACCCACGACGGGTATGACTTTTTACATATACACCCGCCCACTACCTATCAAACTCATACCCATCCCCACCCCAACTGGGGTTGGTGCGGTGCGAAATCCGCAAAATTATATTCGTCTGCCATCCCTAACCAAAACCATATATCTTAACAGTCTGATTATTACCATGTCATGCAGAAACAGATAGAACTGATACTTCAGATCTGATCTTGACCGGCTCAAACAGTAAACAAAGAGCACTAAAAGTACAGAGGAAACCCATGCAATAGTGTTTGTCACAAGTAAAAACCTGCAGTAAAATCACACAAAAAAGGGTTTTTAATTTTAATTGGTGAGCCATCCAAAAATAAACAAAACACCCCAACAAGAAACTAAAAAAGTGGCTTCTAATTTGGTATCGTTTAAGCAAGTTTCGAGTTCGAGACTTTGTATATATAGAAAATCTCTGCTGTAAGACTCACCTACCAAAGACAAGTATGTGACATAGGTCGGTTCGGATTAGTCAGGACAAAACCATAAGAATCAAAAGGGCAAAAAAATTGGCTTATGTTAAAGCAATGTTTGTTTGTTTGTTTACCTCATAGCATATGAGTCGGTGTAGTGAGCATTAATATTGGAACTGAGTAGAATGCTGGATTGGGAGCTTGTAGCCATAACACAGATTGCAGCCAATGTGAAAGCGGCAGCGAAAACCCTTAGCGTTATTTGACCCATAAAGGAGCTTGTTTTAAAGGATTTTGACACCGAAAACCCCATAGATTTGGCTTGGACTGTAATACCCCAAAATTTACTAAGTTGATTAAGGGTCATTTAGTACTAAGATAATAGCTTAAAAGCAAACTTAGTGACTAAAATGACAAAAATGCAAAAGTTAGGATTTCTTTAATTATGGGTTTTGGAAAGGAAATTTCTAAGGTTTAAAGGTATCATGTGATAGATAGTGAATTGAATAAGGTATTCTTAAATTTTGGTTGAATACCAAGGAAAATTGGAATGGAAATTGAAGTTTAAAAGTTTAGTGACCAAAATGTAAATTTTGAAAATTTTATGGCTAAAGTACAAACTTTAGAAAAGTTTGGGGATTAAAGTTTTAATTTCCCAAAAGTTAAGGGTTTTTATTTCATAAATAAATAGATCACATATGGGTGTGAACTGAATGCATAATTTTTGGTTTGATTTGATACTTCAATTATTGAGAAAATCGCAGTTAAATTTTTAGTGGAATTTAGATACCCTGATTGGACTGAAAAATTTTAAAGTTTTACCATATGATAGAGAAAGGTTATAAAAGTCATTTCCAAGTGTTGGAAATATTTTTAGTTAGATTCAAGATGAATCCTACAGTTTATTTCTCAGAAAGGATTATTTATCAGTATATTGGATCGAATGGAAATTTTGGAGACTGATCCAAAAGATATGATAAATTCATAAAATATTACTTTATGAATATTTTATTATAGTTGGTTGGATTCTAACTAGATTTAGTTGAATTTTAACAAGAATGACAAACTAGTAAATAAAAACTAGTTAGAGGGCAAATTGGTCATTTGTCCCCAAAGCAATTTTGAAATATTTAAAAAGTTATAAGGGCAATTTTGGAAAGACAAATGGAATATTAAATCTTGGCCCTTGATTGATGATAAAATCAATCTCAACCATTGGATAAAAAGGGCAAAATTGTAATTTCACTATTAAATGAATTTAATATTCATTTAATAGATATATGTGTAAAATAATGGTTTTCCAGCCAAAAACGTGAGGGCTAGGGAAAGAAAGAGAAATTTTTTCCAAGCTCGATTCAAGCCCTGAAACTCGGTTTTAAGGTAATCTCTTCAACTACAAAGTTGTTCTACTCTTCAAGCTCTATCTTTTGATATCAATAATTCATGGAATCCATGCTTGATTGATGAGAATTTACATGAGAAAGAAATTAGGTTTTATGGATCAAATTGGGGCTTTTGAGATTTTATGATTCCATGATTGAATTCAAGTTGAAATCAAGCTAGTATGATGTTAAAATCATGACATTGAGTTGAGATTTAAGTTTTACATGTTTTGATTATTATGAAGATGATTAGGGTTTATGGATTCAAGTTTAATTTAGGGTTTGTGATGTTGAAATAATGATCTAGTAAGCTTGAATTGTTGTTTGGAAGCAAAACCCTAAGTTAAATTGTGTAGGGACCATTTTGGAAAATTGAAAAGGTGAAGGACCAAATCTTAATTTTTATAATTTTGGAGTGTATTTATGTTATTAATAATGTTAGAGATAAGAAAATGAAGTTAGAATGCCAAATTGATGTTGAATTGAATTAATGACCATTTTGACAATTTGTCAAAGTTAAGTGACCAAATCAAAATGGAAGTTTTGTATGGGGGCTAAATCTGATTTTTAGTTGTAATGATGGAATTAAGGTAGTAATGTTGAATTGAGGACTAATTTGTAAAGTTAAGAAGCTTGAATCCTTATATTTGCATTTTAGTGACTATTTCGGTAAAGAAGGAAAATTAAGGAGAATTATTCTGAATAATTATTTGATGAAGAAGGTCATAAAATGCTGGTTTACAGCAAGTAATTGGACTAAATTGAAAAGGAGAGAAGTAAGTATAAAAGTTGAAGTTGTTTATGGAAGTTGTGTAGAAAAATTGGTTTATGGAAGTAACTTTGAAAATTCACTATAAATTCTGAAAAAGTGGTTAGAAGGTGAATTTTATACCGATGTAAAGATTTGTTCGTCTAGTTTTGTGTCCAACAAACGGAAATTGATTTCGAGTTCCTAGTAAAAAGATATGAATTTTTAAGTGGTGAAAGGTCAAAAAACAGTATAGCAGGCTGTTCCGAAATTCAATATTGGAAATTGAATTTGAAAAGTCGCCATAAATTGTACAATTTGAATTTGGGCTATTAATTTATATGTTTTAAAAGCTTATTGAATCTAGTTTCTTTCAGAACAAACATAATCGAATTCTGAGTTGTAGATTGTTTTATAGAAATATTTCTTGGGAGGTACTGCAAACTGCCAGAAAATGAGAATTGATACACTTTGTATCTAAGGTTGATTAGTAAGCTTAAAAAGGGTTAATGGAAATTCAAATTGGTCACTAAGGACCATAATGAGTTTTTGAACAATACAAGGAAGAAAAGAAAATGTTTGGAGATTTTGTATTTAAATGATTATATTGGACAATATGTCTAAGATATTTTTAGAATGGGATCTAACAAATATTTTATTGATTTGAATTATGAAGTTAAGTTTGAATCAAGGGAGGTTCGAGGTACAATGAAGGAGAGGATAAAAGAGGACATAGTGAGGCATATTAATACATGGCCTAGGTTAGTGCAATACATACATAACATTATACATGGATGTTTCATACATCACCAGTAGGACTTGTGATGAGTCTACCTGGTTTATATATTGTCATAATAATTATGTCATTGATCACATATTTGACATATTTTAAATATATCAAAGGTTGAAAATAAATGCATTGATCACTAGTTATTGATGATGGTATTGTAACACCCTTACCAGTATTTATTAACCAATACTAGTATAGAGTGTCACATACTATTTAACCGTATTTTTATACTAACCAATTTAATCCAAAAACAATAATTTTTTAAATTTATATTTATCGCATAAAATCAATTACTAATTTTTAATTAGTCAAATAGATTCCGTTTTCAGGCAGCAATTTGGAAGTTTGTAACTACACCTTTTAATTAAGTATACTGCCTAAAAATTGCCTAAATTTAAAATGGTCTTGACTACTCTAAAAATCAAAGTTATAAATTTTACATGATTTCCATTGCTAGAAAGTTCTTTAAACTACTATAAATCGCATTATAAAGTACCCATTTATCTAGATATTAATATTACAAACCATATCTAGATCAGTTAAAGTGAGCTACTACTATTTTATACATGCCAACTAGAGATAACCAAAATACATCAAAGATGTAAAATTACCGATACAACTATTTTTCCTCGAGGTGATGATGCTAATATTCCTTACTCCTGCCCTGGATTACTACCTACGCATGAAAACCATCACACGTTAAGTAAACACTTAGTGAGGCATTATAATGATTTAACATACATCAACATGCTTGAGTTATATCAATAATATAAAGAACATGCAATTTGATCACCATTCTTTTATTTTCCTTGTGTTAATCAAATATCAACATAATATATTCCGGATTTATAAATCATATTAATATCCTTGCCATTATCCGAGAGTTTATATATCCTCTAATTTTATTAACCATTTATTATCAAATAAATTATTGCCCC
This sequence comes from Hibiscus mutabilis, assembly GCA_019671005.1. NCBI lineage: Eukaryota > Viridiplantae > Streptophyta > Magnoliopsida > Malvales > Malvaceae > Hibiscus > Hibiscus mutabilis. Next base: position 37,796,019 of record CM033738.1, read on the forward strand.
ACATAGTTTGAGGACTTGAGTACACGAGTCAAAAACTGCACCAAAGTGCTAATAAACCACACCAAAGTGCTAATAAATCGCACCGAAGTGCTAACCGCTGGACTCTATGGCATGCCAACTATACTCTATACCTTATTAACTTACTTGGGCATACTTTCGAATTCCATATTCGATTCATCCATGGCAATATAATTAAATATTGGGTAGTTCATACCCTAAATATAACATAAACATACATACCTGATATATCTAGCGATCAAATGCATCATAGTTCTACCTTTTGAGAATTCTCAATATGTCAAATATAAAAAATAAATATAATCTTCAAGCATATAATTATACCAGACTTATCACAAGTCTTTTAAATCAAACATAATATTTTCTATGCATAAAATGCACTCACCTCGACACTTTATACTTTGTCAATGTTCAACTAGCCTCACTAAGTTCAACTTTGATCTCGTTCCTTTCCTCGATTGCTAACTCGGTCGTGATTTTGTTCACAGTCTACAGTGTATTAAAAATTACCATAAGTACATTCAAAATTATATGTTAGTATCCTACTAACACATAAATAATATAGGAATAATTTTCCTATAAACACCCTAATATTTTCCAAATATTAGTTTTATGATGCAAGTCATTCCATCCCCAATACTTTGTATTTCTTCCAACCCTTACTCAAAGAATTATTTATAACTCATTCTAACCTTAATTCCAGCATCATGCTTCCATAAAAATAAATTTTCACTTTAGTCCTTAAATTCTTCCCAATTGTCGAATTAGTCCCCAATCTTTTCCAAATTTCTGAATTGATCCCTATGTTCTAAAAACTTCCAAAATGTTCCAAATGACATTTTAAAGCTTGTAAAACCATAATTTCAACATTTCCAAATTTACGGAAAATTTCCATAATTTCCCCTAATTCCTTCAAAATGCCGAAATCACCCATCTACTTTTCCAAGTTCCCAATTTAGTCTACTTAAACACCATTTCCAAGTCTTAAAAACCATACCCAACTCAAAATCATTCCAAATTCAACTTTTCTACTGAAATCCTAATTTTAAACAATTTAGGGTTTAGCTATTTCCATGTAATTTCAACCATCACACAAGCTTTAATATGATTCCACAACATCATATTTATCAAAAACTAACCTTAGTTCATCCTAAATAAACATCCCCTTCATCCATCAATTCCTCAAAACTAAGGTTTTAAGTAAGAAAAGCATGAACAAATGGTACCAAAAGATAGAGAATTTCATGTAGATTAATTCCTTGTTTCATGCTTTCATCCAAAATCCAAAGAAATAAGCTTGAAAAATCAAAATAAAAATTTTCACCTTAACTCAAGAAGTGTTCGAACAATGGCTGATATTGGGAGAAAAATCTTGAATTTTCTTTTAGTTCAATTTTGGCCATTTGTCCTTAATATAATTAAAATGAATTTAAAATTCATTTTAATGTTTAATAACCTTTTTACCCTTGAAATCCAAAGCTCCATATGAAGCCACATGTCTAACTACCAAACCAAGGGTCCAAAACAATCCAAGGAGTTAGTGATTACCAACTCTGCCCTTGCCATCTTCAAAAATTACCATCTTGCCATTTTTTATCCAATGGCTAAGATTAAACATGAAAAAGTAATCTTTAATCCAATGATCCATATTAATTTCCATTAAAACAAGGCAAGGAAATGACCCTTTTAACCTTACCTTATTTTAATAAAATATCTCCTAAAATATCTCATAAAATATTTCTCATTTATTCGATTAAATCCGATTATCCAGATTTTTCTCGAACTTTAAAGCTTTATAGCCTTAATACAAACTCCGTATCAAAAATCCGTGTATCACGAAAATGTAACTCTTGGGGGTGAACTATTCATTTATCGGACTAACTTACATACTTTTGAAAATTACAACTTGGTCCATAAACTTCCCAAACTTTACACTTTGGCACCAAACTTTTTAATTTTTACATTTTGGTCACCAAACTTTTCAAGTTTTACATTTTGGTCATTAACCAAAATTTCAATATATTACAATTCTTCCCCCTTAAGAAAATTCATCCTCGAATTTTCCTAAGTACTAGGTTGAAAAAGATGCGGATATTGTTTTTTCATTGATTCCTCAGGTTCCCAAGTAGCTTCCTCTACTTTGTGATTTCTCCATAGCACTTTGACTAGAGGAATCTTTTTATTTCTTAACTGTTTTTCTCCGTGAGCTAATATTCTCACAGGTTCCTCCTCGTATGTCAGATCTTGCTGAATCTCAATTTCTTCCAGTGTAATGACATGCGAATGATCTGATTGATACTTCCTCAGCATGGATACTTGAAAAACAATATGGATCTTACTCATCTCAGGTGGTAATGCTAACTGATATGCCATTGGTCCATCCCTTTTTAGAATCTTATTCGGACCAATGAATCTTGGACTAAGCTTGCCTTTTCTTCCAAAGCGTAACACATTTTTCCAGGGTGATACTTTTAAAAATACCTTATCTCCAACTTCAAACTCAATATATTTTCTTTTAAGATCCGAGTAAGATTTTTGTCTTTCGGAGGCAGCTTTGAGATTGTCTTGAATAATTTTTACCTTATCTTCCATCTTCTGAACAAGATCTGGTCCAATAACCTTTCGATCCTCAAGCTCGAACCAATTCAACGGCATTCTGCATTGCCTCCCATATAATGCTTCGTAAGGAGCCATATTTATGCTTGTTTGATAACTATTGTTATATGCGAATTCCGCTAATGGGAGATGCTTTTCCTAGGAACCCGCAAAATTTATTACACATGCTCTAAGCATATCTTCCAATACTTGGATAGTTCTCTCTGACTGCCCGTCCGTCTGGGGATGAAAAATAGTACTAAAATGCAATTTAGTTCCCAATGCCTCGTGTAAAGCACTCCAAAATCTTTAGGTGAACCTGGGATCCTTGTCCGATATAGTAGACATAGGAACACCATGCAATTTAACAATCTCTTTGACATACAGTTCCACCAGCTTGTTCAAAGAATAATCTGTGCGAACTGGTATGAAGTGTGTCAATTTAGTTAATTGATCCACAATCACCCAGATTGCATCCTTTTTACTTGGTGTCAAAGGCAAGCCCGTTACAAAATCTATAGTAACTCTCTCCCATTTCTACTATGGAATACAAATTGGTTGAAGTAATCTGGATGGTACTTGATGTTCTGCCTTTACTTGTTGACAAGTCAAACACTTGACAACAAACTCTGTGATGGCTCATTTCATGCCCGGCCACCAAAAATGACTTTTCACATCTTGATACATTTTGTTACCGCCTGGATGCATTGTTAAAGGGCTGCAATGGGATTCAAAAAGTATTTCTTTTTTCAACTCATCATTCTCAGGAACGTATGAACGTCCTCTATAATATAAACACCCATTAGACTTTACTTCAATGTCCTTAGATTCACCACTTTCTATTTGTTTCATCTTCTCCAAACACCTTTCATCTTTGCCTTGTAACTCTTTAATTCTCTCTATCAAAGTGGGCTTGATTTGAAATTCTACCACTAATACACCATCTTCCTACATTTTCAATAAGGCATTCAGGGCTCTCAAGGCAGAAAATGTTTTCCGGCTAAGTGCGTTTGCTACCACATTAGCCTTTCTCGGATGATAATCAATAATTACATCATAATCCTTGATTAATTCTATCCATATTCTCTGCCTCAAATTGATCTCCTTTTGGGATAGCAAATACTTCAAACTTTTATGGTCAGTGAAAATATAGCATTTTTCACCATATAAGTAGTGTCGCCAAATTTTTAGAGCAAACACCACTGTAGGCAATTCTAAATCATGAGTGAGATAGTTTCTTTCATGAGTTTTGAGTTGCCGTGAAGCATAAACTACCATCCTTCCTTCTTGCATCAGCACACATCCCAAACGATTATGGGAGGCATCGCTATATATTACAAATTCTTTTCCAGGTTCTGATTGTATTAGAACATGAGCTTCTGTCAGAACCTTCTTTAATTGATCAAAGATTTCTTGACATTTTCCGTCCAAACAAACGATACATCTTTTCTTAACAGCTTGGTTATCGGAGAAGCAATCATTGAAAAATCTTTCACAAACCACCAATAATAACCAGCTAATCCCAAAAAGCTTCTCACTTCAGAGATGTTCTTAGGGACTTTCCATTCAAGGATTGCTTGAACCTTCTTTGGATCAACTCGAATTCCTTCGGCTGAAACTATATGCCCAAGGAAATTTACTTTTGATAACTAGAATTCACACTTTGATAGCTTTGCATATAACTTCTTTTTTTATAAGATCTGGAGAACAACTCGTAGATGAGCATCATGCTCCTCCCTGGTTCTAGAGTAAACCAATATATCATCAATAAATACTACCACGAATCGATCAAAATACGGCTGGAAGATTCGATTCATTAAATCCATAAACGCCGCTGGTGCATTTGTAAGTCCAAATGGCATTACTACAAACTCGTAGTGCCCATATCTAGTTCTGAAGGCCGTCTTTGGTATATCTACTTCTTTGATTTTTAATTGATGATACCCCGATCGAAGATCAATCTTAGAGAACACTTTTGCTCCCTTAAGTTGTTCAAAAAGATTGTCAATCCTCGGTAAAGGATACTTATTCTTTATTGTCACCTTATTAAGTTAACGATAATCCACACATAGCCTCATTGATCCATCTTTCTTCTTTACAAACAAGACTGGGGCTCCCCAAGGTGATATGCTTGGTCGAATGAAGCCTTTATCTAACAATTCTTGCAACTGAGCCTTCAACTCCTTGAGCTCTGTAGGAGTCATTCTATAAGGTGCTATTGATATTGGTGTTGTTCCAGGGAGCACATCAATTCTAAATTCCACCTCTCGATCTGGGGGTAAGCCGGGTAATTCATCCAGAAAAACATTTGGAAATTCCCGCACCGTGGGTATGTTTTCCAGATCTATTTTTGTTTCTGGAGAACTTATCATATGAGCTAAATAGGCTTCATAATCGCATGAGAACAACTTTCCACCAGCTACAGCTGCAATCTCTAGCACAAATAGTTTTGTCTTTCACTTTCAAACACTATTTTCGAACCCTCTGGCCCCTTTAAGACTACTCTTTTTAATCGACATTCAACCATAACATCAAATGCCGATAGCCAATCCATTCCAAGAATAATTTCAAATTCTTAAAAAGGCAATTCCATAAGATCAGCAGGAAATTATACTGTTTGAATTTTTAAAGGACATTTCCTACATATCTTACTCACTTTGGCACGTTGTCCTATTGGGTTGACGACAACTATCTCACTCGAAATTAGTTCTACTGGGATGTTTCTTTCAAGTATTACTCTAGAACTAATGTATGAATGAGTAGAGCCTGGATCAATTAAGGTAAAAATAAGTCTGCCAAAGAGTTCGATCATACCTGCAACGATTTCTGCATCATTTCGATCTTCAACAGTTTTGATGTTGTATACCCAAGCTGTAGCTCTACTTTCTTGATTAGGTGTTGATGCAGATGCTCCCGATTTTCCACCTTTGTTCCCCTTGGCCCTTGGTGGCGCTGCAGCAAACTGATGTGGATGAAGCTCCTGACAATTCTTCTTGAAATGCCCATCTTGTTCACAGCGGAAACATGTTCCGATCAACCAGCATTGACCAGGATGTCTTTTGCCACAATGCTCACATTCTAAAATCGGGCGAACTCCAGACCCTCGAGTACCCACAGTATTCCTCTGGGACTGTTTTGATTTCCCTCATACATACCCCTTTTTAACTGAAGAGGCTGATGCTGCAGGATTCTGGTGTGACACTCTTTGCCACGTTTAAACGATGACACAGCAAATGACCCTCCTGACCTTTTTTCGGTCTGACTCTACTTTTCTACATTCTCTTCGAGGTCCACTCTTTTTATAGCCTTGGCTCGGTTCACCATTTCTTGAAAAGTAGTGAAATTACGGGAAACCAATATCCTCTTATATTGCGAATCTGTCGATTCTAGATCTTTCAGTTGGGAGAAATTCTCTCGCAAATCAGTTTAGTCTATTAAATTGCATTCGTACTCATAAACTGATCTGGCATGCTGTTTAAGCTGCAGAAATTGTTGCCTCATATCTTCCACAAATACATCTCCAATATACTTTTCTTTGAATTCTTGAAGAAAGAATTCCCAAGTAACCCGCTCCGGAGGTACTTGTGCAGTTATCACATTCCACCATATACTGCCTAATATCAGAAGGGATACTGCTCCTTCAAATTTTCCTTGATCATCACAAGGAATTCTGCTTAACATAATCTTGATATCGTTTAACCAATAATCAGCATCCATCGGATTTGCATCAGTATCTCCTCATAATTCTGGTGCTCCGATTTTCCTTACCTCCTTAGGGACTAATATTGGTGCTCGCCGATTTATAATCGCATCCAAGGATTGTAAAAATAAACTTTGATCTTGTACTGGCATATTTCTTTGTTCTCGAGCCGGTCGCTCTACATTCTATTGGGCCGGTTGCTCCATATTTTGTTAAACCTGAGGTGGATTCTGATTCACCTCATTACTTCTGCTTAGAGCAGGCACATCCTGCTCAACAGCCTGTCTTGATTCCCGATAATCTGACATCTATTCATGTCACGACTATCTTAAATAAGTAAGGAGTAATCTACCAAATATCAAGCATCATCATAATCCAATACAATATCAGTAATTTTTGATATCCTAGTGGCATGTATATAACTTTGACTTTCTATAGAGATTCATTTATCATCCAGAACCGGCTAAACCTGTAGCTCTGATACCAATAAATGTAATACCCTTACCAGTATTTATTAACCAATACTAGTATAGAGTGTCACATACTATTTAACCGTATTTTTATACTAACCAAATTAATCCAAAAATAGTAATTTTTTTAAATTTATATTTATCGCGTAAAATCAATTACTAATTTTTAATTAGTCAAATAGATTCCGTTTTCAGGCAGCAATTTGGCAGTTTGTAACTACAGCTTTTAATTAAGTATACTGCCTAAAAACTGCCTAAATTAAAAAGGGTCTTGACTACTCTAAAAATCAAAATTATTAATTTTACCTGATTTCCATTGCTAGAAAATTCTTTAAACTACTATAAATCACATTATAAAGTACCCATTTATCTAGATATTAATATTACAAACCATATCTAGATCAGTTAAAGTGAGCTACTACTATTTTATACATGCCAACTAGAGATAACCAAAATACATCAAAGATGTAAAATTACCGATACAACTATTTTCCTCGAGCTGATGATGCTGATATTCCTTACTACTGACTTGGATTACTACCTACGCGTGAAAACCATCACACGTTAAGTAAACACTTAGTGAGGCATTATAATGATTTAACATACATCAACATGCTTGAATTATATCAATAATATAAAGAACATGCAATTTGATCACCATTCTTTTATTTTCCTTATGTTAATCAAATATCAACATAATATATTACGAATTTATAAATCCTATTAATATCTTTGCCATTATCCGAGAGTTTATCTATCCTCTAATTTTATTAACCATTTATTATCAAATAAATTATTGTCCAACATAGTTTGAGGACTTGAGCACACGAGTCAAAAACCGCACCAAAATGCTAAGAAACTGCACCAAAGTGCTAATAAACCACACCGAAGTGCTAAGAGACCGCACATAAGTGCTAAAGAACCACACCCAAGTGTTAATAAACCGCACCAAAGTGCTAAACCGCTGGACTCTATGGCATGCCAACTATACTCTATACCTCATTAACTTACTTGGGCATACTTTCCAATTCCATATTCGATTCATCCATGGCAATATAATTAAATATTGGGTAGTTCATATCCTAAATATAACATAAACATACATACCTGATATATCTAGTGATCAAATGCATCATAGTTCTACCTTTGACAATTCTCAATATGTCAAATATAAAAAATAAATATAATATTCAAGAATATAATTATACCAGACTTATCACAAGTCTTTTAAATCAAACATAATATTTTCCATGCATAAAAATGCACTCACCTCGACACTTTTTACTTTGACAATGTTCAACTAGCCTCACTAAGTTCAACTTTGATCTCATTCTTTTCCTCGATTGCTAACTCGGTCTTGATTTTGTTCATAGTCTACAGTGTATTAAAAATTACCATAAGTACACTCCAAATTATATGTTAGTATCCTACTAACATATAAACAATATAGGAATAATTTTCCTATAAACACCCTAATATTTTCTAAATATTAGTTTTATGACGCAAGTCATTCCATCCCCAATACTATGTATTTCTTCCAAACCTTACTCAAAGAATGATTTATAACTCATTCTAACCTTAATTCCAGCATAATGATTCCATGAAAATAAATTTTCACTTTAGTCCTTAAATTCTTCCTAATTGCCAAATTAGTCCCCAATCTTTTCCAAATTTTTGAATTGATCCCTATGTTCTACAAACTTCCAAAATGGTCCAAATGACATTTTAAATCTTGTAAAATCATAATTTCAACATTTCCAAGTTTATGGAAATTTTTCCATAATTTCCCCCAATTCCTTCAAAATGCCGAAATCACCCATCTACTTTTCCAAGTTCCCAATTTAGTCTACTTAACACTTAAACATCATTTCCAAGTCTTCTCAACCATACCCAACTCAGAATCATTACAAATTCAACTTTTCTACTAAAACCCTAACTTTAAACAATTTAGGGTTTAGCTATTTCCATGTAATTTCAACATCACGCAAGCTTTAATATGATTCCACAACATCATATTTATCAAAAACTAACCTTAGTTCATCCTAAATCAACATCCCCTTCATCCATCAATTCCTCAAAACTAAGGTTTTAAGTAAGAAAAGCATGAACAAATGGTACCAAAAGATAGAGAATTTCATGTAGATTAATTCTTTGTTTCATGCTTTCATCCAAAATCCAAAGAAATAAGCTTGAAAAATCAAAATAAATTTTTTCTCCTTACCTCAAGAAGTGTTCAAACAATGGCTGATATTGGGAGAAAAATCTTGAATTTTCTTTTAGTTCAATTTTGGCCATTTGTACTTAATATAATTAAAATGAATTTAAAATTCATTTTAATGTTTAATGACCTTTTTACCCTTGAAATCCAAAGCTCCATATGAAGCCACATGTCTAACTACCAAACCAAGGGTCCAAAACAATCCAAGGAGTTAGTGATTACCAGCTTTGCCCTTGCCATCTTCAAAACTTACCATCTTGCCATTTTTTATCCAATGGCTAAGATTAAACATGGAAAAGTAATCTTTAATCCAATGATCCATATTAATTTCCATTAAAATAAGGCATGGAAATGACCCTTTTAACCTTGACTTATTTTAATAAAATATATCCTAAAATATCTCATAAAAGATTTCTCATTTATTCGATTAAATCTGATTATCCAGATTTTTCTCGAACTTTAAAGCTTTATAGCCTTAATATAAACTCCGTATAAAAAATCTATGTATCACGAAAATGCCACTCTTGGGGGTGAACTATTCATTTACGAGACTAACTTACATACTTTTGAAAATTACAACTTGGTCCATAAACTTTCCAAAGTTTACACTTTGGCACCAAACTTTTCAATTTTTACATTTTGGTCACCAAACTTTTCAAGTTTTACATTTTGGTCACTAACCAAAATTTCAAGATATTGCAGGTATAATATGATTGTTATTTTGGTTATGAACTGTTAAATGTTGATATACATTGATATATGTTGCCATTGATGACTAAGTGATGAAATAAAGTCCAATGTATGATATAAAGGTTCAAAGGTATAGTTGGCTAGACATAGAGTCATAAACGGCTGTATAAATATTCTATGCACTTCGGTGCAATATTCATAAATACTCATTGAGGGTATACTCATGCAAGGTTTGGGTATACGGAAAGACTTAGAGTGTTAAGCACTACGGTGCAATTTTATTAATACTCAATGAGGGTATACTCATGCAGGGTTTGGGTATACAGAAGCACTTAGGGTGCTAAGCACTACGGTGCAAATAATATACATACTCAAGAAAGGTTGGGTATAGGGGGATGACTTGTGTACATAGAATCTCTTAATTCGATACCTTGGGCTAAGTAAACTGAATTGAAATAAAAAAAATAGAATGATAAGCTTGAAAGCTTGCAGATAGAGTTGGAAAAAGGTATTGGTAAGCATTGAAAGCTTACAGATGGAAATGGCACCAATATCGGTAAGATCTAATCTTATCACTGTGATATACATATATGCTTACATATTTAATTATGTTAATGAGCATGTGATGGTAAGGTGATCATATGCATTATTAATAATTAATAATTAATATTGAGATTGATATTATGACAATTGCACTTAAATTTGAATTATTACCTCACTAAGTAAATACTTAACGTGTAACTATTTTACACGTAGGAAAGAAGAAATGGTTGGAGTAAGGAGCATATGCGGACATCATCAATCAATAACAGGTACATCAGTATCAGTAAGATATCTTTTGATACTGTTTGATATTTACTAGTTGGCATGTATATTAAAAGGGTATGCCTACTCTGATAGAATTTGTATTTTATTTGGTATCTGAATGAATTTTAAATCATACAATTTTTAGGCAGTTTTATTAATTATATCAAGACAAACTAAATTGATAAGTTGCTGCCTGAAAATAAATTCAATTTGAAGATGAAAATATTATTTTTAAATTTTACGCGAATAACTAGATTTGTAAATAAAAACTAAGTACACTGTAACATTTTTAAAGAAACGAAATTTTACCGAGTTACAAATGTAGAGGGTTTTGCAAATATTTTGTGATAACTCTGACTTGTATTCAAAGATGAATACGGGAAAGGGGTATTACATTTATTGGTATCACAGCTGCACGGTTAGCCGATTCTCGGCCTAAATGGAAGTGGTTTTATGTTAAAAAGAGTATACATGCCACTAGGATATCAATATTTCTGATCTAATGTTTTTACGATTTGATTGATGTCACTCCTTACTAATGTAAATTGGGAGGAATTATAAGAAATATTTGAGTCAAGAAAGCGTGATAAACTGGTAAATTGGAAGCTTTGGATGGAATCAAAAGTAGTAACAATAAGGTTAATAATAACCCTTCGGATAAATCTGAACAAGAAAAGGGGCACTGGTACGACAAGAAGTGCTTGTGCTGGATTAAGGAACTGAAAAGTTTAGAAACACCTGAATTGAAAGGAAAAGCAGATTAAGGTCCAGTGATTGTTGATTTATAACTGAATAATCTAAGGATTACACTGGACGGATACCAAGAAATTAGATGGAGCTATTTTGTTGCTCCGAGATTTAAGCTAGATTAGAAAACCATTTGAATTTGCTTCATAGCCAGGATTGCACATATCAATTCGAGTTTATAACATCAGGACTAATAAAGATTGAGATGATTCGAAAATCATAGAAGGTACATCTTATCCTTTTGGATAAACCTGTATTGATGTTGATGGGTCCTAGCTTTACACATTTGTATATAAGTACGAAGTTGAATGGTGAATGGGATATCCTTATAGAACCCATTTCAAGCAATATAGCGGTCACGAATTTGTTGGGTTGTAATGTAAGCTGAACATGTGGAATTGCTCGATAAAAACATAAGAAATAGAGTTCCCGATAAACTTAATGGAATTATCTTTTGAGGAGTCTAAGATGATTGTGGGCATGAATTGGTTACCTTCCTATCAGGTCATGATGAATTGTCGCATAAAGTGATTAATATTGAAAAACATGGAAGGGGCAAAATTAGTAGTAGTTGATAAAAGGGTAAACCCCTTTTTCTAATGTAATTTTAGTTTTTTATTAAGGAAATTGTTGTTATAAGGTTGCTAAGTTTTCTTAGCAAATGTAGTAGATGCTCGGGCTGTTGAAGTTAAATTGAAAAATAAATCGACTATCCAAAAATATCTGGATGTATTCCCAGATGAATTACTCGGAATTACCTCTAGATTGAGAGGTCAAATTCAAAATAAAGATGATACTAGGTATTGCGCCTAAATTAATGGCCCCGTATAAAATGCCTTCAACCGAACTTCGAGATTTAAAGGTACAAATTGCAAGGAATGTTAGGTCGATGTTTTATAAAGCCAAGTGTGTCATCTTGGGCCTAATTTTGCTTGGACCAATTTTTGGTAGAGTTCATTGAGTATATTTCAGTCTATTCAAAGGAAAAAAGGAAGAATAAGATGCCCATTTTGCATTGTTCTTCAGACCTTTCGAGAAAAGAAGCTATATGCTAAATTGTTAAAGTATGAGATTGGTTGTCTAAAGCTGTTTTATTAGTTATGTGGATTGGGCAATGGGAATAAGAATAGACCTTAAGAAAGTACAAATTATAGTTGAATGAAAACCTCTGAAAAATGTTTTAGAGGTTCAGAATTTCTTGATGATTATCTCCTCATTGACCAAGCTATTGAGGAAAAAATGTTTTTCAGTTGAACAGATCAATGCTAAGAAATCTTTGAGACATTAAATGAGATCTTAATAGAAGCCACGGTACTAGTACAACCAGAATCGGGTAAAGATTATGTGGTGTATAGCGATGCTTCTTATAACAGTTTGGGATGCGTACTTATGCAAGAAGGAAAAGTAATGGTCTATGCTTGAGACAACTTAAGATATATGAAAGGAATTATCTTACTTAGAATTTGGAGCTAGCAATGGTTGTATTTGCATTAAAAGATATAGCATTATTATTTATACAGTGAACGATGCTATATTTGTATAGGTTATAAAAGTTTAAAGTATATGCTTACTAATGAAGAGTTAAACTTGACGTAAAGAAGTTGGATTGAGCTTTCTAAGAATTATGATATTATCATTGACTATCATCCAGAAAAAGCTAATGTGATTGCTGACGCTCTTAGTCGAAAGACAATTGTTGCCTTAAGAGCTATGAATGCAAGATTGGCATTAAAAGAAGATGGTGTTTTGATTGTCAAGTTAAGAATAAAATTTACCATATTGGATTAAATAAGATACCTTTAAAGAAAAGATGAAAATGTTGTCAAGGTGCAAACAAGTGGAAAAGAGTGAAACTGAAAACTTGGAAGTTAGGTTTGATAGATATTTGTATTTTCAAGGAAGAATTTCTATCTCAATGATGGAAATTATATGTTTACCTTAAAAGAAAAGATATTTAATATGAAGTTAAGGATAAATTATTCCTTAAAAGTTCCACCTTGGAAGAAGGTGTTATGGTTTAGACAAAGAGAAAGTTAAGTTCAAAATTTATTGGGCTATAAGAAATTGTGAAAGGAGTTAGTCTGATAGTTAAGCTTAATAGTTAGCTTTATCTTTGGAAATGAATAAGATTCATAATGCATTAATGCTCTGGAAATATTGATTAGACCCCTCACATGTTGTTACTCTAGAGAAAATAGAGATTCAGTCGGATTTAAGCTATGAAAAAGAACTGGTAAAGATCCTAGCACATGGAGTTAAAGAACTAAGAAAACAAGACAATCCTATTTGCTAAAGTTCTTTGACAAAAAAATCACAAGGTTAAAGAAAATATTTTAGAGAAATAAGAAGAAAATAGTTTCCTCACATTTTGAATCAGGTGCGTGTTGAAAATTCAAGGATGAATTTTCTTAAGGGGAGAGAATTGTAATGCCCCAAAATTTACTAAGTTGATTAAGGGTCATTTAGTACTAAGATAATAGCTTAAAATCTAACTTAGTGACTAAAATGACAAAAATGCAAAAGTTATGATTTCTTTAATTATGGGTTTTGGAAAGGAAATTTCTAAGGTTTAAAGGTATCATGTGATAGATAGTGAATTGAATAAGGTATTATTAAAGTTTGGTTGAATACCAAGGAAAATTGGAATGGAAATTGAAGTTTAAAAGTTTAGTGACCAAAATGTAAATTTTGAAAATTTTATGGCTAAATTATAAACTTTGGAAAAGTTTTGGGACTAAAGTTGTAATCGTCAAAAGTTAAAGTTTTTATTTCATAAATAAATAGATCACCTAAGTGTGTGAATCGAATGCAAAATTTTTGGTTCGATCTGATACTTCGATTATTGGGAAAATCGCAGTTAAAGTTTAAGTGGAATTTAGATACCCGGATCGAACTGAAAAATTTTGAAGTTTTACCATATGATAGAGAAAGGTTATAAAAGTCATTTCCAAGTGTTGGAAATATTTTTAGTTCGATTCAAGATGAATCCTACAGTTTATTTCTGAGTAAAGGATTATTTATCAGTATATTGGATCGAATAGAAATTTTGGAGACTAATCCAAAAGATATGGAAAAATTCATAAAATATTACTTTATGAATATTTTTTATAGTTGGTTGGATTCCAACTAGATTTAGTTGAATTTTTACAAGAATGGCAAACTAGTAAACAAAAACTAGTTGAAGGGCAAATTGGTTATTTTGCCTCAATGGCAATTTTGAAATATTTAAAAAGTTATAAGGGTAATTTTGGAAATAGAAAATGGAATATTAAATATTGACCCTTGATTGATGATAAAATCAATCTCAACCATTGGATAAAAAGGGCAAAATTGTAATTTCACTATTAAATGAATTTAATATTCATTTAATAGATATATGTGTAAAATAATGGTAAAAAGATGAACCAAATGTTCATCTTTTTCGGCCAAAAATGCGAGGGCTAGGGAAAGAAAGAGAAAATTTTCCAAACCTGATTCAAGCCCCGAAACTCGGTTTTCAGGTAATCTCTTCAACTACAAAGTTGTTCTACTCTTCAAGCTCTATCTTTTGATATCAATAATTCATGGAATCCATGTTTGATTGATGAGAATTTACATGAGAAATAAATTAGGTTTTATGGATCAAATTGGAGCTTTTGAGATTTTATGATTCCATGATTGAATTCAAGTTAAAATCAAGCTAGTATGATGTTAAAATCATGATATTGAGTTGGGGTTTAAGTTTTACATGTTTTGATTATTATGCAGATGATTATGGTTTATGGATTCAAGTTTAATTTAGGGATTGTAATGTTGAAATAATGATATAGTAAGCTTGAATTGTTGTTTGGAAGCAAAACCCTAGTTAAATTGTGTAGGGACCATGTCGGAAAATTGAAAAGTTAAAGGAACAAATCTGAATTTTTAGAATTTGGAGTGTATTTATGTTATTAATGATGTTAGAGATAAGAAAATGAAGTTAGAATGCCAAATTGATGTTGAATTGAATTAGTGACCATTTTGACAATTTGTCAAAGTTAAGTGACCAAATCAAAATGGAAGTTTTGTATGGGGGCTAAATCTGATTTTTAGTTGTAGTGATGGAATTAAGGTATTAATGTTGAATTGAGGACTAATTTGTAAAATTAAGAAGCTTGAATCCTTATATTTGCATTTTAGTGACTATTTCGGTAAAGAAGGAAAATTAAGGAGAATTATTGTGAATAATTATTTGATGAAGAAGGTCATAAAATAATGGTTTACAGCAAGTAATTGGACTAAATTGAAAAGTAGAGAAGTAAGCATAAAAGTTGAAGTTGTTTATGAAAGTTGTGTAGAAAAACTGGTTTATGGCGGTAACTTTGAAAATTCACCATAAATTCTACAAAAATGGTTAGAAGGTGAATTTTATACCGATGTAAAGATTTGTTCGTCTAGTTTTTGTCCAACAAACGTAAACTGATTTCGAGTTCCGAGTAAAAAGATATGAATTTTTAAGTGGTGAAAGGTCAGAAAACAGTATAGCAAGCTGTTCCGAAATTCAATACTGGAAATTGACTTTGAAAATTCACCATAAATGGTACAAGTTGAATTTGGGCTATTAATTTATATGGCTGAAAATCTTATTGAATATAGTTTCTTTCAGAACAAACGAAATCGAATTCCGAGTTGTAGATTATTTTATAGAAATATTTCTTGGGAGGTACTGCAAACAACCAGAAAATGAGAATTGATACACTTTGTATCTAAGGTTGATTAGTAAGCTTGAAAAGGGTTAATGGAAGTTCAAATTGGTCACTAAGGACCATAATGAGTTTTTGAACAATACAAGGAAGAAAAGAAAATGTTTGGAGATTTTGTATTCAAATGATTATATTGGACAATAGGTCTAAGATATTGTTAGATTGAGATCTACCAAATATTTTACTTATTTGAATTATGAAGTTAAGTTCGAATCAAGGGAGGTTCGAGGTACAATGACGGAAATGATCAAAGAGGACTTGGTGAGGCATATTAATACATGGCCCAGGTGAGTGCAATGCATACATAACATCATACATGGATGTTTCATACATCACCGGTAGGACTTGCGATGAGTCTACCTGGTTTATATATTGTCATAATAATTATGTCATTGATCATATATTTGAAATATTTTAAATATGTCAAAGGTTGAAAATAAATGCATTGATCACTAGTTATTGATGATGGTATAACATGAATGTTATTTTGGTTATGAACTGTTAAATGTTGATATATATTGATATATGTTACCATTGATGACTAAGTGATGAAATAAAGCCCAATGTATGATATAGAGGTTCAAAGGTATAGTTGGCTAGCCATAGAGTCATAAACAACTGTATAAATATTCTAAGCACTTCGTTGCAATATTCATAAATACTCATTGAGGGTATACTCATGGAAGGTTTGGGTATACGGAAACACTTAGGGTGTGAAGCACTACTGTGCAATTTTATTAATACTCAATGAGGGTATACTCATGCAAGGTTTGGGTATACGAAATCACTTAGGGTGCAAAGCACTACGGTGCAAATAATATACATACTCAAGAAAGGTTGGGTATGGGGGGATGACTCGTGTACATAGAATCTCTTAATTCGATACCTTGGGCTATGTAAACTGAATTGAAATAAAAAATAGAATGATAAGCTTGAAAGCTTGCAGATATAGTTGGAAAAAGGTATTGGTAAGCATTGAAAGCTTATGGATGGAAATGGCACCAATATTGGGAAGATCTAATCTTATTACTTTGATATACATATATGCTATTACATATTTAATTATGTTAATGAGCATGTAATGGTAAAGTGATCATATGCATTATTAATAATTAATATTGAGATTGATATTATGACAATTGCACTTAAATTTGAATTATTGCCTCACTAAGTAAATACTTAGCGTGTAACTGTTTTACACGTAGGATAGAAGAAATGGTTGGAGTAAGGAGCATATACGGACATCATCAATCAATAACAGGTACATCAGTATCAGTAAGATATCTTTTGATACTATTTGATATTTACTAGTTGGCATGTATATTGAAAGGGTATGCCTGCTCTGATAGAATTTGTATTTTATTTGGTATCTGAATGAATTTTAAATCAGGTAGTTTTTAGGCAGTTTTATTAATTATATCAAGACAAATTAAATTGATAAGTTACTGCCTGAAAATAAATTCGATTTGAAGATGAAAATATTATTTTTAAACTTTAAGCGAATAACTAGATTTGTAAATAAAAACTAAATACATTGTAGCATTTTTAAAGAAACATAATTTTACAGGGTTACAAATGTAGAGGGTTTTACAAATGTTTTGTGATATCTCTAACTCGTATTTAACATTTGGCCAAAAAAATTGTTATACCAATTTCTAGGGTTTTCTAAAGCCTAGAATTTCCTCTCTAGCAGTAACTTTACGTTTTTATCTTGTTGAATGGTTTCGACCATCCGGTGGTAAGTGGTCCAGAATTCGAGTCGTATATGACTTTTGGATTTATTGCTTTCGTGAAGGTAAATGCTCTAAACTTGCCCAAATTATATTCGCCAAGTTAGTCTACATCATCAAAAACCATCACACCACCCTTGTTAAGTCATTCACATATGGAACTATCTTAAGCCACATCTTTCACAAGCTAGAAATAAATTGTTCCTATGATCTAGGGTGTCCCCTTATCAAGCCTATAGATGTTGGATCCCTTAGAAAAGCCAAGTTTCACTTCATCAATGGTGAATAGGTTCGGGATCCAAATGCTCGAGATGAAGTCCCCGAGGATATTGCTCTGGTAGAGGATGCTCCCACGGCTCTAGTTGCTCAACCTTCCCTTGATGCTCTCATGACCTTTCTTGATGAAAAGTTTGCCACGATGGATACGAGGTTCGACATCATAGATACAAGATTAACTTCCATGAATGTGAGGTTGACTTCCGTCGAGCATCATGTTTTTCTATGGACATCTCACTTACCGCCTTTCATCATGAGTGGCATGGTCACGTTCATGGAGATAACAATGAGGAGGAGGTCGATGACGATGAGGATGATGTAGTGGCTTAGTCTTTTCATATCATGTCATATCATATAAAATTATTTGGTTTTTATGCACCTTAGTTGATTTCTATTATTTCCTATGAATTTAAGTTTGGTCTATGCTTTTGGATATTGTTGGATTTTATGCTTTGAATATTATGCTTGAATTTTATAATATTATGGATTTTATATTATGCTTTAGAGCTATTTTTTATTGCTATGATTGCTTTTTATTTACCCTATTGATTTTAATCTAACAAAAAAGGGGAGAAGTAGGATATACAATTTTTAAAATCTTTTCAGAAAACAAATAGCCTTTTAGACTTAAAGATAGGGGGAGTAAACTAAAAATTTATTTGGTTTTGTTATATCAAAAAGGGGAGATTGTTAAACATATATTTTAATTTTGATATAACAAGGACTTAATTGCAAATAAATAAAATTATAAGGTACTTGAATTTACTCATAAATTGACAAACATTCGAACTTAAATAATTTTCTAAGTCAATATTTTCAGTCCCTAAAATTTTCTTAGTGTTTTGGTACTCAAATCATCCATTTTGGTAACTGAGTACCGGTGACGCTATAGGCGTACCGGTACAGGTCCTTGAATATGTAAGTCTTATTTCTATATGGCTTCTGAGTACCGGTACGACTATACGCATATCGATACGGTCTTTTGTTTCTGTAAAATTAAAATGTTCATTGAGTACCGGTACGACCTTTGGCATACCGGTACGGAGATTAAGATTTTTTAAATGTTTTTGACCGTTAAAGCCTTGTCAAATTTTTGGAGCCATACTTAAGATAAACTGAATTGAGTACCGGTACGCTAATATGTATACCGATACGCTAAGTTCATAATATTTTTCAAGGATTTCAGTGAGCAAATCCAATACCAATACGGTACGAAGCGTATTGGTACCCTTTGAAAAAACTTCACTCCGTACCGATACGCTAGCCCGCATACATGTACCCCTTTGTTACGACGGCTAATTTTATTTTGAGAAGGTATCGATACGGAGATCTACTACTAATACCCACACTTACCAGACAACATTTAATGCAGAAAAATTACAGCCCAACGGCTCTAATCAAATTCCAACAACCCAAATGGCTAGAAATCAATGAAGGGGTATAAAAACAAGTCTCCAAAGCTTCTTCAACAACAAGACAATCATTCTAAAGCATTCAAGCACATATCCAACATTTTTGAGCTTTTATTGTCAAATTCTTGTAACCCACTTGAGTGTTTTTTCTTGTATTCATTTTCATTCAAGTGTTGGGTTTACTGAACTTCAATTGAGCAAACACATTACCTTGTGAGGTTTTCATAGTTTGCTTCTTGTATTCACATGTAGGGAAATGGATTATTAGACTTTGAGGTATAAGTCTAGGATTTGTGAGGTTATCTCTTTTAGTTGCAAAGGAAAGACAAATTAGTAAATTTGTGAAAATCCTTAGTGTGGATAATAAAGGTAATAGATGTAGACCTTGTTGAGAAGGTTGAACCAATATAAATCACTTGTGTCGATTTTCTTTCTTTTTACAATTTGCTTCCATCAATTTTTTAATTGCCAATTAACTCCCCCTCTTGGCTATCTTCATTTATTGTTAAACTCAACAAGTTATTATGTTTACTTCCCCACCGATGGCATTAACCCCGATGTTCCACGAGGATTGCTTGTTTTAGCATTGTTTATTGGTTATTATTTTGGTCATGATTATGTAATTGTTGTTGAGGTTTTTCTTGTTGTTTGAACCTTTTTTATTTTTATGTATACTATTTTCCTTCGACTAGGTTTAAGGAGTTTTAATGAGGCACATGAAAATAATCTCTTAGTCATCTAAAAAAACTCCAAAACATATAAACAATAAATGTTTCCAAATATCATAACTAAAGTTTCCAAACTTATCAAAATAATCATATAAGAATTTTTGAAACTAAGATTTCTCACTTTTTTTCTTCTAAGAATTGTTCTTCAAAAATAATCGTTTCCTTTGCTTCCAAGATGAGGGCTATGCAACAAATTTTGAGAAATTAGAATTTGCCCCTTAAAGTTTTTAAAATTTTAATTTGGCCTCTCAAGATTTAAAAAAATCATATTAAACTACAAAATTTTAAATACTTTTAATTAAATCCCCTCTTATAATTTTTCGAAAGTTCTTATTAAATCTCTCAAAATTATTAAAAATTTCATTTAAACCTCTAATTTTATATTAAAAAAATAAGTTGTCCGAAATTCTTACCTAAGTTCTGCCACTGAAATATAGGATTTAAGCATCAAGCTTTTATAATATTTTTATCTCTAATATTTTACTTGAATTCTTAATAAAAAATTTATCTTTTTCCATTTTAAAATCAAAAACAAGAAAGAAAAAACTTGGAAGAGATGAAAATACTCTCCGTCGTCCCTCTCATCTCTCTCTCACGTGTACAATGACGAAAATATGACTTTTCATCTTTTCTTTCCTTTTTCAATTATATAAATTCTTTTCACCATTTTTTCTTATTTTATTCGTACTTTAATTGCTATCTACACACATCCTCCATAAGGATGATAACGGGTCGAGGTGAATTTGTGGCCGACCTGATCTCGGCCCAAAATTTAGAAGCTCTACCAGACTTTGACCCGGAAAGAGTTAGTAGATTTCTTCATTTATATATTTTTTAAAAAAGAGTCTTGTTAAAACCCCTCAAAACCGAGAAATGAAAATTCAATTCCAGACAACATAAGGGTAAAAAGTGTACTTAAAATATGATAAATAAGGCCAATATACATAGTGTAACAACTCGTTCTATCCAGGCCCTAACTAAACCCAATGCCCTAACTAAATCGGCCCAATTACCCATTACCCTAACTAAACCCCAAACCATTTAGCCAATATCAGACCTAGATCCAAACCCTTAACCCAACCCGGATCTTAACCCGACCCAAAAAAAACCCTAAAATACCCTAACCCTAAATAGCCCTAGTATGTCGGCCACCCTTTTGATAACCAAATCACCCCTAAATTTGAACCCTAAAACCCTAAACCTAATCTTCTAAATTTTTCCATACCCTATCAACAACCCCTGCCTCACCCATACCCTAAAAATCCACCCCAAAATCCAGCCATCTCCCCTAGCAGTGATGAAGCTGCAGTCAACAGAGGGAGTTTATTATTATTTACCCTGTAATTGAAGGGTTATAAAAAACCCAGAACAAGAATGTAGAGGAGATTTCTTTTGGGGTTCAAAAATCTGGAAAAAAAAACAGAGAGTTTGAGGGGTTTTCGGGGATCAAAATTTGTAAAAAGGGGATTTCAATAAAAAAAATTCAAAAGAAAAAGGTTAGAAATATGTTGAACTTTGATTTCAATTTTTTCTTAATTTTATTTTTTTGTTTTCATTAGAATCAAAAAAAAGGAAAGAAGGGTTAAAAAGCTTACCAACCATGCCGCCGCAAAGCGTCATGGCCGATGACTGACGTGAACTCGAGCGTGGGAGCGACGCCGTTCTGGCCGTCGGATGAGAGAGGAGAGGCTGAGAGTCTTTAGATGTTTAGGGCTTTTTTTACTCATTTCGAATTAAAATAAACAACCCTTATTGTTTTAAGTTGACCATTATTCAAACGGCGCCGTTTTGGCGTACCCAACCTGCGTGACCCAGATACCCGGAGAGGATCTGCGTGTTTTTAAATGGGAAAATTACACTTTGGGTCCTTCTACTTTTAACTCATCCTCATTTCTATCTACGGGATAATCACTCTTTTGGCCCTTCTACTTTTTTGCGTGTTTTCATATCGTCCCTTTATTTATTATTTTTGGCTCTTAATTTTTGTCTTGTTGTAATTTAGTCACTATTTTTTACATTTAATTTCCAGCTTTTATTTCCGTTAATTTATGTTTATTTCCCTATATTTTGCATCAGATGCATTTTAGTCCAGTAGTGTTTAACATTCATGTAATTTAATTTTAATACATTTTAGTCCTTAATCTTTAGTTTTATGTTGTTTTAGGGTTTAATAATGCATTATTATTATTATTATTATTATTATTATGTATATAATATATTATTATTATACAAAGTAATTTACTTTTTAGATATTATATATTAATATCATATATAAGATATATTTATATATATGTATGTTTTTATGGTTCATATTTTCATATACAATTTTTTATATTTTCATATATTATATGTATATAAGGTTTTATGTATAGTTATAAAATGGCGTATAATATTTTGTTTAATTACAATTATATAAAAATAATAATAAATATTTCTTTGTAATATATATAACTAGTAACTTAATATATATATATATGCATATTTTTAATTTGTAATATATATATATATAAACTACTAACCTAATATATATAAGCTTTCTTTTATAAGTATAAATACTAAATATATTTTACATTAAATACTACATTTTTAGTACATATATATATATATATATTACATGTTACATCATAATTTTGCATCATATATGTTTTTAAAATCATCAAAAATACATTTTTAAAGGAATTAAGTTTTGAATTTTAAATTAATGATTTTAAAACCTCGAGAAATTATATCCCGGGAGTATAGGGATGTGATTTCCTCAATTTTTTTAAGAAAACGAGAAATCGTGTCCCGAGCTTATAGGGATGTGATTCTCTCAATATTTTCATGCATTCAAGAATCATATTTTAAATTTTATTCGAATTTGCAATTTCCAATACCAAGACATTAAATAATCGGCTATATACCAATTTTTGGGTGGTGTGGGGGTGCTAATTCTTCCCCATTCGTAACCGACTCCTGGACCCGAATTTTGAATCTCTGATTTTATTTTGGTGTCCGGTCTACCATTTTTAAATGATCGGTGGCGACTCCACATTTTTAATTCTAAATCGGGCGGGGTGTTTCAAACAAAATTAAAAACACGAAAAAGAAATTTTAAAACCGAATAAGAGAGAGCCGAACATATTTGGGTGACTATAGCTGGCGAGTCGATTATATTTTAAATAAAAAGAGAGTCAAGCCACAAGTCGATTATCTTTTAGTCTTGGTTGTTGGAAATTGACGAATTTGATTTTAATTTAAAATATAATTTTGTCTTTAGTTAATAAGACATGCATTTTATTTTCTATAACTATAACTGATTTATTTTTATTGCTTAGTATAAGTGAACTTAGGAATAGAGAGTCAAAAGGTTTGAGAGTTTCTCCTCACACACCATGCACGTGCACGTGCGTTCCATGAGCTTTCTACCCGAGCTCTGTCCATTTTAAGTAAATGTGTGATACCGCCTTCGTGTGGGTTACCACAGTATAGGTTGGTGAATCGCTTTCGGGATATATTTCTTATGATTTCGTGTGGGTTACCTCCGTATAGGCATAAGGGATGTATCCCCTTGAATGGAACTTGGTCCGTTTGAAACCTATAATGGGTGAAGATCAGGGGCCTTGCTACCTTTAGTAAGGGACAGCAAGGACAATTCGGATACCATTCCCTAGAACTGAACCACATGTAATGGACCATAGGAGCCTCGCTTTAGCAATGGAATCCGTTAAAAGTTCAAAGGAGAAACGCTTTTAACCTTTTGTCTGCTCTTTATATTTATTTCATGCATAATATACCGGTAGAAATTATGCCGGGTAGGATCTTTCTTTCTGTAAAAAAATAGTATATCGGGCAGATATCATGCCGGGTAGGATTATTTTTTCGTAAATAATATTATGCCGGGTAGAAATCATGCCAGGTAGGTTTTTTTCATTTTGTACCGGGTAGATACCATGCCGAGTAGGATCTTTCTTTTTTGCAATTAAAAGCATACCAGGTAGAAATCGTGCTGGGTAGGACTCTATTTATTATGTTGGGTAGAAAATCATGCTCGGGTAGGTTGTACAAATTTACTCTCTAATACTTATATACTTATTCTTGTTTTTATTTTTATTACACATGTACTGACCAATTTTCTGTTTTCTATGTTTTTACTTTTTGCATTACATATGCATTATATAAAAAGGTGTTGATTCTCGAGTGATCTACAATTAAGGAGGCTTTCATAATGAAAGGGTCAAGTGATCAGATAGACAAGACCACAAATATAAGGTAGTACCTTGAAGAGATGGGAAGTCTTCCTTTCGAGATTCACATGTTAGACGTACCAAAGCATGCCAACAATAATACCGAGATTAGTGAGGTGCAAGAGTTGAAAAGACAGATGGCCAAAATGATGAGCATGATGATCGATATGGAAAAAAAGAAAAGAGTCTGATGTACAAGGAGGGAAGGATGAACTGAATGAAAGCCAAATTATGATGGCCACCAATCAAGACCTTATATCTGAACCAGATGATTCTGATAAACCCAAAGGTTGGTGCACCGTTGCGATCGACATCAAGACACCCGAGGATGCAAAGGCTTCAATTTCAAAGAGAGTATAGATGAGCTAAAGAAAAGCCAGAGAAGAGAAAGATAAAAAGAAGACATTTTAAATTCCGATGGCATACACATATATGCTCCCGATACTGGTCAAGAAGGGTCTTGTAACTCCAGTCCAATCCAAGCCAAAAGAGCTTCCTTTTCCTAAAGGGTATGACAACAATGCTAGATGTAACTATCATGTAGGAGGTACGGGTCATACTACCGAAAGTTGCAGAGCTCTAAGGAACAAAGTCATAAGCCTTGTCGAAGAAGGGATACTAAGTTTTGAAGAAGAAATCCCCAAAGCTTCCAAAAGCCTAATCAATACTAGTGCACTAGAGCATACGAAAAGGGGCCAATTTCCAACATTCACAATCCAGTACCTGGGATAGAGTTCAAATTCTAGCGTCCAGTTTTCTGAGTCATCGTCGGCCGACATCCAAAAGCTAATAACCAACGGTCCTTTCGATCTGATACCTATACCGTATGGAGAGTTGTATATGCAATTATTGGAGGCACGGTTGGTGGTCCCATGTCATCTCACACCTATAAAACCTTCGTACCCTAAATGGTATAAAGCTGAAGCTCATTGTGAGTATCATGCTAGAATTAGGGGGCATTCAATTGAAAAATGTATTTCCTTTAAACGTCGAGTTTAGAACCTCCTAGAGTGCAACATGTGGAAATTCGAGAAAGAAAATCAAGATGGTTCAACTACCGTTCAAGCAGCTATGGAGCCAAAGGAGTCCAAAATTGAAGAAGATGAAAAGAGCCATTTGAGGTATGACGTTCAAACTAGTGGGGCGAAAAAAATAAGTGGATTATCTAAAAAAATAAACTGAAGAGCTTGCAAGACAACTATGAAGAGCTTAGTTTGACTTTTAAAAATGTTGGTTTGGGTGATACTCCTGATCATTGGAAAGAATGAATTGAAAACCTGAAAGAAGATGTCGAATTTTGGAAAAAGAATTCTAAGGCCAACGAGGAACGAGCTAATACCTTGTCTGGTATCTGCAAGAAGTGGAAAATCAATACCTTGCCCTCAAGGAAGACCTGAGAAGTAGTCAAGTCAAGATAGAGACCTTGAATATGGGTATACATTTGCGCGGAGACATTGTTGCTGAATTAAATGATAGCCAAGTTGAAGTTCAAAGACTAAAGAAGCAAGTGGATAAGCATAACAACATTCTATTGATGTACAAAGATCTCGTGGATGGTCTCAAGAAAGCCTGGAAAGAAAATAATGAGAAGTGGTATCTTCAGCTTCAAGAGTCTTTAGAGAAGATAAAGGAAAAAGACAACTACATGAAGGATGTTATTGTTGAAGCACGAAGAGTTGCTCGACAGGTGACGGACTTGGCGTATACAATAACAGAATTGAGTCAAAACAATGAGCTCTTAGAACAAAATGAGAAGCTGGCTAGGCTTTTAGGGAAGTTACAGAAGCTAGGCGCTAGAGCTCGACATTATATGTAACTCTAATGTCGTGTAACATGACCTTTTATTAAAGTTGTTCTAAGATGTTCACTCCATAATAAACTTTTTTTTCTGCATTCATATTTACATTCAGCATTGCATCTTTATTGCATTTTGCACTTTCAGCAACATGTTCATTACATATAGTGCATTTGCATTCATAGACCGATTTTGGTAATTTACCCTAGGACATCCAACTTAGGTCCAATTAAACCCATTCTTTTAGGATTAGATGACTAGATCCTTCTAAGCAGAGAGTACAAGAAAAAGTTCACCCTAGAAAAAGTTGGAAGAAAAATGGAGCAAGCTTTTTTAGACTGGCTGTAACTTTAGAACGAGAGAAGTATGTCTATTCCATGCTCTATGTGAGTTTAGTTTCCTTCAAAAAAATTAAAAAGAGAGAAGAGAAAAACAAAATAATAAGTTTTTTTTCAAAACTATTGCTTACCCGCTTTAAGTAAAATAAACCTCATTTTACATCTCATTTAACAAACAATTCAAATTCTTTGATATTTTTAAACATTTCATTCATATGTACATATCATTTTTATCAGGTCCTTGAATTTCAATTGCAAGAGTACCTTTTATTCAAAACCAATGATCAAATTCAAACAGCCTGTGTCAAAAAGAAAGCAAATGTTGCAAGGACACTGCAAATGTGAACTTTTTCTGTTCTACTTAGGCATATAGAAGGAACAGAACGAGTGTTCAGGAAATGGGTAGATCCCATCGAGTGAATTCCCCTCTTAGGCATTTGTTGTTTAAGGTCCTTGAATCGAGTGTTGACCCTAAACTTCTACCCCTTGAAGACTACTTAGATGTCTGTATATGAGAAGATGAATGACATTCCTTCAATTCCTTTCACATATAAGAAAATATCCATTTTTGTCCCCCCTTTGAGCTTGATATTTTCTTTCTAATAAAACGTAAACCAAGGATCACCCCTACACTAGGGGCAAAAAAGGCAGAAATTTTGTTTGCAAGTAAAAGCCGCCCGATCTTGATCATGCTACAGATGCATCAATGCAAGGGTCAGAGAAATATTAGAAGATGCCAATAAAAGAAAAGTTTATTCTCAAAGAAGCTGACCAAATCAAGTTGAAAATTGCTATCAAGAAGGCTAAAACAATCAAGGGAGAAAACACGAAATCAAAAAGTGCAATAAAAGAAAAGCAAGAGCCTTGAAGAATTGGTTACTCTCAAGCAGAAGCAAGAATCAATGTCTAGTTGAGATTGCAGATAGTCCACAGCTACATTTTCCTAAACATGAAAGGAAATGAACTCTAGGGTGAAAACCCAAAAATGGGCAGTCTAGAGCGGTCCAATGAATGAAAGAAAAAGGTTACTCCATGTGAGCATACCCAAATCAAGCAATACGAGAATGAAGTTATGGGAATCTTATACAACTTTGGTGGATTGATCACTTTCAAAATGGAAACGCGTCAATGCTGAGCCAAGACACAAATCGGTTGAAGGTTAAATGCTCTAGAGATACAAAAGAAAGGAAGTGAACTCCAGGGTGAAAACCCAAAAATGGGCAGTCTAGAGCGATCCAAATAATGAAAGAAAAAAGAGCATTTCATTAAAGTACATCCAAATTGCAAGTGCAGAAGTGAGAGTTCTCCAAGAAGAAATGACCCTTGGTTTCAGTACCCTTAAACACTTATTTGGGCTTGTAACCTTTTTTTCTCATACACATAAGCCATAGCCTACATTACAAGCCTATAAAGACCATTCTGATCATACATGAACATCTGAGTTTTGTCTTCAAACTATATTCCGCCTATGAGGGTTAACCTTTCTTCAAGGAACGACAAACTTCAAGTGCCTGATCGACACTAAATGAGGGAAGGACGAGGCATGGTGAGTTAGTGAGATCAAGAGAGCCACTTAAATGGGATAGAAATTAGGCATGAGAAATATTCCTCTTAGAAGCCTAATAGCCCAGAAAGGACTTCACATGTGCTTGTGTCACTGCAACCCTTGCTATTTTTTAAACACATGCTTTATTCGGGTTGCTCATTGTCAATTTAAAGAAAAATTACTTTTTGCACTTGGTATTTGAGTGCTCAATTTTGATTTTTAAATTCTACATTTTTAAAAAATTTAATGATTTCTTTTGAACTCCGCACAAGATTTTTGCATAAAACGAAAAAGACTTATTTTCACAAGTTTTTGCATTTAAAACTTTTTCACCCTAAATGTCCAAAATAAGGCAAACTCAGTATATTGGGTGGAAGAACGGGAACATTAGTGGGGCATTGTTGTCCACAAATATAGAAGAGTGAGCTTAATAGAACTCATGATTCAGGAAAAGAAAATACTCAAAAGTTGATATTCGCCCGAAAAGGTGATTTCCAAAAGAAACAGTCAAACCTGAGAGAGGTCAGGGCATTGCTCGGCAAGATTGACCTTATCAGTCAACAGAACTGAACTTGGGACATAAATGCTAAGAGGCCTGATATGACCAGCTAGAGTTATGGGGTATTCCCTTTAGAGTCAGCTATGGTCAACTACATTGCATGTCATTCATCTATGCATCAAGCATTTAGGTTAATTGCATACATACACCATAAAATAGGGTGCATTCATCAACAAGCGCATATACTCTGCCATATATAAAACAAGAATGATTCAAACGTGGCGAATCGTCAATCAAGAAAGAAAGTCAAACTACAAGAAAATTGATCCCTCAATATGAAATCGAAGAAAAATCAAGGCAAAGATCTGAAAAGCTCTTTTGAAAATATCTAGAGCATGAACACAAAAGGGATGCCTTTGGTATTCAAAACGTAGTTCCAACAAACTCCAGCATCCTTGACAATAAGGAATAGGGCAAAAGTGGTTTGTCATCCTTAACACGAGGGAGCAGATCACTGTCAATAAATTCCAACATCCTTGACAAGAGTGAGTGGAGCATATTATTTTTGACAGGTTTCGAGTATCCTTGACACGAAAGAGTGAAAAAAAGAAAAAAAGGAAAAAAGAGAACAAAAAAGTAAAAAAGAGAAAGAAAAGAAAAAACAAGGTGAAAACTCGGAAAGACACCTTGAAAAGAACCTTTTTGAAAATATCTTAGACACAAACCCAAAAGAGGCTAGGAGCATTCAAAATCATGAAATCACATTTATCTTATCTCCCTGAAGTGGCAGTGGAATGAGAACCAAGACGAGTTCATCTCCCTGAAGAGGTAGCGGAATGGACCCGATATAAGGTTTGTATCCTTGGAGGAGTAGTGGAACAAAACTTCATTAAATTTGTCTCATCTCCCTGGAGTGACAGTGGAATGTGAACCAAGACGAGTTTATCTCCCTGAAGAGGTGGCGAAATAGACCCAATATAAAGTTTGTCTCTCTAAAGGAGCAGTGGAACAAACTTCATCATATTTATCTCATCTCCCTGAAGTGGCAGCGGAATGAGAACCAAGACGAGTTCATCTCCCTGAAGGGGTAGCAGAATGGACCCGACATAAAGTTTGTATCCCTGAAGGAGCAGTGTAACAAACTTCATCACATTTATCTCATATCCCTGGAGTGGCAGTGGAATGAAAATCGAGACTAGTTTATCTCCCTAGAGCCGCAGCTGAGCAAACTTCAGATGTAATCAAAAAATATTTTGTTTAAAAAAACAAAAAAAAAATCAAAAGGAAAAGGAAAAATAAAGAGAAAATAAAAAAAAAGAAAAGAACAATGAAAATCAAGGTGAAAACCAAAATGGGCACCTTAAAAGGATCTTTTTCAAACATCTCCAAGGAACGAACCTATAAGGAGGCCTTAGACATTCAAAACGAATGAAATGAAGATACGTTAGTCTCATCTCCCTAGAATGGTAGTGGAATGAGTACCAACACAAGTCTGTGGAGAAGAGGAACTACAACCTCATACCTTATCTCCTTGAACTACCAATGGAGCAGGTCACCCATCCAATAGAAGAGGAACTACAACCTCAGACCCTATCTCCTTGAACTACCAATGTAGCAGGTCACCCATCCAATAAAAGAGGAACTACAACCTCAGAACTTATCTCCTTGAACTACCAATGGAGTAAGTCACCCATCCAATAGAAAAGGAACTACAACCTTAGACCTTATCTCATTGAACTACCAATGGAGCAGGTCACACATCCAATAGAAGAGGAACTACAACCTCAGACTCTATCTCCTTGAACTTCCAATGGAGCGAGTCACTCAATAGAAGATGAAGCTTCACACAAAAAAAAACAAAAACAAAAAAAGAGAGGAAAAAAAGCAAAAAAAGAGAAAGAACAAAAAAACAAAAAAAGAGAAAAAAAAACAAAAAATGAAGAAAAATAGAGAATGGCGAGTAAGAAAGCATTTGTTTTCGATCGAGCATCATTTTACTTTGGTGAATCTCAACCTAGGAAATAAAGGAGCGGATTAATCGAAGAACTCAACATCATTGAAGACAGAAGCGAAGACAGAAGACTGACGCTGAAGAAGAGAAAAAGCAAATTGAATTCATTTTGTTTTCCCAACTCCCATTTTGAAGATTTTGCTTCCCCAACAGTGACAAGGGGATGAATCAAGTCAAGAAAGAAGACCTACCTCGAAGAAAGAAGATCTACCGAAGAAAGAAGACATATATCAATGAGGAAAAACTCAGCCGGACCGAATGGAACGGCTCATTTTTAGTCTTTGCTCTATTGTTGTTACACAACAATGAACAAAGAGTGGCAGCTGTAATAACCCGTTCCATCTAGGCCCTAACAAAACCCATTGCCCTAACTAAACCGGCCCAATTACCCATTATCCTAACTAAACCCCAAACCATTTACCCATTATCCGACCTGAATCCAAACCTTTAACCCAACCCGAATCTTAACCCGGCCCAAAAACCAAAAAAAAACTAAAATACCCTAACCTTATATAACTGTAGTATGCCGGCCACCCTTTTGATAACCAAATCACCCCTAAATTTGAACCCTAAACCTAATCTTCTAACTTTTTCCATACCCTATCAACCACCACTGCCTCACCTATGCCCTAAAAATCCGCCCCAAAATTCAGTCATCTCCTCTAATAGTGATGAAGCTGCAGTCAACAAAGGGAGTTTATTATTATTTACCCTATAATTGAAGGGTTATAAAAAAAACCAGAACAAGAATGTAAAGGGGATTTCTTTTGGGGTTCGAAAATCTGAAAAAACAGAGAGTTAGAAGGGTTTTCGGGGATCAAAAATTGTAAAAAGAGGATTTCAATAAAAAAAATTCAAAAGAAAAAGGTTAGAAATCTATTGAACTTTGATTTCAATTTTTTCTTAATTTTATTTTTCTTTTTGTTTTCATTCGAATCAAAAAAAGGGAAAGAAGGGTTAGAAAGCTTACCGACCATGCCGCCGCGAGGCCTCACGGCCAATGACCGACGTGAACTCGAGCGTGGGAGCGGTGTCGTTCTAGTTGTCGGTTGAGAGAGGAGAGGTTGAGAGTCTTTAGATGTTTAGGGTTTTTTTTTACTCATTTCGAATTAAAATAAACAACCCTTATTGTTTTAAGTTGGCCATTATTGAAACGGCACCGTGTTGGCGTACCCGACCCGCGGTAACCCAGATACTCAAGGAGGATCCGCATGTTTTTAAATGGGAAAATTACACTTTGGGTCCTCCTACTCTTAACTCGTCTTTATTTTTATCTACGGGATAATCACTCTTTTGGCCCTTCTACTTTTTTGCGTGTTTTCATATCGTTCTTTTATTTATTATTTTTAGCTCTTAATTTCTGTCTTGTTACAATTTAGTCACAGTTTTTTATATTTAATTTCCAAGTTTTATTTCTGTTAATTTATGTTTATTTCCCTATATTTTGCATCAGTTTCATTTTAGTCTAGTAGTGTTTAAGATTCATGCCATGTAATTTAATTTTAATACATTTTAGTCCTTAATATTTAGTTTTATGTTGTTTTAGGGTTTAATAATGCATCTTTATATTATTATTATTATTATTATTATTATTATGATTATGTATGTAATATATTATTATTATACAAAGTAATTTACTTTTTTTATATTATATATTAATATCATATATAAGATATATTTATATATATGTATGTTTTTATGGTTCATATTTTTATATACAATTTTTTTATATTTTCACATATTATATGTATATAAGGTTTTATGTATATTTATAAAATGGCGTATAATATTTTGTTTAATTACAATTATATAAAA
This sequence comes from Hibiscus mutabilis, assembly GCA_019671005.1. NCBI lineage: Eukaryota > Viridiplantae > Streptophyta > Magnoliopsida > Malvales > Malvaceae > Hibiscus > Hibiscus mutabilis. Next base: position 37,828,361 of record CM033738.1, read on the forward strand.
ATAATAATAAATATTTTTTTGTAATATATATAACTACTAACTTAATATATATATATATATGTGTGCATATTTTTAATTTGTATATATATATATATATATATTACTAACCTAATATATATAAGTTTTTTTATAAGTATAGATACTAAATATATTTTTACATACATGTTACCTCATAATTTTGCATCATATGTTTTTAAAATCATCAAAAAATACATTTTTAAAGAATTAATTTTTGAATTTTAAATTAATGATTTTAAAACCACGAGAAATTATATCTCGAACGTATAGGGATGTGATTTTCTCGAATTTTTTAAGAAAACGAGAAACCGTATCCTGGGCGCATAGGGATGCGGTTCTCTCAATATTTTTATGCATTCAAAAATCATATTTTAAATTTTATACGAATTTGCAATTTCCAATACCAAGACATTAAATAATCGGCTAAGTACCAATTTTTTGACAATATTGGGGTGCTAATCCTTCCCATTCGTAACCGACTCCCGGACCCGAATTTTAAATCTCTGAATTTATTTTGGTGTCCGGTCTACCATTTTTAATGATCGGTGGCGACTCCACATTTTTAATTCCAAATCGGGCAGGGTTTTTCAAACAAAATTAAAAACACGAAAAAGAAATTTTAAAACCCGAATAAGAGAGCGTCGGACGAATTTGGGTGACTACACATAGAAATGTTCAACTATTACGATAAAACTTAAGAGTTTAAAACATCAACAAGAAACAAATGAAGAAATAGACACCCTTCATTATTGTTTATGGATTCATGTAATTGAGTTTATTTAGGGAATGACTCTAGTTTATTAGATACTTTTTAGGAGTTTAAAAGTCTATAAACAAAAGCCCTTCCTTGTTGCTCTTCCATGCATGAAGGTTATAATTAATGGCCAATAAATTAAATTCATACCTTCTTGTTGCCATTCTCAACATCACTCTGATGTTTTCCTTTTTCTTGCTCTGCATTATCATAACCTACACAAGCAGAGCGCAACACAAATTATGAAACTGTCTATTTATGTTTCCTACGGTTCAATGCAAACCAAGAACTCACCTTGGCTGTTTGGAGAGCAAAATACCCTGAAACTTGAGGATAGAGGATACTCGATTCTATCATCTCTCTCAACTCCATCTTCAGGCCCTTCTTTTCCTTCTGAATTCATCTTCCTCATCGGCATAGAGCTCTTCAGGTAACACCAAGAGGATGCTATCAACAACAGCTCCGTCGTCGTTTCGGTGACATGCCTTGGTCGTTCTCTCACCTGACTTTGAAATAACACAGCCCATCCAACCAGGCAAGAGATGAAGCAATGCTGTTGTCTCCTATGCCTGCCCTTTCTGTCACAATATATAATATGTTTCCATGTAAACCATAGAAATAAAAAGGAGAGAATCGAGATCCTATTGGGATTTATTACATAACCACAAAGAGGCTCAATGGTTTCTTGTTTAACCAAAATCAGCACTAACATAACAAAAGGAAACAAATTTGTCGTAAAGGGGGGAAATGAGCATTATAATACACTAAAATCAATCCACAGGCTAACTACAATTAGTAGATACCAACTAATTCCACAACAAATACAATAAGTCAATTGAAAAAAGCTCACTCTCATACAAGATACAATACACCACTTCTTCCTCAAAGCACAAAGGGCCAAACCAACACTTTTTAAACACCCTGCCAAAGCCAAAAACGAATGTCCCCATAATACACATGATTGAAACAAGAAACTAAACCTTAGCAGTACAACCGATACCATAGGTTATGTTTGGTGGTTTTCGGTTGTCAAATTGTTGCTACTGCTACTTCCAACAGCTCGATTTGGTTCGCTCACTCTAGCTGCTAAAGCAAGAACTTCGGGTGACATTTCCCATCGACCACTTTTTCTACCCCAACTGGATCGTCTGGGATGTATACCAGCGTACTCACCTGTGTCATCTACTGTAGTTCTAATATCGGGAGATAATTCTCCTAATTCACCCTCCTTGACATTTACTCGATCACTTGTGAGTTGCCCTTCAAAATGATCGGTGCCGGCACCAATATCACCCCACACTGTCTTCCTACCCATTTCTATGTCATCCACGGCCTTACCCATATTTGGACTCATAAAACCACCAGGCCGTGTTGGTAACACAGGTTCCCTGGGCACCTTTGCCCTGAAGTTGTTCTTGGATAATGGAATGCTGGAGCAAAATATCTTCTTGAAGTTCTCAACCACTCCTCTGTTATAAGGGTTTGCTCTACGATCATATCGATATCTGAAATTCTCATATGTTGTCTGTGGAAATAAGACGCGCAGTGTTACATCGATCTAAAAATGAACTACTGTACCAATATATTATTGGACTCTGCAACATTATTATGACGAGAAGGATGAGTGTCTTACCTGATTTGTACTGATCAGATACAAATGGAAGGCACTCAAACCACCAACAAACCACATTGCGATGAAAGTGTAAACTATTAAAACAATGGAAGCTGGGGTTTTAATCATTGCTCTCCAAATTGTTGTCTCCTCTGACTCCATGATCCTTCTAATGTAGACCCAACAGAATGCAAAAACATATATACACAGAAGGGTTGTTGAGAAGACAAACATGAAGAAGAACCGATAATTTCGCTGCAAACAAGGGGAAAATGTGAAATTTTCACCTTTTGTAATATGAAAATTTTGCAGTCAAAAACAAGTATACACTAATTTAAGTTCCTACAAGGATATAAAGACCATGGTTTAGGCTTCTTATCCATGCAGCCTAAAGAAAACGGTGACATACCAGTCCGATACATTGCCCAACCCAAGGGCAGTGGTGATCAAATCGCTCGACACAGTTATTGCAGATTGAACAGTGTGAGCAGCGAGGAGGCCTATAAAGCATGCAAGTGTCGCAATATTTTATCTTCACGGTGATTCCATTGACCTCCACTTCTTTAATGCGTGGCAATCGTAACTGTGGAGTTTGACCAGCCCCAACATCGGCATTTCCATCTAAACTCTCGGGCTCTGGAGGGTGTGCATTGCGCGGAATTATCCCAGGATCTCTTCCAGATGTTAGCAATAGAAGAACTAAATCCTGAAAGAAGAAACAGGCACATTTATGACCTTCAAGATCTGTCTTAGAGAAATCACATAGATTCTCCAACTCTAATAAATGTCCGACAAAAGAATGAAAACACCATGGAGAATCTTGTTTTGTACATGTAAGATACCATTTGGATCTTCCAAAACATTAAAGAACTGAAATGGCACAATCATACTTTCTTTATACGCTAAAATTACATCACATTCTTGTAACATTCATAAATGCAATCCTGATCGATACAGCAATCCCATTATTAATGCTATATTAAACGGCCACGAGAATTCGAAAACGGAGGCAAAGAGATCGTATAAGCTACGATCATAGGAAATTACAAATTCAAGCCAATAGCCAACAATCAAAGGGGGAAATAATTCACAGTTCATTCCTCTCAGAAATCCCACCTCAGCAGGACTCACCATAATACCATCATCTTCATAACAAGTAATAAAAATCTTGAAAAGATACTAACTAATTCGAACACGAAAAATAAAAATTGACTTACATAGAGAGTGAAGACAACAGCAACAGAGATAATTGAAACACCCAAATGATGGGAAAAGTCATCCATCAATTTCCTGGCAACAAACACACAGAAAATGGAGACTGGAGCTACTATAAGTAAAATAGTGAGCCCTAAAGATCTTACATCTGGTCCAAATATAAACCTCCCTTGAAATAAAAATATCTGCAAACAATGAAAAAGAATTGATAAGTATAATGCCTTGCAAAATTCACAGATAAAATGTCGTCACTGTATAAATAGGACAGAAAGAGGGGGGAAAGGGGGGGTTTTGAAGGCTAAAAAAAGGGGAGAAAAAAACAGGAAAAGCTTACATTGCTGCCTTTCCAAGATTGGTAAACCCGTAAATCAGCCGACCCGCCGCCGATGGAACTCAGATCCGATCGCTGGGGTGGCGGCACCACATACATCTCTCCCTTTTACTCTCTCTTTCAAGTCTCAGAAAAACAGTAAAAAAACTACTACTTTTGAAAGATGATATTTGAGAAAGAAAAAGGAAGGGGCTTTTAAGCAGAGAAATGGGAAGTCATGGTTGTAGTGAGTCAATGCCGGGCGAGTTAAGAGAGTAAGAGCGAGTCGTAGAGGAATCGGCGACAAGGCATGAGCTTTTTCAAAGGAAGTGGAGGAAAGGGACAGTGGGCTGGGTTTTCTTTTCCTTTATTTTGTTTCTTGGTTGAATTCCCTTACCTAACAAATAACAATTTTATGTATGTATGAATAAATAAAAGGGAAATATTTAATGCATGGGTAATAAAAAAAATAGTGAATTTAATTTAAAATTTGAGGTTTAGAATTTTAGATATTAGGTTTAAGGATTAAATTTATAGAGTTTGAAATTTAGGATTTATGGTAAGTTTAAGGATTAAAACTTAATTTTTAATATTTTAAAATTAAAGATTTTAATTTTAATTTTTAAAATAAATTAAATACATTTGTAGAATATAACTTTCCAATGTCAATGCATGAAATAATAACCCTAACAAAATATCACAATTCACCCATTATTTTCTTTATCAGCAAACAGATTTAAATATGGGAAATAAATTAATGAAGCTTGAATGAGTTCTCAAAATAAATTTTGATTTCAAATGAGTACTTACCCAATACCAATTTAATGAGTGATATATCTGATTTTTTTTAATTTAAATGAAAAAATATTGTTTAATTTTCAATATAATTATTGAATACTGAAAGTCTAATAATAAGAAGCAAGATTTTTATAAACAGGCAAATATTTTAGTTTTAGAGTTTAGAGATCTTGTTTAGGGGTTAAAGTTTATAGGTTTAAATTTATGAGTTTTGAGTTTAAGGATCGTGGTTAGAACTTAGGATTTAAAGGGTAGCGTTTAGGTTTTAGGGGAATATGGTTAAAAATTTAAATTTTAACCTATATACCCTAAATTCTAACAAGACAATCTAAATTAAAAAGTTGTAAATTAAACCTTTAAATCATAAACTATAAACAAAATCTCTAAAACCTAAAATTAAAGCATTTGTGAAAATTTTTATTTGACCTTTAGAGAATAGAATAATTTCCATAATAATAATCAAATATCTATTAGGTTAATAAAATCATGGGTAAAGTACATAAATGGTCACTAAACTATTTTTAAAAATACAAAATAGTCATCAAACTTTTAAAAATTATATAATGGTCATTAAACTTTAATTGTTATTACAAAATGATCATTGGGCTGTTAACTATCAGTTAGCTGGGAGACGTGATAGTTACAAAAATTTGTATAATAACATATTTACTCCTCAATATTTACACATTCAATCAATTTAGACATAAATAATGAGGACTAAATTAGGAATAAATTGATTAAATGTGTCAATATAGAAGATTAAATGTTATATTATTCAAATTTATGTAACTGTCACGTCACCCAATTAACGACAGTTAACAGTTCAGTGGTCATTTTGTAACAAAAATAAAAGTTTAATGCCCATTTATGCAATATTTGAAAGTTTAAAGACCATTTTGTATTTTTAAAAATAGTTTAGTGGTCATTTATGTACTTTACCCTAAATCATAATAAATTTAGGAGTATGATTGCCTTCCCGTGAAATTCATAGCACAGGCCCCTTGAATAACAAATACAAAAATAAATGAATAAAAAGAAAACATTCGAATATGCGAAAGTAGTGCCTTTTGAATTCAGTAGAGTAACCTTTGTCTGCTTTAGGGTTTTAGTTTAAGCTGAAATCCGTTTGTTTTCAACATCTAAGAAAGAATGAATGTATGAATAGCGTATGAGCATTCGATTTAGTCGAGTAAGTTAAAATATTTTGAATTAGTTGAGTTGATAAGTCTTAGTTTATAATTTAAATTTTATTTAAATATTTTTCAAGTTGAGTTTATAAAATTCGATTCGAGTCAAGTCGAGCTGTTTTAGTTTCTGTTCAAATCTAATTGTAGGCATTTACAATGTTATTGTACGAAATGGTTCTAATTTAAACTATTTTTATAACCATATACAACACACATATATATATACATACATGTATCAGAAAGAGTTGAGAGATTCAACTCGAACTTGAAAATTGATATACTAATTACTAAAAATTTTTAGTTATTCGTGTTATTCGAACTTCTATTTTATAACTCACATTTTATTTGAATAAAAAATACAATAAATTTTAATGAATAAAAAATATGAATTTTGGTGGGTTTTTACTGTTGAATAATTTTAATTTCAATGATAACGCTTTTAATTTTAACAGTTTACTTTAAAATAATATTTATTATTAGTTAGATAGTGATAATTCTATGCTTTCCCATTTGAATGTATTAGCTTAAACAGTTTATGCGTCTAATTTTATGTTTTATTGTTTGATTCTAACCCTATTTGATAGTTATGTATTTAACTTTATCTTCAATAATAAATTTCTTGATTGAGAAAATAATAATAATTTAGTTTTTTTTTCTCATTTGTTGAATTTGAATAAATTATAAGAAAATTGATCTTTTTATTGTTTTAGAGTTTTCCAATTGATGGATAATTGATAAGTTTACTACTTGATTTCTTTGATTTTTTCCGTTTCAAAAATAGTATATATTAGATATATCATTTGAGAAATTATAAGGGAAAAAATAAAGTATTTTATACAAATTCATTGTATTTTGTCAAGTTTTTTCTCTTTTCTTTCTCTCTTTCATTTAAAGGTATATTTTAAAATAAATATATTTTTAAATTGGTTAACAATTGTTCAGTTGAATGAGCCGCAATATCCAATAACGGAAGGCAGTAAAAGTTTACTCTTCTTAGTGGTAGAATGCTTACAATCACAAGAGGCAACTTGTTACAAAATAGTGCCCATTAATCTTGTAGAAATTTTCTAGTTTGTGATCTTGAACTGTTTAGAAATAAACTCACCAAAATTTTAATTATCAATTCACCCCTCTCTTGGCCTCTTGCATTGATTGTTCATCCCAACATTGGCTTTTTTCGATCACTTTCTATTTTCCTTTTTTGTGAGGTTTTCTTACTTTGCTAAGTTTGTTGCTGAGTTTATTTCTAAACAGTTCAAGATTACAGTTGAGATCACTTAAGCGAGTTTACAAGATTTGATAATAAAAAGCTCAAAGATGTTGGATGCGTGCTTGAATACTTTAGACTTGATGAATTGTTGTTAAGAAGCTTTGGAAACTTGATTTTATGCCCCCTCATTGATTTATATCCGTTTGGGTAGTTGGGATGTTGATTATAGTCGTTGGGCTGCATTTTTCCTGCAACAAATGCTGTCTGGCAACACTAGTATTGGTACTCGAGAGCTCGTATTGATACTTGCCATAAAAAGAAAGAGCAGTTGCAACAAAGGGATACTGGAACGCGAAAGGGCGTATCGGTACAGAGTGACTATTTTACAAAGGGTATAGGTATGTTTCGTATGGTATTGATATCAATTTTGCTCACTGGAATCCTTGGAAGTTTTGGTTAAAAGTCTGTCTCGATACGCCCATAGGGGTATCGGTACGCATAATCGTTTTTCAAAAATTATGGTTATAATAAAATTGACAAGGGAACGGTCGAATAATAAATGCAAAGATTTACAAAATCTTTAAACCACATATCGATACGCTAAAGGTTGTATCGATACTCAATTGCAATTTGGCTTCCAGTTTCAAAAAGGCGTACCGATACGCCTGACGCCGTATCGGTACCCTATAGCCATTAAGCATAAATTAGTTTTCCAGTAGTGAAAAATCGTATCGATACGCCATAAGTCGTATCGATACTCTTGTATCAAATTGGTTATTTTGAGTACCAAAACACTTAGAGAAACTTTAGGGGTTTAAGTTCTGACTTAGGAAAAGTTTAAGTTTGAATGCCTGTCATTTAGTGAGTAAATTGAGTACTTTAAAAATTTATTCCTTTTTACAAAATAGTCCTTGTTATATCAAAATCAAATATAGGTTTAACAAACCAAAATAAAATTTTAGGTTCACTCCCCATTTCTTTAAGGCTAAAAGACAATTTGTTTTTGAAAAGCCTTTTGAAAAATTTATCTCACTTCTCTCCCTTTTTGTTAAGCCAAAATCAATAGGCAAAAATAAACACAAGTGTAAAGCAATATAACTCCAAAGATAATAAAAAGTCATAGATATTATAAATTCAAAGCATAATATTCAAGATATAAAATCCAACTTAAACTTAAAAACATAAACCAAAACATAATAATGTCATAGAAAATATCAAAAGAAACAAAGGCACATAAACTCAAATCCTAGTAGATAATATGATATGATATGGAATGAAATGAAAAGCCTAAGAGTCATCTTCTTCATTCTCATCCTCACCTTCATCTTCCTCATCGTTGTCCCCAAGAGCATAGCCACACCATTCAGTATGAAAAATGGTGAGAGTCATATCCATAGAGGCCACACGATGCTCAACGGAGGTCACTCTAGCATCCATGGAAGCAAAGCGAGTATCAATGGCATCGAATTGAGTATCCATGGTAGCAAACTTCCCATCAAGGTAAGCTATAAGAGCATCAAGGGAAGGTTGAGCAACTGGAGTAACAAGAACATTCTCAACGCGATCAACTTGAGCACCACCGGGAAGATACACGTTACAAATCCATTCTCTATTGTAAAATGTGAACTTGGCTTTTCAGAGAGACTTGTCATAAATAGGGTCAGTAAGGGGCACTCCAATATCAAGAGAACAATCTATCTCAAGCTTGTAGAAGATGAAGTTAAGAACCGTACCATAGGTAAATGAGGTGATGAGGGTGGTATGACGGTTGTTGACTATATGGACCAACTCGGCAAAGATAATTTGGGCAATGTTTGGGAGTTTTCTCTCACGAAAACAATGAAGCCAAAAGTTATCCACCATACGAATAGTGGACCACTTGCCACCGGATGGTCAAAGCCACCAAGTGATGAGAGAATGATAGAAACGCTCATGGGCATCGAGAACTGAAACTGAGCCACCATAAGTTTGACCAAAAGCATGTTCATCATCTATACCTACATCTTCCATCCCCAAAAGATTTGACAATTTTTGTAGAATCAAGAGTAAATTTCTTTCCTAGAAGATAGGATTCAAGAGCTATGGTTTTCTTTCGATTTAAAATACACAGAACATTTGAGTAAAAAATATGAACAAGATTTTTGTAAAGAATTTTGGGTATGTTTAAAAAAGTTGTGAACTTCCATTGCCTCATTAAATCAAGACATCGAAAATTAAATTCATCGGAGCACATATAGGCATAATTAACAACTTGCTCACGATGGATTTTGAAAGTTTGAAATTGTTTAAAATAATCCATAGTAGTAGGATATTTCGGTCCATTAAAACAATGGATGAAAAGTTGGTTAAGGTTGAGTTTGGTAACATTGTTACCGGGATTGGGATTGGAAGAACTAGCATTCAAATCCTTTCTAGATCGTTTTTTGAGAGGCATGGTTAAAAACCTATAGAATTCAAACCATAAAAACATATGTATGCAAACATCAAATTCAATAGGCAAGATAAAAAACTATATAGTTTAAAAACCATATAAAAATATAAATAAAAATTTTGGTAAATTTAAAACTTGAAAATTGTAAAGTAAAATATACGAGTATAATAATACATTCGAATAAAAAAATTTAGTTTTGAAAAAGTTTTTGTAAATTTTTTTGAATACATCGATATATACATCCTAAAAATATAAATTTTAAACCTAAAACCTATACAAGTATAAAGAAATTCGAAATAGAAAGAAAATAGATTTTTACCTTAAATATGGATGAATGGGGAGATGATTTGCACAAAACTTGATGATCAAAGCTTGAGTTTGATGTTTAGAGTAAAAGCCCCCAAAGATTTTGAAGAAATTTGATGAAAAACCTAGAGATCTAGAGGGGCTTTATAGGTAAAACTCGGCTAGGGTTTTGGGTTAAAAGGTTGTGTTTGAATTGAATTAGGAAACCCTTATTTATGGCTCCAGTGGACACGTATATCGATATATACTTTATGCGTACCAAAATCGCATACTGGTACGGGATAACACCTTACTGATCCTCGACCCATACCGGTACAAACTCAACTGTACCGAAACGCTGCCCTTAATACTTCGTATCGGTACTGATACACCCGTATCGATACCCTTTGACCAAATTTGACAAATTTAGCTGTAAAGGACCCAAAAATTCCATTTTACTCGAATCTAAATGCATGATTATGATATGAGAGCAACATGAATAGGCAAAAATAGATACATACTCCCCCTAACAACATGAATTGATGTATATAGGAACAAGATCTCACAAACATGAATATCAACAAATTCAAGCAAGATTTAAGATCAAAACAAGGCTCTAAGGTTCAAGAAAGGCTAGTATGCCCAAACTCTCTCCTAAGAGACCAAAAACGCTATTTATCTAAAGGTTTGGCAAGGATGTCCGCTAGTTAGTGTAAGGTGTCTACATATTCTAGAATTGTATCATTTTCAAGACATGATCTCTAATGAAATGATGTCTTATCTCTATATGCTTGGTTCTAGAATGTTGGATGGGATTTTTAGTGAGACAAATAGCACTAGTATTGTCACACTTTAAGGGGATGTGACCTACATCAATTCCATAATCTAAGAGTTATTGCTTCATCCAAAGGACTTGAGCACAACAACTACCGGCAGAAATATATTCTGCTTCAGTAGTAGATAGCACTATGCTATTTTGATTCTTAGAAAAACATGAGATAAGCATGTTACCTAGGAAATGATAAGTATCGTGAGGTACTCTTTCTATCTATCTTACAACCTCCACAATCTGCATCCGAATATGCATGCAAACTAAAGGAAGAGTATCTAGGATACCAAAGACCTAAACAAAGGATGTCCCTAAGGTATCTAAAGATTCTCTTAATGGCTTGTAGATATGATTCTCTAGGGCTAGCTTGAAATCTAGCATACAAGTAAACACTAACCATAATATCCGGCCTACTTGCGATAAGATAAAGCGAAAAACCTATCATAGATCTATAAATCTTAAGATCAACACATTTACCTCCTTCATCTTTGTCAAGCTTTGTAGATGAGCTCATCGGAGTAGCTTGAGATTTCAAATTCTCTAAGCCAAACTTTTTAAGAATATCTTTGATGTACTTTGCTTGATTGATGAAGATGAGATCCTTTCTTTTTTTAATTTGGAGTCCCAAGAAGAATGAGAGCCCCCTCATCATGCGCATTTCGGATTCACTTTACATTATCTTAGAAAAATCTTGGCAAAGAGATTCATTAGTAGAATCGAAAATAATATCATCAACATAAATTTGAACTACTAAAATGTCTTTGCCTTTTCTTTTTTATAAAAAGTTTAGTATCAATCTTTCCTTTGTCAAAACCTTTTTCTATTAAAAATTTTGGCAATCTTTCATACCAAGCTCTAGGAGCTTGTTTCAAACCATATAAAGCTTTTGAAAGTTTAAAAACATGTTTTGGATATTTTGGATCTTCAAAACTGGGTGGTTGTTCTATATATGTATATATATTTATAAAACCATTTAGAAAAGCACTTTTAACATCCATTTGAAAAAGCTTGAATTCATGATAACATGCAAATGCAAGCAACCACCTAATGGCCTTCATTCTAGCTACAAGTGCATAGGTTTCATCAAAATCAATTTCTTATTCTTGAGTGTAATCTTGAGAAACAAGTCTAGCCTTGTTTCTCACTATGTTGCCACTCTCATCTAGTTTGTTTCTAAAAACCCATTTAGTACCTATAGTAGATTTATTACTAGGCCTATCAACTAATGTCCAAACTTTATTCCTCTCAAATTGATTTAACTCTTCTTGCATAGTCAATATCCAATAATCATTATTTAATGCTTCTTTGATATTTTTAGGCTCTATGCATGAGATAAATGCAACAAATTTATATATATTTCTAAGAGAAGATCTAGTGGTTACCCCTTTGGATGGATCACCCAAAATCTCACCACCTTTGACATAGTTGAGCTCCCTTGCATAAGTGACCTTCTTTTCCTTTAGAGATATGTCCTTCAAGGCTTCTATAGGTAGATATTGTCGTTCTTCTTTTGGTGGAACTTCTTCTACCTTTGATGATTATCTTCTATCAACATTGGCGTCCAAAAATCCTACATCATCATTATCACAATTATCCTTCCTCGAAAGAAGGTTATCATCGAAAACAACATGAATCGACTTTTAACCACTAAAGTTCTTTTGTTAAATACAAGATAGGCTTTAGAGTTTAATGAGTAACCTAGAAAAATTGTTTCATCATTTTTTTCATCAAACTTGCCTAAATTGTCTTTTCTATTATTTAAATCAAAACAGTTACATCCAAAATGATGAAAAAAGGGCTAATGTTAGGTTTTATTTTTGAAAAGTTCATAAGGTGTTTTCTTCAAAATTGGCCTAATCATTACACGGTTGACAATATAACAAGCGGCATTTGTGGTTTCTGCCCAAAAATACTTAGGCAAATTGTTTTCACAAAGCATGGTTCTAGCCATTTCTTCTAAAGTTCGATTTTTCTCTCAACAACCTTATTTTGTTGAGGTGTGCGAGGAGCCAAAAAATTGTGGCTAATCCCATTTGAGTTACAAAACTCTTCAAAACCAAGATTTTGAAATTTGGTTCCATGGTCACTCCTAACATGAGAAATAGAGTAACCAACATCATTTTGGTTTACTTTTGAAAACGTGATAAATTTTTCTAAAGCCCAATCTTTGGTACTTAAAAATAGAACCCAAGTAAATCTAGAGTAATTATCAACTAAAACAAAAGCATATTGCTTTCCACATAAGCTCATAGTTCTAATAGGGCCAAAATGATCTATATGGATCAATTGTAAAACTCTACTTGTATATACATCATTAATAGATTTAAAAGAAACTCTTTTATGTTTGCCTTTTGCACATACAACACAAATTTTGTCAAGAGAAAACTTAATTTTTGACAAACCTCTTACTAGATCATTTGAAATGAAATTTTCCAAAACACTCATACTTGCATGTCCTAGTTTTTTATGCTACAACCAACAATCATTAATTTGTTGATTGATTAAACACCAGTAGGATCTACTCAAAAGGATGTGAAGCCTTCTAATGAGTATAGCTCTGATACCAATTGTTGGGTGAACAATCAATACAAGAGGTCAAGAGGGGGTGAATTGGCAATTAAAATTTTGGTGGAAGCAAATTGTAAAAGTAATAAAAGATGACACAAGGTATTTAGAGTGGTTCAACCTTCTCAATAAGTTTTACATCTACTACCTTAGCTATCCACACTAAGGATTTCTCAAATTCATTAGATTTGTGTTCCTTTTGAGGATCAAGGAGGTAACCTTATAACTCCCTTAAGGTTTATACCTAAAACTGTAAAAACACTCACAAAGAAAATTACAAACTTAGCAAACTAAGAAAACCTCAAAAGGCAGAAAAGTTTGCAAAATTAAGGTTCATTCAATCCCAACACTTGAATAAAAATATTACAATTGAGACCACTTAAGTATGTTTACAAGATTTGACGATAAAAAGCTCAAAGATGTTGGATGTATGCTTGAATACTTTGGACTTGTTGAATTGTTGTTGAAAAAGTTTTGGAGACTTGATTTTATACCCCATCATTGATTTTTATCCGTTTTGGGTAGTTGGGATATTGGTTATAGCCGTTGGGCTGCATTTTTCCCGCAATAAATGCTTTTCTAGCAACACTAGGTATCAGTACTCAAGAGCTTGTATCGGTACCTGCCATAAAATGAAAGAGTCGTTACAACAAAGGGGTACCAGTACGCAAAAGGGCGTATCGATAAAAGGGTATCGATAGATTTCGCACGATATTGATACCAATTTTGCTCACTAAAATCCTTGGAAGTTTTGGTTAAAAGACCGTATCGATACGCCCATAGGGGTATCGGTACGCATAACCGATTAAAATGATGGTTCCAATAAAATTGACAAGGGAAGGGTCGAATAATAAATGCAAAGATTTACAAAATCTTTAAACCCCTATATCAATACGTTAAAGTTCGTACCGATACTCAATTGCAATTTGGTTTCTAGTTTCAAAAAGGCATACCGATACGCCTGAGGCCATATCGGTACCCTATAGCTATTAAGCATAAATTAGTTTCCAGTACCAAAAAACCGTATCGATACGCTATGAGTCATATCGATACTCATGTACCAAATTGGCTATTTTGAGTACCAAAATACTTAGAAAAACTTTGGGGATTTAATTTTTGACTTAAGAAAAGTCTAAGTTCAAATGCCTGTCAATTTAGTGAGTAAATTAAGTACTTTAAAAATTTATTCCTATTTAAAAAATAGTCATTGTTATATCAAAATTAAATATAGGTTTAACTGAAAACAAAAGGGTCATACTATTTGCAAGATAGTGCATTTACTTTTGAATTTGGTTATTTTTCAAATAGTTCTGACCAGTTGTACGTAGACTGTGCTACTAATGATAATGACGATGATGTCCATGGAAAATTAAAACTTCGCGAATTTGATGTTGAAAGGGATATGGAGAATCCTAGATTTGTTGTGGGCATGATTTTTTAAAGATTTTGATGAATTAAAAAGTTCTTGCGGACAATATTCATTGGTTAATCACTTAGGGATCCATTTTAAGCATAATGATAGGGACATGTTGGATGTAAGGTGTAAAGAAGGTTATCCTTTTCGTATATGAGCTTCGAAAATGCCAGACAAAATTAGCATTCAAATAAAAAACATTGTAAGTAAGTATAATTGTAGTAGAGTTTTTGAAAAATAAATTTGTATCTGTTGAACGGTTGGCTTATTGGGTTTTAGAAGCTTTTCAAAATGACCCTAAAATGAAGGTGGATACATTTGTGGGTATGGTAAAAAAGAATTTAAATCTTGATATAAATTGGATGAAGGGATATAGGACTAAAATAAAAGCCTTGTAGATTATTAGAGGGAATGAAGAAGACCAATATTCTAAACTAGCCAAGTATTGCGGCGAGTTAAGAAAAAAAATCTCAGGTCAACCACCATTTTACATATGAGAGATCATTATTTCAATGGGTTTACATATGCATCAAGGTATTGAAGGATGACTTTCTAGCTGGTTGTAGACCAATTATTTCAATCGATGGATGTTGGCTAAAAGGTAAATATGAAGGATATTTGCTTGGGGCAATAGGTATAAACGCTAATGATTGCATCTATCCGATAGCTTATACAATTGTTGAGAAAGAGAACAAGAGCAATTGGGGTTGGTTTTTGGAGTTATTAGCCGATGACTTGAAAATTGTAATGCTTGGACTTTTATGTTAGATAGGCAAAAGCTTAATAATATATTTTAATTATTTTTTATTTGTTCTTACTCTACTATATATCTCAATAGACTAATATGTTCATTTTATTTACAAGGTCTTATTCCTATTATACAATCCTTATTTCCAGGTTGTGAGTGTAATATCCCGAAAACTGGCCTAGTCAGGATTTGGTTTTCGATGACCGAAGTTTTTTTTCCGATTGAGCAAGAAAGATATTAAAATGTGATCATTAGATCGAAATTGGTTAATTAGCAAGACTTGGTAATTAAAGTTAAAGGACCAAATTAGAAAGATTTAAAGTGGGAAACCTTTGGCTAAATATGGAAGATTTGAAATATAGGGTAAGGTATAAGAGACTTATGAGAATGTAAGGACTAGAGATGTAATTAGACCACCTAGTGACTAAATTGAAAAGAATAAAAGTATGATTAGTGACTAAATTAGAAATATTCAAAGTAAGGTGTCATAGTATAAAAGTTAAGAATTTTAAGAACCTAGATTGTAATTTGACCATGACCTTTCTTCATAGAAAGAAAAGGTTCTTGGAGGACTAAAGGTTAAATTTACCCATTGTCATAACAATGCATAAGTTTCAAGTGGTGGAAATGGTTTGTAAAAATATGAAAAAGGATAATGATGAGGTTTGACATATTTGGATATGAAAGAAAATTAAAAATGAAGAATGTATTTCATCGGAAGCAAAAATAAAGAAAAGAGCATTGCTATCTCATCTCCATCTTCTTCCTTAGTTTGAATAAGCAACCACATCCCCATATGTAAGCACACGCCTCCATTGATGGAACTTTGAAAGCTTAGATTTTCCATAGAATTCCTATTCCTCTTCTACTCTAATCTTATTCAAGGTAAGTCTTTAGTGTAAAAGCTTACCTTTATCTCTAAGAAATATGGAAATTCTTATATCGATTTCATATAATTAGGTATAGAAGATCATTGAAATCATGTCATTGTCTTTGTATTGTAAATAAGGTAAAAGTGGAAGCTTATCAATCTTTTCAAGGAAGCCCAAGTCAAGGAATAAAGGAATTCACATAGGTGACCATCCATAGCTTCAAAAAGTTTGGTGAGTGTACTTCAGGGTTTGGATGGCTAGGTGTCATCCTTGTTGTATTACCTTTTATAGTTTATTGTGTGATTATTGTAGAATTGTTCATTGGCTCGTGTAGATCATTTGGTGGCTATACTTATATCATTGGTAAGTCATTGCATCTGCAAGTTCATAGCATTGATTAAATCATTGCATTAATGAAAACATGGTATTGATAAGATCGCCATATTGAAAAAGATATTATTGGCAAGGTTATTGTATTAATGAAATTATTGTATCGACAAGAGTTTTTGGAGCTAAGGCTCAACTATTGAATAAGAATATTTCCTTATTGCTAAATCATAAGACATGTAAATTACCTTGCAATAGAAGCCCTTAAACACTTTGGCTTGGTACATGGTATATTGGGACTACGGTCCATGAGCTACGGCTTAACGGTAATGACCATATATTATATTGGCGATGTTGGAGGTTAAGGGGAGATGATGAGGGATGATGGAGGAAGTATTGACTTATTGTTATTGCATTGATACAAATCATTGCTTTGTGCTTTGATCTTACTTAAAAATAGACCAATGTTACCTATGTCGAAATGTGTCCCAAGGCAAAAAATGTTAAAAGACAAGTAAAGTTATGGATAAGACTAGTATATAAATAGACAAGAACAAAATATGGAAACGGATTCACGACATTAAGCATTGTTCATGTGTGGACATGTATTCATCGAAGCCACCATAGTCATTGATTGCATTATTCTCATGAAATCTATTGGTATTGTCATCATAGTATTATTGGATTACTACCTCACTAGGCAAAGTATGCCTAATGCATTCATTTTTATGCATTATTTCATGTCTAAGATTTTTGAGGACGAGATCGTGGTTCGATGTTGTAAGTCATTCTCCAAGACTTTTGAGTAATGTATCTTTGTCCCTTATAGTTCCTAGAAATGTGGTATATGGCTTGTGTACATGTATGTATGTGTAATCATAAGGTATGTGTTATAGAATTGTATAAGGTAATTAAGATAAGATTATGAGATGCATAATCATGACATACTAGAATAAGGTAAGGAAATATGTGATTGAATATGATTATTAAGGTCTTGTATGCATTGATTAGTAAAGAGGACTTGAGTACTATGTAAACAAGTTATAAATTGGCCATTTGATGATATGATGCTAGATATGTGTTGCATGATAAGGAATAAGTCTGAAATGATATATTTTGCATGTATGTATAGCTCACCATGCTGAAAGGGTTAAAATATGAAATATGTCATTTTAGTGTTTTGGTAAAATTGATAAAGTGGCCTAAAACGCTCTAACAAGTGAAAACAAAGAGAATGGATTCGTATTGGCATGAAAATTGGCATGTATATAGATTTTATGTTTATAAGTTGGCTGGTAAAATTTAGTAATCATTGGAAAAGGTTAAGGACCTAATTTTCCTAAAAACCAGACTAAATCTGTCATTACAAGTATGTCTGTACCGATACATGTGATGGAGTATCGGTACGGGTGTGCAATTTGGAGAGTACGTATAAAGGCGTACCGATACATATATTGAAGTATCGGTACGGGTATTTGAATCTAGAAAATTATTGTAGCACTTGTAATCACTCATTTTTATCTTTTTTTGTTGATATTTTAATAAACTAATATAATAGCTAATTAATATTGTTATTGCATGATTACGTACGAGCATGTGTGTTATTAATATGCATGTAATATATGTGATGTGATGTAAATGCATGTATAGTATGTTATGTGGTGCATGTGTGCTATGTGCGTATTGTTTGTATATATGTCAATGTGTTCATAGTCATATTAAGTATGTGAGATTAAACCTATATATATATATAAGTTAGTATGTTATATTAATTATGTATGTTATAGGTGGTATTGTGCATGTGTACGTTTAGGTTATATATACGTGCGTGCTTCTATGTGTACGTATAGGTATTATTATAATCATTATTATGAATATTATTATTGGGCTGTGCAAAAACATAATTTAAATAAAACAGAACTCAAATTGTATTAAAACCCAAAAAACAAAAAAAGAATTAACTGTCCAAGTCCATTATAAAATTACAACCCAGAGTTAAATTTTACAAAGCCCGTTTGGCCCAAAACCCCAATCCCTATCAGATAATAATATTATCTAACTCTAATTGCCCTTTTGTGTGCAGCTAATCCTGGGCCGTTGGATCAGATCTTGATCCAACGGCCACGATCGAAGGAAGGTAACCCATCTAGATACCGCGTGTGGTTCACGCGTGGACCGTTCGATCTCCCACGCGTTTGTGCTTCCCACACGTTGGACTCCTCGGCTGCTGAGCTCCACGTGTCACGATCTAATGCAATCTCACGGCCTCTAAAATCACATCTGAGTCATCTATGCAGCGAATCATCCTAACCGTTGGATTAAATCTGATCCAACGGCCGAGAACGCCTCTGGCAGAGAACATCACCACCATGCCTCCTCCCCATGCCATTGTACCAACCACCACATCAGACGCATCACCAAAAACACAAGAAAAAACATATATGTCAGTGACCAAATCACGAAAAATATGTATTTTGTGATATCTTCTACCAAAAACGATCAGACAAGATATATGTATGAGAGGTTGTAAGAACAAAAGGGGGGGAGTTGTAACCAGTTTCCCAGAAATACAAAAAAAGGAATTTAATCCTCTTGTGCCTTTTTTTCGAACATACAAAGGTATCCATTCATCTTGAGTGTTGCATGCATGCATATGCTCTAAAAATAACAAACGAAAAGGAGTGAGTAATTTTACCTTCGGTCGTCAGTTCCCCCACTGGCAACAAGCCTGAATATGGTGAGCCGGCTAAAGGGGCAGACGTTCCTTCGGTCTCGGTTTTAAAAAATATATAGTTTTCGCTTCGTATTTTCTTAGATCTAGGAAAAAAAGAAGTCTTTTCTTTGAATCCAAGTTTGGATTCGAGTTTGGGTTGAAGCAAGGGTTGTTTTGGTGGTTTTTTTAGGTTCACCGGCGTCGACTAGCGGCGGCCGGCAGCGAAAAGGATGGCGGTTAGCTGCCGGTTTCTGGGTTCATCAAAGGGGTGGTTTCGTTTTGGGGAGAGAATAGAATGGGGAGGGAGTTATTTTAGCCGAAATGAAATTTTTGAAAAGCCAAAGGGAGAACTTGAACCTGGTTGGGTCCTTATGTAGGCGTTTTTTATTTTTTTAAAATGGTCTAATTACTCATTAAACCATCTCGCGTTTAGGGATTTTTCAAAACGAGTCTTCCCCTTGGTATAATCACAATCCCAGTGCCCCTCTTTTTTTTGAAACCTTTTAATTCAACCCTCAAATAAACTGAATTCAGATTTTAAATGGTGAAATTACCTCCCCAGTCCCACCGCGATTTCGAAATTTTCATTCCGAGCTTGCCCCTTGGTTCAATTACATGTCTGGTCCTTTTAAGTTTCATTAGGCTTGTAATCATGTCCTTAAATCAAGTTTTATTTCCTTTTAATTTCCGCCTTTCTATTTTATTTCTTAGCGTTCCAGTCCTTGTTTTTGTGTTCTAAATATTCATTGCTTACTTGTGTTTTTATTTGTTTTTTAGCATGTTCTATTATTCGCTATATTCATATATGTCACGTTTTACCGTGTCTATTTACGTTTTAAATGTGTTGTTTTCTTTTTATCTTTTTGTCCATATTCATTTTTCTATCATACTCTAGTTTGGTTTTCATGGTAAGTTTGTTTATGTTAGTACAAACTTCATGTTTTTAGGTTACATGTTAGTGTGTCTTTTGGTCATGAATAATGACATGTTTTTATTTATTCATTTGTGTATGCAAAGTATGTCATATGTCATGTACTAGGTACTAGTTTCTTTGTTAGCATGTTGTTTTGATTTGTGAAATTCACGTCATAATACATTTATGTCATGCATACGTTACATAGTGCTTTATTTTTAATATGTATGTATTCTTGAAATATGTGTTTTTGTTCCTACATGTTTTTATTCATGCCTCGTTATTATTATAATGTGCTATGTTCGTGTTGTTTATCATGTTTGTTTACTTTCGTGATACCCGTGTTTTTATTATTTATTTTGCTTTGTCCTTTACTATATCAACGCGAATGTATGTTTCCAAATTATTTCTCTAAGGTTGCATAAGGGAATATAAATTGTCAATGCGACGCCCTTTTATCCGAGCATAAACGGGGCCAGTATCAAGCGTAGTGATAGTGGTTGGGCGTTTACTCTCGGATAATGGGGCTTTTAAAATTTACTCGCACTTATAACCGAATTTTAATTTAATCATAACTTTAACCTGGAAAGTTTAATATTAATAAAGCAGTAATTATTAAAGTACCAATTTTGGGCGGTGTGTGGGTGCTAATCCTTCCCCATCCGTAACCGACTCCCGAACCCAACAGTTTTCAAAAATCTCTGGTTTTTATGGTGTCCGGCCTACCTAAGTGGCCGGTGGCGACTATAATTTCTAAATAAAACACGATTTTCAAAACCCCCACGGAATAAATATTTTAATACCCGAAAGACAACCAATACCTCGAAAACTCGTTTTTTTAGCGAAAGAGGACATCGCTACAGATGGCGACTCCGCTGAGGACTATTTTTGTTTTTTTCAAAAACAAAATGAGAGTCAAGCTTTTTCAATTAATTACCGCTTTAATAATATTAGAAGTTCCAGATTAAAGTGACTATTAAATTAATATTCGGTTGTAATTGCGCGTTTATTTTAACGCATTTAAAATTTGGCATATAAACCCATCTTTTAAGTGGGGGGAAAACGCTAATGCTTTCGTGGAGATATCGTTCTCCCGTGTAGGCCTAGCAAATACCTTCAGTGCTCGAGTACCTTATGCTTTCGTAAGGATATCGTTCCTTCGTGCAGGCTTAAGAGAATGGGTCTCCCTGAATTGAACCCGGTTGAAAGGAGCCTATAATCGGTAATGATCGGGGGCCTTGCTACTCTTAGTAGAGGACAACAAGGACAGTTCGGGTATATCCTAGTACCAAGACTGCATGTAGAGAATATATAGAAACCCACCCCTTTAGAGCCATACAGATAACCTTAGGTGTTTTATACAGGATAAATAGGGTTGTTTTGTCTGTTTACCTTATTTAATTCGTCCTTTCATTTACGTATTTATTAATTCTATCCGGTACTGACTTGTTTTCTTTTTTTGCTTTTGTTTTTCCATACATTATTGCATTTGCATTACATAAAGGTACTGGATCAAGTGGTTTGCCCGATCAGAAAGTCTTTCACCATGGAAAAAAGGTGTCTTAGGAAAGAAGAGCTTAACTTGTCAGTCAGGCATTGGTCAGAGGTTAACCAGAAGGCCCAAGGGGACAGTTTACCGAGCGAGCGCGTAGTAGCAGGGTACACCTACGTGAGTCTTCAACAGAACAACTTATGGGATCTTCAAAGCATCTGGGAAGGATGGGACCAAAGACAACAAGACAAGTTCTGTGATAGTTATGGCGACATTGCACAGTTGTTATACGTCCGGGTCAACCAGCCTCTACTCCGAGCTATTTTTCAGTTTTGGAACCTGTCTTTTGCTGCTTCACCTTCAATGGACAGGACATGATGCCTACAGTAGAAGAGTACACCGTCTTACTTAATCAGAAGAACGTTCAGGAAGATTGGATCTACTCAAAACCTCCGAGGAATCAGAATTACACTTCAAAGCTCAAAACCTTTATCGGGATGAGTGACGATTGGGTTAATGGTCTGATCCGACTTGGAGGAGACAATACAGTCTTTGCACGGGAGAACATTTGAGACATCATACCTGCACATCCAGATGTGGGGAAAAAGATAGACATGTTTTTCGTGGGAATATATGGGTTGGTGATCTTTCCAAGAACTCTTGTAAACATTGATGTAACCATTCTAGACCTATTTGAGCGTATGAAACGACGGGCAAATCCAGTACCAGCAATCTTGGCCGAGACCTTCATTTCTTTAAATGCCAGTCGAAAGCACGAAGAAGGACGTTTCAGGGGATGTGCACAACTGTTATAGGTATGGGTTCAGAGCCACATATGGAAGATACCGACAAGGGTCCTACCAGGGATATCCTTCCAAGGCTTTTCGCCTTTACAGGAGTACTTAGCAAAAGAGTGGCGAGAAAACTTGAAAATGAAGAAATGGTCTAGTTTCTTCAAGAACATTCAAGACGAAGACATGGTATGGACGGCCCCGTGGCTCGGTAGAGTTAATTACTTCTTGTACAGTTGCAGTGATTTCGAATGGCTGATGATGTTGTGACTGTATGGAGGGATTGCTTGTGCTCCACTTCTAGTGTTCTGACAATTCGGATCACGACAGTTTGTCCCCAATACCACCATGTTAAGCCGAACTGAATTTCCTTTCAAAGGTGAGTTTAAGGAAAAAGTCCAGACTATCATGAGGGCTTGGGACCATTGTTACCGGATCAGAGTGGAAGGAGACACCGAGCATATGAACACCCCGGACTACAATCTTTAGAGGCGTTTGAGGGTTAATGATGTGATTCTCGAACCCGATCAGGGACCGGTTGTGTCACTTGAGGAGCTTACAAAGGTGGTACCGTTTGAAACTGATATTTTACGGAATGAACTCGAAGAAGTTAAGAGGAAGATGGACACCCAATAGACTCAGCATGCGGGTGAGCTCTATAAAGTAAGCTTAGAGGCCGACGAACGGGACGGGATCATTAGGCAATTAAAGAAATTGAATGCGGATTTGAGCGAGAAGAATGCTCTTTACCAGAAGGATACCCTTCTACTCCAAGTGAAAGTACAGAAAGTCGACCGAAGTCATTTCATAGCCGTAGAAAAGGAAAGAATGAATGGTATCCGTTTGGTGGAAGAAGAACGAGAAATCAGCAAGCGAGCAATCGAGAAGGAGATAGAAAGCTGCATGTTGGCTATTAAGGAAGAAAGGCAGTCTTTCAAGGAGGCCATCGATCAAGAAAAGGAAAGAACTAGGCAAGAGATCAGCAAAGGAAAACAAGTAGTTAACTACGAGAGAGAAAATGTCATCGCTTGGAAAAGAAGGTCCATGAGTAGCCGAAATAGACTGTTAGAGATGCAAAGGTTGTACGACGACACTATCCAAAGTCTGGATCAGAGCCGAAGTCAGAATGTCGAGTTAGAAGAAAAGGTGGCAGAAGTAGAACACTCATTTCAAACTTACTGTCAGATGAATGGCTTCACCGAGCTACAAGAAAGGGAGCATGAAGTAGGCACGTTACGAACCCAGATTGAGTCCCTTGAAGCAACTGTTCAGGATTATAAGGAAAGAATCAGTGTATTCGAAGAGGCTGCAGCCGCGGGGGGACATTTATTGGCAAAGAAGACTGCGTGACGCTTCCCGGATGGTGCAGGATAGGGACCAATATTACGCGAACCTAATGGTGGACATGAGTGACTTAGCTGTCGAAGCTGAAGCACTTCGACCTTTTATAGCCCCAGGCATGGAAGAAGCACCCAGGTTCATCAAGCTGCTCAGGGCTATTGGAAATTAGGAGATAGAGCTAGGGCTTATCTGTAAGACTCTGTATTGTAATTAGGACTATTTTGTATTAGGGACCTTCATTTTTTAATATGAACTCTATTGTAATCTAGATCCTTTAATTCCCATGGAAGTAGTTCAAAAGGGTGATTACCAGCGGAATCAGTACCTTTATCTGCATACATTCTTGCATTGCATCATGACATTCGCATCATTATACACACATTTATTTTCCTTGCAATCATATTAATGTTATAAATATTGTGGCAGTGTGAAAATAGAAGTTAAGCTGCAATCATTCATCATCCATATCTTACCCGACTACAAAGCAAGCTCATGGGAGACAGGATAATCAGTCTAGAGAAGGGACAAAGAGAGCTGGAAGCAAGATTTGACGAGGCCCAAAGAAGCCTCAGTGACCAGATTGCTTAGTCACAAGCGTCGATAGTGTCCAACATAACCGCATTGTTGGCTAAGAGCCTCGAAAAAAGAGTTAAAGGAAAAGTCGCTCAAGAACCGAAAGTACCCCAGTTCACAGTAAGGTTCAACCGGCTACGTCGAATCTGGCCAGAAGGGTATATATCGACCTTGCTGGGATGTCTGCTAACCTTCAGGTAGGGGCATCTAAGACTCAACCCCTTGACACTGAGCACTCTATGACGAGGAGGTGCCATACCTGAACTTGGTCGAAAGGATCAGGACAGAGGTAGAAAAGAAGTGGGAAGAGAGGTTTCGCTTCATGGATGAAAGATTTAAAGCCCTGCAAACTATGGAAGAATCAGGAAATAATGCCAGTGACTTGAGTCTGGTATCCGACCTTGTCCTGCCACCAAAATTTAAAACACCAGAGTTCGACAAATATGATGGAACCACGTGTCCTTCCGCGCACGTAACAATGTACTTCTGGAAGATGGTGGCCTACCTTAAGGATGAGAAACTATTAATTCACTGTTTCCAAGACAGTCTAACTGGAGCGGCGTTGCGGTGGTACAACCAGTTGAGCAGGGTAAACATTAAAACATAGAAAGATCTTTCAAGAGCATTCATCGAGCAATACAAGCACGTAACAGACATGACACCCAGTAGAACTATGTTGGAAAATATGGGGCAGAAGTCCAACGAAAGTCTACAACAGTATGCTCAGAGGTGGCGGGAAGTGGCTACCCAAATTCAGCCACCTCTCTGAGAACATGAAATTACGCCATTATTCGTTAATACTCTGAAGGGGACACTGTTTGATCGCCTCATTAATAACACGACACAGAGTTTTGCTGATTTAATTAGGATCGGGGAGTCCCTTGAATTGGCAATCAAGAGCTATAGAATTGATAGCGGGGAAGGGTCTCGAAAGTACAGCAAGAAGAATGAGGTAAACGCCGCCAGTACTTACACTACCCCGAAGAATTTTACAGTCTCGCAGCCACAAACGCCTACAGGGAAAGCGTAAAACTCGAATCAAAAAGAGGAGAGAACCCTGAGAAAGGAGAAAGAGAGGCAAACTTTTACTCCACTACTCGTTCCGTACTCTAAGCTCTACTCTTAGTTGTATGAAGCGGACCTGGTCCGTCCATACTACATTACTCCGTTCAAACCGCCGTCCCCGTCCTGGTATAACCCGAACGCGCATTGAGACTATCGCGGTGGTGCCCCTGGTCATCCCACCGAGAACTGCCTTGCTTTCAAAAAGTTTGTGCAGAACTTAATCTATTCGGGATATTGAAGTTTGAAGAACCAAGTGTAGCTACTAACCCATTGCCTAATCACGGGAACATGGGAGTAAATGTTATTGATGAATGCTTTACCAGGAAGATTAAGGATAATCTGTCAGAAACCAAATCTCCTTTGCGGTGGGTATTTCAGCAATTGTGCATGGCCCATTTGATCAACAGAGTCATGGTAGTAATACAGAAGGGATGTGGAGTGTATTGCGAATTCCATCAAGACGGAGGACATGACATCCAACAATGCGATGAGTTTAAGAGATTGGTGCAACAATTGATGGATGACAAGCAAATAAAATTCTTCGAAGAGCCTACAGGAAGGAAGGGGTCAGACGTACATATGACGGACAGCCCCAATGTTAAATACGGGAGAGATAGACCTCTTATCATCTCCTCCAGGCCGGAGAGTGCACGTGCCTCCCAAGGAGAAACTACTAAGATAACTCCCAAGATCATCATCTCAGCACCATCCCCGTTCCATTCATGGATATGCGGCAAACTCCCTGGAACTATGCTGTAAATGTGACCATACTAGAAAAGCCAGAATTTGGTGAGGTAAAAGAGCTTACACCGAAAGACGAGCAAGGCAAGAGTGATGTGAATGTTGGTGAGGTGGGCTATTTCACGAGGAGTGGCAGATGTTACTCTTTTGAGACCTTGAGGGCTGCTGAAGTGGCCAAGGATAGAGGAAATGATACATCGGTTACCCCGCACAGATATTCGTTGAGGAACCACTCCCAAAGATAAATGAACCAGTAACCGAGGATCAGGCCAAAGAATTTCTAAAATTCATGAGACGTAGTGAGTACAGCGTAGTGGAACAACTACGAAAGCAACCGGCTAGGATTATAGTGCTAGAGTTGCTCTTGAGTTCAGAAAGACACTGTGAGGCACTATTAAAAGTACTAAACCAGACTTTTGTACCCAGAACATTTCTGTATCAAAACTGGATAGGATAGTGGGGCATATCACTGCCTATAACCATAAAACATTCAGTGATGATGAGATCCCCGTGGGTGGAATAGGGTCCACCAAAGCTCTTAACATCACAGTCCACTGTAGAGGGTATGTGTTACCAGGGGTACTGATTGACAACAGGTCAGCACTGAACGTACTGCCTATGGTGACCTTGCAGAAGCTACCAATAGATAATTCTCACCTAAAACCCTGCCATAACTCCGTGAGAGCCTTTGATGGCACACAAAAAGGAACATTGGGAAAAATTGAGGTGTCTCTATTGATCGAGCTGACTGAGTACGTGATTGATTTCGTGGTGATGGACATAAAACCATCCTACAACTACTTATTGGGAAGGCCATGGATCCACTCTACAGAAGTTGTCCCCTCATCACTGCATCAGAAATTAAAATTTGTGATCAAAGGCAAGTTGGTCATAGTGGAGGCCGAATAGGAAATTATTGCTTCGGTGACATTAGATGCCCCCTACATTCAGAATGATGAGAATGCTGCATAATGCTCTTTTCGAGCGTTAGAGCTAGTGAATGCCACATTTACCGCGGAAGGTAGTCGGATCCCCTATCCCAGGTTATCTAATTGTACCAAGATGACCGTTGTTGAAACTTTAGGCCGATGAGCCAAAACAGGAAGAGGGCTAGGGAGAAGATTGCAAGGGAGCCTATGAGCCAAGAGTGTGATAACCAAGAAGGACCGTTTTGGGTTGGGTTACAAACCAAGTGTCCAACAAAGAAAGGAAGAATACAAGAGAAAAAAAGAACAGAGTAGAGCCAGATTTAAGGGAGAAGACATTCCATGGAGACTAATGTCTTTCCCTAGTTTGAAAAACACTTTTGTCTCCGGAGGATTCTGCCAACCAGGACAGGAGGTCAAAAAAACAATTAAGGAAAATGACGTACTCAACGAGAAATAAAGGTTTAATGAATTACTTGAGGGGATGTCCATCAACATGATAGTTGAAAATGACCAAGTCAGCAATATGTTGACCAACATCCGCCCCTGCCATCTCGGGGAAACTCTTGATAACTGGAGCCACGTTGATGTACCTGTGGTTTTTAGGACTAGATCAGAGTAATGCTCCGAATCAACCTTTTTGTTTTTGCCCATAAACAATGAGGATCTCTTGTATAGGGCACCTATGTTAACTTTTTGTTTGAAATGAAAATATCTTCCCCGTTTTCTTAAATGGCAAATGTCTCATTTATTTCATTCATTCATTCTTCATGTTCATTCACTTCATATAAAACCATTATCTTCCCAATACATTCATTCTCATTTAATGCAGGTCTCCCATGATTGACTGTATGAATGATGCCGAATCCAATCCCGAAGTAGATTTTGAATGCCCCGAGATCTCAGAAGAAATTGGGGAAGAGGATGATGAGATAGAATGCGAGGTCCCTGCAGAGTTGATGAGGATGGTGGCCAACGAAGAAAGGCAAATCATGCTTCACCAAGAAGAAACATAAGTTGTAAACTTGGGGACTGAAGAAGAGAGAAAAAAAGTAAAAATAGGGATGACATTTCCCTTAAAAACCAGGGACAAACTGATAACCCTACTTCAGGAATTCAAGGATGTTTTCTCTTGGACTTATCAAGATATGCCAGGTTTGAATGCTGATATAGTGGTACACAAACTGCCAACGAAGCCGGAATGCAAACCAATACAGCAAAAACTCCGGAGAATAAGACCATACATGTTAAAGATCAGAGAAGAGGTAAAAAAACAGTTTGATGCTTGCTTCTTGGAAGTGGCCAAATACCCTGAATGGGTTGCAAACACTGTACCAGTACCGAAGAAGGACGGAAAGGTCTGTATGTGTGTAGATTATAGGGATCTCAACCGAGCCAGCCCTAAAGATAACTTCCCTCTGCCACATATTGACACGCTGGTTGACAACACCGTGGGACACTCATGGTTCTCATTCATGGATGGCATTTTGGGGTACAACCAGATAAATATGGACTCAAACGACATGGAGAAAACTACATTCATAACCATGTGAGGCACTTTTTATTACCGGGTGATGCCTTTCGGGCTGAAGAACGCGGGGGCAACTTACCAAAGAACAATAGTGACTATTTTCCATGACATGATGCACAAAGAAATAGAGGTATACGTGGACGACATGATCGCTAAGTCCCAAACAGAAGAGGAGCACCTACAGAACTTAAGAAAACTATTCCAAAGACTACATAAATACCAGCTGAGGCTTAACCCTGCCAAATGCACCTTTGTCATTACATCTGGAGAACTCTTGGGGTTCGTGGTGAGCAGACGAAGGATTGAGATCGATCCAAATAAGGTGAAAGCCATCCAGGATCTCTCACTACCCCATACTCAAAAGGAGGTTCATGGTTTCCTGGGGAGGCTAAATTATATCTCCCGTTTCATTTCCCAATTAACTGATAGGTGTGACATAGTCTTCAGACTTCTTAGAAAGAATAATCCTGACGTGTGGGATGAGAAATGTCAAGAAACCCTAGAGAAGATCAAAAGGTACCTGACAAATGCTCTGGTTTTAGTCGCACAGGTACTAGACAGCCTTTAATCCTCTACCTGACAGTCTTTGAGAATTCAATGGGTTGTGTATTGGGGCAACACGATGAGTCAGGGAAAAAGGAGCGAGCCATCTACTACCTAAGCAGAAAGTTCAATGATTGCGAAGTGCGGTACCCGCCAGTTCAGAAGCTATGTTGTGCTTTAGTTTGGGCTACCAAGCGGCTTAGGCAGTACGTGTTATACCATACTACGTGGTTGATATCCAAGCTAGACCCCTTGAAGTTCCTAATGGAAGCGCCAGCACTGACGGGGAGGATGGCCCGCTGGCATATGCACCTATCCGAATTTGACATTGTATATGTAAGCCAGAAAGCCGTAAAGGGAAGCACCGTAGCAGATTTCCTAGCTAGTCATGCTTCGGACGATTATGAGGTGTTGAACTTTAATTTCCCGGATGAAGACTTGATGTGCATTACAACCGAGGAAGAGGTTTCAGACGATAATTCATAAAATCTTTACTTTGATGGAGCCTCCAACGCCCTCGGACACGGGATAGGGGTCGCGCTGATTTCTCCTGAGATTGTCTACTATCCCTTCACTAGCAGACTAGAATTCTTCTGCACCAACAATATAGCCGAATATGAAGCCTGTGTTATGGGACTGAACTCAGCTATTGAAAGAAAGATTAAGGAACTTCGAGTATTCAGAGATTCATCCTTAGTGATTTACCAGTTACGTGGAGAATAGGAAACTAGGGGTTCAAAGCTGGTCAAATATTATGAACTGATCCAAGAGCTCACCAAGGAGTTTGAAAAGATCAGCTTTAATTACCTTACCAGCGAAGAAAATCAGATGGCAGACGCCTTGGCAACCTTGGCTTTCATGTTCAAAACAAACACGGGGGCAGAAATGAAGCCCATTGAGATGCAGATTTTTGAAAGGCCGGCTCATTGTTGTAATGTGTAGGAAGAGATTGATGGCAACCCGTGGTACTATGACATCTTGCAATATGTCAAGCTTCAAAAGTATCCCGAAGGGGCAAATGACAATGACAGAAAAACACTCAGAAAAATGGTAACAAGATACATCCTAGATGGGGAGGTCCTTTATAAAAGAGGCCATGATCAGACATTGTTGAGATGTGTGGATGCCTGGGAGGTGAAGGAGATTTTAGCCGAGGTACACGACGGTCTATGTGGGGCGCACGCCAACGGGCTGTCTATAGCCCAAAAAATTATGAGGTATGGCTATTTCTGGTCGACCATGGAGGGAGATTTCATCGATTACGACAGGAAATGCCACAAATGCCAAATTTATGCTGACAAGATTCACTCTCCTCCGTTACCTTTACGCACCATGAATTCTCCATAGCCTTTTGCAGCGTGGGGCATGGACGTCATTGGGCAGATTCACCCGAAGGCTTCCAACGGACATCATTTTATTTTGGTCACCATATACTATTTCAGTAAATGGGTGGAGGCAGCATCTTACGCCAACATCACAAGGATGACGGTATGCAAATTCTTAAAGAAGGAGATCATTTGTCGATACGGTTTGCCAGAAAGGGTCATCACCGACAACGCTTCCAATCTGAATAACAAAATGATGACAGATATGTACAACTAATTCAAGATAACACACCATAATTCCACAGCCTATCGCCCCAAAATGAACGGGGAAGTGGAAGTAGCAAACAAGAACATAAAGAATATCATCGCGAAGACGACAGATACCTACAAGGATTGGCACGAAAAGTTGCCATTTTCTCTTTTCGCCTATAGGACGTTCATTCGCACATCGACAGGGGCAATACCCTATTCTTTAGTGTATGGTACCGAAACAATGCTCCCCATTGAGGTGGAGATTCCGTCACTCTGGGTCTTAAATGAAGTAAAATTGGATGAATCCGAATGGGTGCAAGCCAAACTCGAC
Source organism: Hibiscus mutabilis (assembly GCA_019671005.1). Classification (NCBI taxonomy): domain Eukaryota; kingdom Viridiplantae; phylum Streptophyta; class Magnoliopsida; order Malvales; family Malvaceae; genus Hibiscus; species Hibiscus mutabilis. The sequence goes on from CM033738.1 coordinate 37,859,473, forward strand.
CAGTTAAATCTCATCGAAGAAAAGAGGCTAAAGGTCATCTGTCATGGTCAAATGTATCAAAAACGAATGACGTGGGCATACAACAAGAAGGTGCGCTAAGAGAATTCAGAGAGGGGGATCTGGTGCTTAAGAAGATCCTCCCGATTCAGAAAGATTCCCGAGGAAAGTGGATGCCCAACTGGGAAGGGCCATACGTGGTTAGAAAGGCCTTTTCAGGAGGAGCCTTAATCTTAACCGAAATGGATGGAGACGAGCTGAAAAGCCCTGTAAATTTTGATGCTGTTAAGAAATACTACGTTTGAAGAAAAACAAAAAAAAGAAAAAGAAAAATGGAGAGCTCAGGGCAAAAACCTGAAATAGGGCGTATTGAAGCAAAGGAAGGATCCGAGTTGAAAACCCGTAAAGGGTAGCTCAGATAAATTGAGAGGTTGGATCTCCGGAGAGAAGGGTCGTCCCCATGAGCCCCGTGAAGAAGAAGCTTCAGGCATAGATTCTATGCCGGTTGACGGGATTACGTATCATTCATACTGTGGATACTGAGAGGTTTTACATTTCATGTTTGGCTTTTCCTTTTCCTCATGTTTGCCATGACTCTCAAAATTGTTCCAAATCCTTAACTGTAATAAAATCACATTTTTGAGCTTCCATTCCTTGTCTTCTTGTTATTTACCATTAATATCATGCAAATAAGTTAACATAGGCTTATGATAAACAAGAGATTTCTGAGCATTACTTTGATCTAACCTTAAAGATGCAGGTGATTAGAAAAGGATGTTAACCTGGCCCTCTAGCTGCCTATATGATGTCTGTTGAAACAAGGTGAGCAGAAGGTTTCGAGCACTAGGGTAAGATGACCAATGGCACATGCCCTACTTGTTTAAAGAAGGCATCTGAGACAACAAGAGAGATTTCCCCGGTGAAAACTCGGAAGGGCACCTCAAAAAAAAATCTCTAAGGTAAAAACTCAAAAGGGCATTTTAGAACCCCGAATCAGAAATTCGAAAAAAGGAAAGGTAGGAATGACCGCTAAAAAAAATAAAAGAGCCGCTAAAAAAACTCTAAGGTGAAAACCCAAAAGGGCACTTTAGAACCCCGAATCAGAAATTCAGAAAAATAAATGTTGGAATGGTAGAACCCGACAGGGAAATAGGGTGTCACCACTAAAAGAAGGAAAAAGGGAGAAAGAGAGCAGCGTAGAGTCGAGATTGACAGAGGGCTAAAACAAGACCACCAATAAACCGTCACTCATGTATCATGAATAGTTAGACATCCCTAGGATTATGAGCATGCTAATTCATTTGTCATAGCATTTTGTCTTATTCTACACAGGTATTTGCAAATTCAAAGAAGCACCGGTAGCCACCCTGGAGTGAATCCTGAACATGAAGATAAAGGATCTATATTTTCAAGTGCCCGCAGCGAGAGGTCCTATATAGAAAGAATAGGCCGCTCCGAGGCTTCAAAAGCTAAAAGTTCTTTATAGAAAGGGCTTGCAGCTCCAGGGTGAAGACTAGCAGTTCTATATAGAAAGAACTCCCAGCCAAAGGAATTTACCCATGACACAGAAGGTTTTATTTAGGGAAAACCCGATGTGTTGAAGGCGAAGAGTCCTGTATAGGAAGGGTTTCGAGCTTTACTGTCTTAGAATGAGAGGTTCTACATAGGAAGAACCTGCAACTCTGAGATTTCAGAAGCTAAGAGTTCTATGTAGGAAGGACTTGCAGCTCTAGGGTTTGAAGACTAACAATTCTACATAGGAGGAACTCCCAGTCGAAAGAATCTGTCTGTGACGCATAAGGTTTTATATAGGAGAAACCGACGTTGAAGGAGAAGAGTTCTATATAGGAAGGACTCCGAGATTTACTGTCTTAGAGTGAAGAGTTCTATATAGGGGGACTCGTAACTCAAGACTTCAGAATGAAAGGTTCTATATAGGAAGAGCATGTAGCTCTAAGATCGGAAGGTGACAAAGTTCTATATAGGAAGAGCTTACGAGCCTGAAAATTTAGCCAAGGAAAATCGGAGAGTTCCAGAAGAACACGTGATTCCAAAGCTACCAAACAGGGAAGTCGGATAAAAATGAGTGCTTATGATCTTTGCTTTGTTCTCGTTTCACAAGAACAAGCAAAGAGGGGCAATTGTAATCACTCATTTTTATCTTTTTTTGTTGATATTTTAATAAACTAATATAATAGCTAATTAATATTGTTATTCCATGATTACGTACGAGCATGTGTGTTATTAATATGCATGTAATATACGTGTGATGTGATGTAAATGCATGTATAGTATGTTATGTGGTGCATGTGTGCTATGTGCGTATTGTTTGTATATATGTCAATGTGTGCATAGTCATATTAAGTATGTGAGATTAAACCTATATATATATATATAAGTTAGTATGTTATATTAATTATGTATGTTATAGGTGGTATTGTGCATGTGTACGCTTACGTTATATATACGTGTGTGCTTGTGTGTGTACGTATAGGTATTATTATAATCATTATTATGAATATTATTATTGGGCTATGTAAAAACATAATTTAAATAAAACAGAACTCAAATTGTTTTTATTATTTATTTTGCTCTGTCCTTTACTATATCAACGCGAATGTATGTTTCCAAATTATTTCTTTAAGGTTGCATAAGGGAATATAAATTGTCAATGCGGCGCCCTTTTATCCGAGCGTAAACGGGGCCAGTATCAGGCGTAGTGATAGTGGTTGGGCGTTTACTCTCGAATAATTAGGCTTTTAAAATTTACTCGCACTTATAACCAAATTTTAATTTAATCATCACTTTAACCAGGAAAGTTTAATATTAATAAAGCGGTTATTATTAAAGTACCAATTTTGGGCGGTGTGGGGGTGCTAATCCTTCCCTATCCGTAACCGACTCCCGAACCCAACAGTTTTCAAAAATCTCTAGCTTTTACGGTGTCCGGCCTACCTAAGTGGATGGTGGCGACTCCAATTTCTAAATAAAATGCGCTTTTCAAAACCCCCACAGAATAAATATTTTAATACCCGAAAGACAGCCAACACCTCGAAAACTCAGTTTTTTTTTAGCGAAAGAGGACATCGCTACAGCATTGTATCGAAACCGTACCGATCCCTAGAGTTGACCAATTTGGCGTTGACTATGCATACCGATACCAAGTATCGATACAAGCTTAAAGAATTTAATCGTTTTTAACGATCATGTTAGTCGTATCGATACGGCTTAAAACATATCTATACGGCCAATCAACACTGGAAATTGAATTTAATTAGATTAACATGGCGTATCGATACGGGTGTACCCGTACCGATACGACCCTTAGTGTCTGTAATCGTTTTTAACGACCAAGACAAGGCGTACTGATATGACCTCTTCGAGTATCAGTACCGAGTTAGGAAAGTTGATTAAAAGGGTTAATTAACTAGTTTTACAATCTTGCACAATGGCCACTGAATCTTGTATGGATTAATTGGAGGTACAAATGATTTCTAAATTCATTGAAATTTTGTATATAAGATAACCAAGCCTCAAAATTCACATTGGCAACCCTAATTATTGAAAATTCCATGTAATTTTCTAAAATTATATTTTGGTCCCTAAATTTGTATAAGTTACTAAATGACCCTTAATTATGAATTATGATTAAGTTCAAGATGTTTATTGACAATCATGGCTATATGTTATTGCATTTGTTCATCATCTATTGCTTAAGTTATCATAATTAATAAATCGATCATCGTATTGTTAACCGATAGTACTTTTCGACCCGAATTCCTACTAGACTAGAAGGGGTGTTACAGTGAGCATTGCTTTTGTGTTTGACATATGTATCAAATTTTTTCCAAAATCGATGAGCATAGAGAAGAGACCCTTAAAGACTATTTAAGGGCAACAGCTCGAGCTAGTTATGTTGGTGAGTTTAATTATTGGATGGGTAAGATTGGGAAGACTTGTGTTAGTGCTTACAATTGGTTGAGAGAGAAATTGGCTCAAGAATGGTCTAGATCGCACTTTCGAACCTTTTCTAAATATGATATGATTTTTGAATAATTTATGCGTGTTGGGCTCAAATTCCTTCAACCGAATTGCTTGCCAAGTGGTGGAGAAGTCAATTTTGGGGTATATGTGGTGGAAGCAAAAGATAAGAAAAATTGACACAAGGATTTATAGTGGTTCAAGCTTCTAACAAGCTCTACATCCGCTACCTTAGCTTCCCACTAAGGATTTCCCAAATCCACTAAGATTTCTTCCCATTTTAACAAGGCTTAGGAGGCAACCTTTACAACCTAAACTTAATTACCAAGTCTAGCATCTAAAGCTTACAACCCAAGCTTTGGGAATCTTCTCAAACAAAAGAAATAAGCAAACAAGAAATCCTCTATACAAGGTAGATGTTTGCACTCTTTAAGCACTCACCCAAATCTTAAACACTTGAGCAAATATAAAAATTAAAGCTCACAAGTGTTGTCTATACAAAGAATATGAATTAAAAGCCCTAAGACAATTTTGGCATCATAATGTTGTTGACAATAGAATCATTAGTTGTTGCTGAAGCTTGAAGGGTCCTTAAATACTCCCAATTAAGTTTCTAGCCGTTGGAGACCATTGGGATTGAATTGGAGCCGTTGAAGACTAAATTTCCCACAATAAATACAGTTCTGGTACTGTCTGTATCGGTACGCGTGTACTCGTATTGGTACAGCTACTAGCCGTTACGCTCAGTCTTGCTAACTGTATCAAAACACCTTGGGCAGTATCGGTATGCCTTGTCAGTACGCCTTGGTCTATTTGGTAAACTGTATCGGTACGCCTTGGTTTGTTTCGGTACTCCCTGCAATTTAAATAGCCGTTGGGGAGGTTTAAAACTGGATCAGTACACTTCGTGGCATATCAAAACGATCCACTCTGCATCGGTACGCCTATGGGCGTATTGGTACGATTTTTGGTTACTGGGAAAATACTGTAGCTAAAACCCTTGGACCGTATCGATACGAGATATACTGTATCGGTACGCCTGTGTTGAAAACGTTAGTTTGGCTACTTTAAAACATTTCCAAAACCTTTCAAAAACTTCTCAAACTTATTTTCAACTTGTTTGGACTGAAAACCATTTTTGAAATCTTTTCAATTTGGTCCAAAACTATTTTTCAATTATTATATCAAAACATAAATCCTAATAATATCCCCCTTTTGATATAATAAAACCAACTTGAAAAATTGTTTTTAAGATTTTCCCCCTTAGTAAAAATAAAATTTGAATAAGAGATTAATTGTTAAAAATCTTATAAGCTCCCCATTATTCATTTGAAAAATCAATTTTTCAAAACATTCTCCCCTTTTTGTTATATCAAAAATGGTTTAAACTTTAAAGATCAATAACAATGGAGAGTTAAAAAATTGACAAAAGTAAGTTTTGTTTTAAAATTGGCTCCTCTTACTCAAGCATCATTCAAATATTAATACAACATGTATGATTAACTAGTTGAATTAAAATAAATAAATCAAAATAAAATAAACAAAATTCAACTAATTTTTTACCACACTTGAACCAAATGGAGGATGTGAAGACTTTCTTCTTCAAGTGTTCATCTTTTGTGTACAGAGCTCCCCCTCAATCTTATCACTTGTTGATCAAAGCTCCATCACACCTCCTCCTCTTCCAGGGCCATCATGCATAGGTGGGCTATCTCATCTTCATCGGTGGAGTCTTCACCACTCCATGTAGCCACATATGCTTTCTTTGAAAATGACCTCTTCGTGTTGAAGCGAGTGCAATCGAGTTTGGTCTGCTTCGTCTTCTTGCATTTCGAGCACTTGGGGGAATCCACCATCTTCTTCTTCGATTCATGCTTTGATTCTTCTTTGTTGTTGTTCATGAATTGGGCCAATTCCTTGAAGAGATATGCCATCTCTTCATCTTCACTTTCCTCCTTACTTGATTCTACTTGTTGGCTTGTGGAGGGATGTAGAGCAATGATGTTGACATTGATTCCTTGCTCTTGAATTATCTTCTTCTTCTCCCTCTTCAAGGGTAGAGACATCATCTCATGGGTGAGAAGAGACCTTACGAGCTCTTCAAGCTTGAGCTTTTTCAAGTCTTTGACTTCAATAATGGTCGTCTTCTTGCTCTCCCATGATTCAGGAAGTGAATAAATTAACTTCCGAATGAGATTTTCTTTCAGAATCTATTCTCCAAGACTTTTGAGTAGACCAATCTTTGTCTCTTTCACCTCATTTGTCCCTTCATAGATTGCTTCAAGTTTGTCCCATAACTCCTTGGCACTCTCACAAGAAGATATTTTCGCATACTCTTCCAGGCCTAATGCATAAAATAGAATGTGCAAAGCCTTGCAATTAAGCTTCATCTTCTTGCGATCTTCCACGTTCCACTCCGCCTTGCTCCAATTTGGCACGAATGGTCCATCTTCAACTATGTCCCAAAGACGGTAGTCTTTGCTCTTTATGAAGAACCTCATTCTATGCTTCCAATAAGCATAGTTGTCACCGTTGAAGAAGGGCAGTTTGTCGATGGATAACGCCATGGAAGTTGGTTGACTTTTTTGTTGGTCGAGCTTGCTGGATCGCCTCAATAGGTGGTTAAACATTCTCGATTGAGCCTCGCTCTGATACCAATTGTTGGGCTCGAATTCCTTCAACCGAATTGCTTGCCAAGTGGTAGAGAAGTAGATTTTTGGGTGTATGTGGTGGAACCAAAAGATAAGAAAAATTGACACAAGGATTTATAGTGGTTCAAGCTTCTAACAAGCTCTACATCCACTACCTTAGCTTCCCACTAAGGATTTTCCAAATCCACTAAGATTTCTTCCCCTTTTAACAAGGTTTATGAGGTAACCTTTACAACCTAGACTTAATTACCAAGTCTAGCATCCAAAGCTTACAACCTAAGCTTTGAAAATCCTCTCAAACAAAAGAAATAAGCAAACAAGAAATCCTCTCTACAAGATAGATGGTTGCACTTTTTAAGCACTCACCCAAATCCTAAACACTTGAGCAAATATAACAATTAAAGCTCACAAGTGTTGTCTATACAAAGAATATGAATTAAAAGCCCTAAGACAATTTTGGCATCATAATGTTGTTGACAATAGAAACATTAGTTGTTGCTGAAGCTTGAAGAGTCCTTAAATACTCCCAATTGAGTTTCTAGCCATTGGAGACCGTTGTGATTGAATTAGGGCCGTTGAAGACTAAATTTCCCACAATAAATACAGTTTGGTGCTGTCCGTATTGGTACGCGTGTACCCATATCGGTACAGCTACTAGCCGTTATGTTCAGCCTTGCTAACCGTATCGAAACACCTTAGGCCGTATCGATACACCATGTTGGTAGGCCTTGGTCTTTTGGTAAACTGTATCGGTACGCCTTGGTCTGTTTCGGTATGCCCTGTAATTTAAATAGCTCTTGGGGAGGTTAAAAACTAGATCTGTACGCTTCGTGGCATATCGAAACGATCCACCCCGTAACGGTATGCCTATAAGCGTATCAGTACAATTTTTGGTTACTGGAAAAATACTGTAGTTGAAACCATTGGACCATATCGATACGGGGTATACCGTATCGGTATGTCTGTGTTGAAAACGTTAGTTTGGCTACTTTAAAACATTTCCGAAACCTCTCAAAAACTTCTCAAACTTATTTTTAAGTTGTTTGGACTTAAAGCCATTTTTAAAATCTTTTCAATTTGGTCTAAGACTATTTTTCAATTATTATATCAAAACATAAATCCTAACAACGTGAGAGTTTCAACAACTTACTTTTAGATGTGAGAGATAAGTGAATTCTTCCAATGCTTGAAGAAATCAATTCAAAGATGATGAGAAGAGTTTATAAGAAAATAGATGCGAGAGGAGATTTAATGGCCAAATTTGTCCTAAGATACAGAAGAAACTTGAAAAGTTGAAGCTCGAGTCTTTAAGTGTATACCATATTGGTCAAGAGGTCAAACATTTCAATAGATGTCCATCAAATCAATTTTTGGTAAATATGGCTGAAATGAATGCTCTTGTAGGAGATGACAGCTAAGTGGATTACCATGCTCACATGCAATTTCTTATATATTTAACTGAAGAGAACAAGTAGAAGATTATGTGGACGATTGTTACAAGGTTGCAACATTTTTTAACACTTATGCTTATACAATTAATCCAATTGTTGGTGAAGATCAATGGAATTCTGTTCAACATGGAGATGCAATTATTCCACCCGAGCTTCCTAAACCTAAAAGTGAAAAACACCAAACAACAAGAAAAAAGAATGCTATTGGAATCTTTGAAGAGAAGGAAAAGAAAAGCAACTTGCTCAAGTTATCCAGTAAAGTGATCAAAATGATTTGTAGTGTATGTGGACAACAAGGACACAACAAATGTTTTCATGGTAATGAAAAATATTTGCAGGTATAATTTTATTGTTATCTTGAAATTTAAATGTAATACATTTCAATTATTTTATAAATCATGTTAGTACTTATAATTTTATTTTTGCTATAGGAAAGAACATAATTTGATTTATCCAAACCACCCACTAATTCAGTGCAAGAATTTTGTCGAGGACCTTTAACCAATCATTACATACGATATCTTTTTATTTATATAAAATTTTAATGTTATTTTTGATCAATTAAGATTGACATAGGTTCAAGAACATCTTTAATGGATAGGTCCAATAAGTAGTTGATATGAATTTGTACCAAATATACTTTATTTAAATTGGTTATTTTGTAATAGTCATGCTTTTGTTTTTGAACTTGTTTTCATCTTCTACTTTATTTGCTTCTCTCAGTCATTTGTACACTACTTTTGTTATATTATTTTATCATAATTGTTAATATTTTACAATAAGTCAAGAAAATGGTTGTCTTAAATTTGGTAAGACTACTTTAGACTTTAGGGTCCCAATTTTGGATGGTGAATAACCTTATCTAAGACTAAAGATAAACTACTCAAAGGACATTTTGTAAGTCAAATTGTTGAATTTACTGGGAGATTATTGTAGTAGCCGGACAACACCAAATGGAAGGGTGCTTTTAACTGTTTATGGTGCATGACATCCTTAGAGAGATAGTGACTTTTACAGTTTAAAGTAAAAAATTTGTTGTCGAAATGAATAATAAAAAAAAGAACTGCAATAGATACCAAATATTTAAACAAAAAATTCACAATAAGAAACAGAGAATTCACACAAATAGCAAAAGTTTCTTACTCAGGGTTCTTGTTTAACAAATATAGAATTTACAGTAAAAAACTTAATATCACAATACCAAATCAAATGCTTAAAACTAAATTTCAAAGTTCTGAAAATAGTGAGAAAATTTTTAAACCTTCAAGAGCAGTAAAAAACAGAGGTGGTTTGACGAAGAAGGGGATAGAAAATTTTGTGAAATTGATTTAATCAACATGTGATATGGAAGGTAAGTTTTAAAAAAATTATTTAAAAATACCAAGTAATTTTAATGTGTTTGATGTGGAAAATAAATACCAAATAGGAGTGGTGAGTCAGCTTTTCAGTTAAAACAATTTAACGTGTTAATAAAAGTGATTAAATTCATTAATAATTAAAGTTGAATGATTCAACTTGATGAAATTAAATATTCATGATCTATATGAAAGTAGAAGTTAAGTTTAGTGATTTAAAATGTAAATTAACCCAAAAAAATTAATTTTCCAAATCAAGTCAAGTAAAAGAATTTTAATTTTTTCGAGTCGAATTTTTTTATCCCGATGAAAACAAATTGGAGGTTTTTTTTTATTTTGTAATGGTAAAATGAAAAGAAAGCAACGTTATTGAATGAATGGAAGATGTTTATATGCAATGCACGATCACATCAATTGATTGTATACAACCTTTACAAAACGTCAGACACCAAATGGTTCCATGGTGTAGTGGTTAGCAGTTTGGACTTTGAATCCAGTGACCTGGGTTCGACTCCCGGTGGGACCTTTTCCACTTTTGAAGTAAACTTAATTACAACTCCTTAGACTACGAATTTTATATAATAATCATCATTAACAACATTTTAATTTCTTTTGTTTCTAATTACATACATTTTTTTAGTCAAACTATAACATTTATAAGTCAACTACTTGGTAAGATAAGCATACTCATAAACTCATCACTATTATTGTTTCAAAAGAAAATCCATTGCTGCTTTGAACTAACTATACAAATCTTCCCTGTTTGCAAGTTTCTTTCTTAACTTGTACAAGTTTTAACAGCAATAGAATATAAGTACCCTTTACCCGTTCGATGCATCCGAAGCATTTTCAGCACTCTGTAGTCTTTTATCCCTCCAACTCTCCCCCCACATCTTGGCCTCAGCAACGGCTCGTTCTCTGTTGAAATCCCTGTCTAACATCCTGGTTGTCTCCTTGGGAGACTCGTTTTCAGGCCCTTTCGCACTAACCCTTTTAGCAGCTTCGTGTGCACTATACGGATGGGAAGTCAAGTAATCAAGAGCAAGCACTATATCACTAATAGACGGCCTGCAATTAGCGTTTTCTTGGATGCATAGGAAGGCCACCTCTAGAGCCTTCTTCATGGTTGACTTGGAGAAGTGACCTCTCAGCAGCGGATCCGCTAAGCTCGAAATGTTCATTCCATCTCTCAGCATCGGCCGTGCCTGCAAAATTTTCAAAACATATCTACATATTCATTTGCTCAACAAGGTGAAATAAATCGATCTAATGGAAAGTATCTTTAACTAAAACTTGACTTCTTCTCTATCATGTCTAGTGAGTAAAACTGTAAAACAGTTTTGAAGGACCAAAGTATTACCCAATCAGCAAGGAATCGTTCTTCACGAGCACGGCTGTCATCGAGAGCTTTGCGTCCAGTAATCAGCTCCAATAGGACTACCCCAAAACTAAAGATGTCAGACTTCATAGTCAATTTTCCACTGTTGAGGTACTCAGGGGCACAGTAACCATGGGTTCCCATGATCCTGGTGGAAACATATGATTTATCTCCGCTTGGACCAAATTTCGCAAGCCCGAAATCAGAGAGTTTCGGGTTGAATCCCTCACCTAATAGTATGTTAGATGATTTTAAATCTCTATATATAACAGGGGGATTAGCTTCAGTGTGAAGATATTCCAGGCCTTTGGCTGCACCGGCAGCTATTGCCATTCTTGTGTTCCAATCCAAAGGTTTCTGATCAGGTGTAAGATCTGCAAAAAAAAAAAAAACATTGTTCATCAATTTAAGTTTCTCAAAATATGCAAAAACACGGGTATCATTCGTAGGAAAAGAAGGAAAAAAGGGTATTGAAACAAGAAGATGTAAAGATATTACAATGGAGGTGATCTTCCAAGGATCCCTGCTGCATGTATTCATATACAAGAAGGCGTTGATCCCCCTCGGCACAATAACCAATCAAACTGACAAGATTATGGTGACGCAGAAGAGAAAGCATTAGAACTTCCACAAGGAATTCCTTCTCCCCTTGGAGACCTGTCTTATCAAGTTGCTTAACAGCTACAACCTGCTAACAAGTAATAACCATAGTGCATGTGATTAAGAAGGAAGTAAGGAAATATGGGGAGAGGGGATGTTGCAGGCGAAGAATTTACCTGACCAGTACTTTCTAAATTCCCCTTATAAACAGCCCCAAATCCGCCTTGCCCGATCAACGATTCTTTGCTGAAATTTTTCGTCGCATTTGCTAGTTGTTTATAGTTGAAAGTATGAGCTTTGTTGCCATCAATAGGCTCATCAGTTGCAGCAGATGATTCCCTTCTTAAGCCTGCATTGCCTTTTGATCCTACTGAATCAACTCCTGTTTTTGTTAAGGCATATCATTCCACCATGACTAACATCAAATTTCAGAAATCTTTCAAATGGAAACATATTTTAGGCATATCAATCTTATTAACCAGTTGCCATCAAACATCTCTAATCAGTTTTAAAAGAAAGATATAGTACAAGTAAACAACACCAATCTTTCATAAACCCAAAACTTCATCCAATCTAAGCCTTAAAATCCTAAACCCTTATGTTCAGCAAACCAAATGCACAATAAACTGATTTAACAAGACAAAGATTATAAACTCAAAACAAGAAAATGAAGAAGAATTGCATGAAAGAAAACTAACCAGAAGACAATTGAGGCTTGCATTTTGTGCCATGTTCTTTCTTGTCATCACCCTTCAGTTTCTTGCCTTTGGTCCAACCAAAACAAGGGCAGAAACCCATTTGCTGCAGATCAAATAAAGAAAAAAGCTTTCACCTTTTCTCTTAACTTAAAGGGGAAAAAGAAAAGCTTTGAAATTTGCCACAAAAAGAGACTTGAGTTGATAATGGAGAATTAAAAGAAAGAGTGATCCGCGTTGGTTTAAGGAGAACAATTAAACAAGCATCAAAGCACCCACCTTTTTCATACGTAGAGTGAGATTGACACCATTCCCAACAATGCATCACCATAATAATAATAACATTAGAATCTTAAATTTTGTCTAATTCTTTGCAAATCACGTCAATCTAGAGGGATTTTACTATAAAACCATGCTCGTGAGAATAAATAATTAAATATTATGAACTAGACTTGTGAGTAAATTTATTTATTGAATGAAAAGTATGTTTGGGATTATTTTTTAAATATGAAAAAGGAAAACTTGTAGTTGGGATTATGGACTTAAATTCAAAAATTAATGAGATATGTTGCCATAAGTAGACGAGATTTTGTTATGGGTTTAATCATTTCCTTGTGTTGATTAAGTAAACAAGAATTTTGTTTTGCTGTTGTAACCATCGATTTTTAATATATTAATTGACTAATAGGGATTGAATAGGCAATGATTCATCACCAATTTTTTTCATTCACAAAGTTGAATTCGAACTCTAACCTTAAACAAAGGATCTATGTTCATCAACTAGCCTAATTGATTGTTGGTGAAGGAATAATTGTTCATAGTAATTAGAATTTGATTATGAATAAATATTATTCTCATCACTCAAAAGAGAGAGGAATTAGTCTTAACCAATACAAGGAAAGGATTAAACCCATAAGTAACCAACTCATAGATGGTAATATAGAGCATGATGGACTGATAGGTGTTAGGGCAGTTGTATCTAAAAAGTTTACATTTTCATGTATTTTAGAATTTTTTATATTTCATATTAAAAATCTAATCCCGCATTCTTAGAATTTCAAATTTTTATAAAGTAAATACTATAAAAATTGCACTCCTAACCTAAAACATTGCACCCGTTCTTGATATTGAGGTAACTTGCAAGGAAGGAATAAAGAATTATGCTTTGGGTTTAATCATTTCCTTGTGTTTGATTAAGACTGATTCCCCTGTTTTGAGTGATGGGAATAGTATTTTTTTCATAATAAAATTCTAATTATTAAGAACAATCAAGGATGATGAGCATATTTCCTCAAAAGAACATGCAAGAACCTTTTTTTTTTTTGATACAATGGGTCGTTGAATTTATTGAAATTATAAGAAAACATTACAGGAAAGTAAATAAAGACTTAAAAGAAGGGAAAAAAACACTGGGGATGAGATGGATCTTCTATTTCTTGTGTTTTTAGGTTCAACTGGCCAAAGGGTTTTCACTAAATAAAAAGGAAAATCACCCAAACCTAAATTAACCCCTAAAATAAAAGGCAACCGGAGTCCGAGAACAAATATATGAATGAATGGATGAATAGAGCCAACTTACAGAATTCTAAATTTCTTGTGTTCAAATGAAAAACAGAGATATTTTTATATGAATGAATGAAAAACCCAAGTTGACAATGACAGCAAAAATAAGAGCCTCAGAAAGATAGAAGAATACCTCCATTGAAACCACCTCCACTGCTTAGGACTTGACTTAGAAAGAAGGGCTACTCTTGTTATAAATAGAATTTAGGAACCCAGGGAAACAGAAAAGCATAAAGGAAAAAGGGGATGCCAATGCCAATTTGTTTTTAAAAACTAGCCCTCCATCTAAAGATTTCTTTCCTTTTACAACAAGCTGTGATTTGAGTTCCAGATGCGTTTAGGAAAAAGATTTATTCCCTTCCCTTTTCTTTTCTTTTCTTTTCTTTTCCAACATGTTAAGCTTAAATGGGGAAAAAAATATCAAGGTACAAACCCAGCTGGACATAAACATCAAGGCTTTACATTCATAGATTAGAAGGGTTATAGTGCTCCAACATATGAATATTGCGTGGTTGTATCAGATATTACAACTAGAGGTGTGCAATTCGGATCCGGAAAAATCAGATATCCGATTTTGACCTTTGCTATAAGCTGTATGTTGCTCTTTTGAGGCAGTTTAATGTAGCCTGTGCAGCTCTCACCGACCTGAAACATGGAACAGAAGAACCAGCATCACTAATCAGTTCAGATTCCTTCCAAATTATCTCTTCAACAACGCCGTGTATTTTTAAAGCGCATGAAATCTATATTTATAATTTACGTGAGGATATTCGGTTTTTAGAATTTAGGTGGTTGAAATAGTTTAAAACCTTCTCAGCAAAGAATTGCAGGCCAATGCATACAATAAAACAGGAAGTGTTCTTCTCCAATTACCTATTCATAAATACAAATATACTAGGACAGTTTATATCAACAGAGGTGGACACTCCACCCTATGATAGGCAGGAACGGAAACAAAATTTTTTGTCAATGGTGCGAGCTGTTAGAGAGTTATATTAGAAATTTAAGGCTGTAAACTTGAAAAATTGATAGAAAATAAATAAAATATATATGAATTTGAAATTTCCAAGGGTGCAATGTGACGGTCCATCCCTTGTTGGCACCACTTCCTGCAATTTCCACAGAGGGCGTTTGTTTTCGTTCGCATCTTAAAAGCATCAATCCTCATCACAAGATGCCTTCCATACTTTTTTCCACAACCACTGTCTCCATAAATGCTTTAACTTCTCTCAATGTAGAGGTGATCAGATTGGAATACAAAATGTAGTCCCCAAAAGGATATTTTGCACTGAACAAATAAAAGTGAAAACATAAATGAACACAAGAAAAGCATGAGAGCATAACTGCAATGACATGCAAAATCATTCACAATTTTTCTAAGACACTACCCTGCTTGCTTTCCGTGTTAGTACATCCTGGGCAAAATTTATATAAGATTGTTGATGGTCAAAGTCAACAAAGATCTAGACGACGGTCTGACGGTGGTTTAAATGGTAGTTCGTAGTGAGAGAATGTCTGTTGACTTTCTCTAGTGTCTGATAATATATCTTGTTTCTCGAAATCCCCCGTTTTTCTCGTTGCATGTCTTCTTTATACTGCTAGGACAAGTGTCACGATTAGGTAGTCGTGGCTCATTGATTGGACCGGCTATGATGTGACATCATAAATTCATACTGTTAGGCCCAACAATCTCATATATTGTCACATGATCGTTGGGTGGGGTGTTGTTTGCGATCTTACTTGTTCGCCCCGTGTTATGGAAGGTGCTAGCTAGATCATAGTCGACTGCATGCGATCGTTGTGATCTCATTTCAATATTAATATTTAATATATTATTTTAATATATTATTTATTCCAATATTTAATATATATTATTAATATTTAATATTAAATAAAAATTATAATATTAATTAATTTATTACATTTAGTATATTAATTTAATATTTATTATAATAATTCAATATATTTCATATTTATTATTAATACTTTTTAATATGTTAGTATTAATATTAATTTTATTTTGATATTAATTGGTTCATGAAAAGAAAATAAAACAAATGCATATTTATGATATAATAAATTAATATAATTAGTCAAAAAGTGAAAGTAAAGTCAAATAAATGAATAATAATGTTGGGCTCGATTTTCTTCAACCGTTTGTGTTGCCAAGTGGTGGAGAAGATGTATTTTGGGTGTTGGTGGTGAAAGCAAAAAGATAGAAAATTAACATACGGATTTAGAGTGGTTCGGCTTTCTAACCAAAGCCTACATCCACTACCTTAGCTTCCCCACTAAGGAATTTCAAATTCACTCATGAATTCTTCCCTTTTCAAGGCTTAGGAGGCAACTCTTACAATCCTAGACTCAAACCAAGCCTAGCATCCAAAGCTTACAAACCAAGCTTTGGGAACCCTCTCTAAAAAGAGAAAAACAAAGCAAACAAGAAATTCTCTCTTAGGCAGATTGTTTGCACTCTAAAGCACTCACCCAAATCCTAAGACACTTGAGCATACATATACATTTTGGCTCACAAGTGTAGTCTATACAAGAATAGGAAAAATTAAGCTTTAAGACAATTTTGAATCATAATGTTGTTGACTTGATGATCATTAGTTTTTGCTGAAGCTTGAAGGCCCCTTTTATACTCCCAAATGAGTTCTTAGCCGTTGAAGACCGTTGGGATTGAATTAGAGCCGTTGGAGACTCTATTTCCCACAATAAATGTAGTTCTAGAGTTGTCCGTATAGATACGCGGGTAGGCGTATCGGTACTGGTACTAGCCATTATGCTCTTTTCGGCTACGCGTATTAGTACGCCTTGGTTTGATTCAGTATGCCATATCGAAAAACCATGGACTATATCGGTACGACCTACAATTCAAATAGCCATTGGGAAATAGCCGTTGGGAGTGGTTGAAACCAGGATCGGTACGCGTACAAGCGTATTAAAACGACCCTACCCGTATCGGTACGCCTAGGGGTGTATCGGTACGGTTTTTCGGGTCTAGAAAGTTACTGTAGTTGAAACCCTTATCTGTATCGATACAGGGTGTAACCGTATCGATACGAAAGTGCTAAAAACATAAGTTTGCTATTTTAAAATGTTTAAAACACTTCCAAAACCTTTCAAAAACTTCTCAAAGTTATTTTCAAGTTGTTTGGGCATAAAACCATTTTTGAAACCTTTTTCAAATTAGTCCAAAACTTTTTTCAATTATTATATCAAAGCAAATATCCTAACAATCTCCCCCTTTTTGATATAATAAAATCAACTTGAAAAATTGTTTTTGAGATTCTCCCCCTTAGTAAAAATAAAATTTGAATAAAAGATTAATTGTTGAAAATCTTATAAGCTCCCCCTTATTCATTTGAAAATTCAATAAATTCAATTTTTCAAAACTTCTCCCCCTTTTTGTTATATCAAAAATAGTTCAAACTTTAAAGACCAATAACAATGGAGAGTTAAAATTTTGACAAAAATATGTTTTATTTTAAAATTGGCTCCCCCTTACTCAAGCATCATTCAAATGTTAGTCCAACAATTATGATAAACTAGTTAAATTAAAGAAAGTAAATCAAATGAATAAATAAAATTCAACTAACTTTTTTACCACACTTGAACCAAAGGTAGGATGTGAAGCCTTCCTTCTTCAAGTGTTATTCCTTGTGTGTATATAGCTCCCCCTTAATTTTATCACTTGTTGATCATGCTCTATCACATCTAAAACAAGACAATCAAGTAATTTTTGGTATCCAAATTGCTTTGGATCCAATGACGTTAGAACTATAAAGTTTTGTCCCCTTAGGAATCTATTTTTCAATTTCATCTTTTTTAGTTGAAGTAATTAGTCCTTTTGGGACCCAAATAATTATAAAACATTTTCCTTTAATAAATCTAGGGGCACTAGATTGTCTGACATAAACATTTGTTTTTCCCAAATTATTTTTCTTTTGAAGTTCATTGGAAATCAAATCTTTTTCTTTCTTAAGATCATCTACTTCAATTTGATGGTCTTTTTCTTTCTTTTGAAGCAAATTTTGTAAATCCAAAACTTTAAGTTCCAAATCCTTTAGTTTTGCTTCAAATTCCAAATTGGTTTTCACAAGCAAATCATTTTCATTTTTCAATTTAGAAATCAACTTTTTGTTCTTAGAAAATGAAGCTTTAAACTCAAAAACCAATTGGTCATAGGCTTTTTGTAACTCATAAAATGTATATGAAATTGAATTTGAACTAGATGAGTTAGAAGTTACCTCCCCCTCATTTAGGGACATTAAGCATATGTGGGCTACTCCATCTTCATCGGTGGAGTCTTCATCACTCCATGTAGCCACATGCTTTCGTTGAAGATGATCCATTTTTGTTGAAACGAGGGCAATCATATTTGGTGTGCCTCGTCTTCTTGCATTTGTAGCACTTGGAGGGATCCTTCATCTTTTTATTTGATTCATGCTTGGATTCTTCCATTCCGCTCTTCATAAATCGGGAAGATTCCTTGAAGAGATAGGCCATCTCTTCATCTTCACTTTGTTCCTCACTTGATTCCTCTTGGTGGCTTGTGGAGGATTAAAGAGCAATGATGTTGACATCAACTCCTTGCTTTTTGTTTTTCTTCTCCTTCTCCCTTCTCAAGGGTTGAGACATCATCTCATGGGTAAGAAGAGATCCTACGAGCTCGACAAGCTTGACCTTCTTCAAATCTTTGGCTTCAATGATGACCATCTTCTTGCTTTCCCATGATTCGAGAAGTGAATAAATCAACTTCCGAATGAGTTTTTCTTCCAAAATCTCCTCTCAAAGACCTTTGAGTTGATTGACAATTTGGGAGAAACGGTCGAACATGCTCTTGATGTCCTCTTTCGGGTTTATCTTGAAGTTTTCATAGTTGAGGTTGAGTAGACCAAGCTTTGTCTCCTTCACCTCATTTGTGCCTTCATGGATCACTTCAAGCTTGTCCCATACTTCATTGGCTTCTTCGCAAGAAGAGACTTTTACGTATTCATCGGGGCCTAATGCACAAAAGAGAATGTGCAAGGCTTTGCAATTGAGCTCCATCTTCTTCTTATAACACCCTAATCAGTATTTTATAATAAGTACCAATTATAGTATTAATTTTTTTCACGTATAATCATTAACCAAATTTTTATCATATCGAATTTGATCTGATTTCAGGCAGCAACTTAGCAATTCTTGTCTAAAATATGTAAGAGACATAACTGCTGAAAAACTGCCTAAAACAAAAATCTACCCGATTACTCTATTTACCTTTATTGGTTTATTACTCGATTTTAAATATAATATAACTACTCATCTTTTGCTATAAACATACACTAGTTTAGTAGCTAATACAAACCATATGTAAGCTAATACATAATTGATTAACTTTAACATATACATGCCATCTAGAATTATCAAACACATCAAAAGATGATATTACTGATACCGTTTTTATAATCCGGATAGGTGGGATGCCTGCTCCTTACTCCGATTTCTCCCTTTTACCTAAGCGTGAAAACCATGACACACTAAGTATGTACTTAGTGAGGCAAAAATAATATCCAGTGCAAATAACATAAAAAATTATAATAATAAGTAACCATTTTCATGCATTATAAATCACTAGGTATGACTTACCATCATGTCAATCATACATAAATATAATATAAACCGTATATACATTTTCTTACCAATATACCTGCCATAATTTTAAAAGTGTATAAACTCTTTAAACCGTTTATCAAATATTTACCGATTTCATAACCTGATTTTATAACCCAATTTCATAGCCCAAATATAGACATATGAAGACCCTAGGTACACGTACATGAGTCTAATATGTACCGAAGTGCTTCCCGCACAATTATAAGGTTGTGCTTACCATAATACTCGCACATTTATAAGGTTGTGCTTACCATACACTAAGTGTTCTTTATATACACTATAGTGCTATCCCGATTATGCAGATTGCTGTTGGACTCTATGGTATGCCAACTATACCCTGTCCCTCAATGACTTACTTGGGCATATTTTCCGTATTTATTCCATCCATGGCAATGTATATTAATATAATTGAATATTGGGCAGTTCATACCCGAAATAACATTTATAGAATAACATCATAGATAACTAGTGATCCATGCATTTATATTAAAATGTTGACATATTTAAAACATGTCAAATATATGATCAATGACATAAATATAATGTCAATATATAAACCAGGTAGCCTCCTCGCAAGTCCTACCCGTGATGTATAAAACATCCATGTATCATGTTATGTATGCATTGCACTCACATGATGCCTCACTAGAACTTTTTCTGTCGATTTAACCTTATTCTCGAACTTTTTCTGTCGATTTAACCTTATTCTCGAACTTTTTCCTTGTCTTTAGATTTGTTCGCAATACGATCTTGATCACGATCTATAAAATCACCGTTTACCGAATACATACATTTTAAAGCATATGTTAGTATCATCCTAACATAAGCATATATTATGAATAAAATTCCTAAAATTCCTTTATTATTCATAATCATCTCAAATTCACAAGAAAATCAAATTTTCCATAATATAATCATAAAATGAATTCTTTTAAAATTCACTTCAACTTTCCAAATTATTCAAAATGGTCCCTTGCCATTAAACCTTAAATTCAATCCTTAACAACATGTCCAAGTATTCCAAAATACTTTCAAGCTTAATGCATAACTTTCTAACCAATTTCCATTTCAATCCCATATTTCCCTTAATTTTCCATTTGATCCTCAACACTTTGAAAACTTCCAAAATGATCCAAATTGAATTTCTAACATCAATTTTCAGCATAATACATCAACATTCCAACTTTTACATTTTAACCCTTCAATTTCTCAAAGTATATGAAAAGGTCCCTAGAACTTAACAAATTTCCAAATTGGTCCAAATAACATTCTAAGCCTTATAACATCATTCTCACATGATTTCTAGCATTAGGGAAATTTTCCAAAATTTTCCCTAATTTTCTTCCTAAATGCTGAATTTGAAGAGTCACTCTAGACAAAGTTTCCAACTTGATTCAAGTATGAATTCAACTTTTAAACCTCATTTCCAAACTTCTATAATCATTCTCATAACAAAATCAATCCAAATTCAACTTCCTATCAAAACCCTAACTTAAACCAAATTAGGATTTAACTACTTCCAAGAAGTTTCCATCGTAATATAAGCTTGGATATGATTCTACAACAACAACTACATCAAAATCTCATCTTAAAACATCATATATCAACATCCCCTTCATCCAACCAAAACACAAAACTAAGGTTTTAAGCAAGGAAATCATGAACAAATGGTACCAAAAGATAAAGAATTTCATGGAGATCAATTTCTTATTTCATGCTTTCATCTAAAATCCAAGTAAATAAGCTTGAAAATCAAAATAAAAAATTTTCCCCTTACCTCAACAAGTGTTCGAACATTAGGAGAAAGATGATGAGAAATCTTGAATTTTCTTTTCTTTTTAATTTAGCCATTTGTCATCTAATATAATTAAAATGAATTTAAAATTCATTTTAATGTCTAATGACCTTTTTACCCTTGAAATCCAATGCTCCATATCATGCCACATGTTTACCTACCAATCCAAAGGTCCAAAACAATCCAAGGAGTTAGTGATTACCAAATTTACCCTTGAAATTTCTCAAAATTACCATCTTGCCATTTTTCATCCAACGGTTTATATTTAACATGGAAATCTACTTTGAATCCAATGGTTAATGTTAAATCTTACCATTTTAAGACATGGAAATGACATTTTTAGCCTTACCTTATCATCCTTTAAAATATCTTGAGTATCCAATTATCCGATTATTTTTCCAAACTTTGTCACTTTATAGCAAAAAATACAAGCTTTGTACGAAAAATCTGGGTAACACGAAAACGTCATTCTTAGGGCTGAACTATTCATTTACGAGACTAAAATACATAACTTTTGAAAATTACAATTTAGTCACTGAACTTTTCCAAAGTTTATACTTTGACCACTAAACTTTCAAAATTTTCATTTTAGTCACTAACCAAAAATTTGGGATATTACAATAAAATATTTAATACTCTAATGGGTACTTATTATAAAATACTGATTAGGGTGTTACACTTCTTGTCTTTCGCATTCCAATCGGTTTTTTTTCGTGTAGGCACGAACAGTCCTTCTACAACAACATCCCAAAGACGGTATTTGATGGCCTTGATGTAGTACATCATCCTATTGCTCTCCGTTGAAGAATGGTGGCATGTAGATTGGTTGCGCCATTTATCACTAGTTAATTGGTGTTGTATCGAGCTTCTCGGATCACCTCAATAGGATGTTAATCTATTTCGATTGAGCCTCACTCTGATACCAGTTGTTGGGCTCGATTTCCTTCAACCGTTTGTTTTGCCAAGTGGTGGATAATATGTATTTTGGGTGTTGGTGGTGGAAGCAAAAAGACAGAAAATTAACATACGAATTTAGAGTGGATCGGCTTTCTAACCAAAGACTACATCCACTACCTTAGCTTCCTCACTAAGGATTTCCAAATTCACTCTTGATTTTCTTCCCCTTTTCAAGGCTTAGGAGGCAACCCTTACAATCCGAGACTCAAACCAAGCCTAACATCCAAAGCTTACAAACCAAGCTTTGGGAACCCTATCTAAAAAGTGAAAAACAAAGCAAACAAGAAATCCTCTCTTAGGCAGATTGCTTTCACTCTAAAGCACTCACCCAAATCCTAATACACTTGAGCATACATATACATTTTGGCTCACAAGTGTAGTCTATACAAGAATCAGAAAAATTAAGCTCTAAGAAAATTTTGAATCATAATGTTGTTGACTTGAAGAGCATTAGTTGTTGCTGAAGCTTGAAGGTCTATTTTATACTTCCAAATGAGTTTCTAGCCGTTGGAGACCGTTGGGATTGAATTGGAGCCGTTGGAGACTCTATTTCCCGCAATAAATGAAGTTCTAGAGCTGTCTGCATCGATACGCATGTAGGCGTATCAGTTCTGGTGCTAGTTGTTATGCTCTTTTCCGCTACGCGTATCGGTACGCCTTGGTCTGATTCGGTACGTTGTATAGGAACACCATAGACCGTATCGGTACGACCTACAATTCAAATAGCCATTGGGAAATAGCCGTTGGGGGTGGTTGAAATCAGGATCGGTACACGTACAAGCGTATCGAAACGATCCTACCCGTATCGGTACGCCTAGGGGCGTATCGGTACGATTTTTCGGTTTTGGAAAATTACTGCAGCTGAAACCCTTATTTGTAACGATACGAGGAGTAACCGTATCGATACGGACGTGCTGAAAACATAAGTTTGGCTATTTTAAAATGTTAAAACACTTCCAAAACCTTTCAGAAACATCTCAAAGTTATTTTCAAGTTGTTTGGACTTAAAACCATTTTTGAAACCTTTTTCAAATTAGTCCAAAACATTTTCAATTATTATATCAAAACAAATTTCCTAACAATCTCCCATTTTTGATATAATAAAACTAACTTGAAAAATTATTTTTGAGATTCTCCCCCTTCATAAAAATAAAATTCAAATAAGAAATTAATTGTTGAAAATCTTATAAGCTCCCCCTTATTCATTTGAAAATTCAATAAATTCAAATTTTCAAAACATTCTCCCCCTTTTTGTTATATCAAAAATGGTTCAAACTTTAAAGACCAATAACAATAGAGAGTTAAAAATTTGACAAAAATATATTTTGTTTTAAAATTGGCTCCCCTTACTCAAGCATCATTAAAATATTAGTCCAACAATTATGATAAACTAGTTGAATTAAAGAAAATAAATCAAATGAATAAAAAAATTCAACTAATTTTTTTACCACACTTGAACCAAAGGTAGGATGTGAAGCATTCCTTCTTCAAGTGTTCTTCCTTGTGTGTATAGAGCTCCCCTTAATTTTATCACTTGTTGATCATGCTCCATCACACCTAAAACAAGACAATCAAGTAATTTTTGGTATCCAAATTGCTTTGGATCCAATGACGTGAGAAGCACAAACTTTTGTCCCCTTAGGAATCTATTTTTCAATTTCATCCTTTTTAGTTGAAGTAATTAGTCCTTTTGGGACCCAAATACTTATAAAACATTTTCCTTTAATAAATCTACGGGCACTAGATTGTCTCACATTAAAATTTGATTTCCCCAAATTATTTTTCTTTTGAAGTTCGTTGGAAATCAAATCTTTTTCTTTCTTAAGATCATCTACTTCAATTTGATAATCTTTTTCTTTCATTGGAAGCAAATTTTGTAAATCCAAAACTTTAAGTTCAAAATCCTTTAGTTTAGCTTCAAATTCCAAATTGGTTTTCACAAGCAAATCATTTTCATTTTTAATTTAGAAATAAACTTTTTGTTCTTAGAAAATGAAGCTTTAAACTCAAAAACCAATTGGTCATAGGCTTCTTGTAACTCATCAAATGTATATGAAGTTGAATTTGAACTAGATGAGTTAGAAGTTACCTCCCCCTCATTTAGGGCCATTAAGCATAGGTGGGCTACTCCATCTTCATCAGTGGAGTCTTCATCACTCCATATAGCTACATGTTTTCGTTGAAGATCATCCCTTTTTGTTGAAGCGAGGGCAATCGTATTTGGTGTGCCTCGTCTTGTTGCATTTGGAGCACTTGGGGGATCCTTCATCTTTTTCTTCAATTCATGCTTGGATTCTTCCATTTCGCTCTTCATGAATCGAGAAAATTCCGTGAAGAGATAGGCCATCTTTTCATCTTCACTTTCCTCCTCACTTGATTCCTCTTGGTGGCTTGTGGAGGATTGAAGAGAAATGTTGTTGACATCAACTCCTTGCTCTTTATTTTTCTTCTCCTTCTCCCTTCTCAAGGATTGAGACATCATCTCATGGGTAAGAAGAGATCCTAGCTCGTCAAGCTTGAGCTTCTTCAAATCTTTAGCTTCAATGATGGCCGTCTTCTTGCTTTCCCATGATTCGGGAAGTGAATAAATCAATTTTCAAATGAGCTTTTATTCCGAAATCTCCTCTCCAAGACCTTTAAGTTGATTGACAATTTGGGAGAAACAGTCAAACATGCTCTTCATGAATCGAGAAAATTCCTTGAAGAGGTAGGCCATCTCTTCATCTTCACTTTCCTCCTCACTTGATTCCTCTTGGTGGCTTGTGGAGGATTGAAGAGAAATGATGTTGACATCAACTTCTTGCTCTTTGTTTTTCTTCTCCTCCTCCCTTCTCAAGGGTTGAGACATCATCTCATGGGTAAGAAGAGATCCTAGCTCGTCAAGCTTGAGCTTCTTCAAATCTTTGGCTTTGATGATGGCCGTCTTCTTGCTTTCCCATGATTCGGGAAGTGAATAAATCAATTTTCAAATGAGCTTCTATTCCGAAATCTCCTCTCTAAGACCTTTAAGTTGATTGACAATTTGGGAGAAAAGGTCAAACATGCTTTTGATGTCCTCTTTCGGGTTCATCTTGAAGTTTTCATAGTTGAGGTTGAGTAGACCAAGCTTTGTCTCCTTCACCTCATTTGTGCCTTCATGGATCACTTCAAGATTGTCCTATACTTCCTTGGCTTCTTCACAAGAAGAGAATTTTGTGTATTCATCGGGGCCTAATGCACAAAAGAGAATGTGCAAGGTTTTGCAATTGAGCTCCAACTTCTTCTTGTCTTCCGCATTTCAATCGGATTTTCTTTATGTAGGCATGAACGGTCCTTCTTCAACGACGTCCCAAAGACAGTAGTCGATGGCCTTGATGTAGTACATCATCCTATTCTTCCAATAGGCATAATGCTCTCTGTTGAAGAATGGTGGTTTGTCGATTGGTTGCGCCATTTATCACCGTTTGATTGATGTTGTATCGAGCTTCTCGGATCACCTCAATAGGATGTTAATCACTCTCAATTGAGCCTCGCTCGAATACCAATTGTTGGGCTTGATTTTCTTTAACCGTTTGTGTTGCCAAGTGGTGGAGAAGATGTATTTTGGGTTTTGGTGGTGGAAGCAAAATGATAGAAAATTAACACACAAATTTAGAGTGGTTCGGCTTTCTAACCAAAGCCTACATCCACTACCTTAGCTTCCCCGCAAAGGATTTCCAAATTAACTCTTGAATTTCTTCCCCTTTTCAAGACTTAGAAGGTAACCCTTACAATCCTAGACTCAAACCAAGCCTAGCATCCAAAGCTTACAAACCAAGCTTTGGGAACCCTCTCTAAAAAGAGAAAAACAAAGCAAACAAGAAATCCTTTCTTAGGCAGATTGTTTGCACTCTAAAGCACTCACCCAAATCCTAGTACACGTGAGCATACATAAACATTTTGGCTCACAAGTGTAGTCTATACAAGAATAGGATAAATTAAGCTCTAAGAAAATTTTGAATCATAATGTTGTTGACTTGAAGATCATTAGTTGTTGCTAAAGCTTGAAGGTCCAATTTATACTCCCAAATGAGTTCTTAGCCGTTGGAGACCGTTGGGGATTGAATTGGAGCCGTTGGAGACTTTATTTCCCGCAATAAATGCAGTTCTGGAGCTATCTGTATCGATACGCGGGTAGGCGTATTGGTACTGGTACTAGCCGTTATGCACTTTTCATCTATGCGTATCGGTACGTCTTGGTCCGTTTCGGGACGTCGTGTCGAAACACCATGGACCGTATCGGTACGACCTGCAATTTAAATAGCCTTTGGGGGGTGGTTGAAACCAGGATCGGTACGCGTACAAGCGTATCGAAACGACCTTACCCGTATCGGTACGGTTTTTCAGTTCTGGAAAATTACTGTAGCTAAAACCCTTATCTATATCGATTGGGGTGTAACCGTATTCGTACGGACGTGCTGAAAACATAAGTTTGGCTATTTTAAAATGTTTAAAACACTTCAAAAACTTCTCAAAGTTATTTTCAAGTTGTTTGGACTTAAAACCATTTTTGAAACCATTTTTCAAATTAGTCCAAAACATTTTTCAATTATTATATCAAAACAAATATCCTAACAAATAATTAGTCAAAAATTGAATGAAAAAAAAAACAAAACAAACGAAGAAATAAAAAAACGAAAAGTAATTTTGATGGTTAAAAATGTAAATTCCCTTAAACGTTTTTTGGTTATCACAAAAGTCTGATTTTCATGACTTTTCAGGTGGCTGGAAACGAACATTCACATTATAATTTTATGCTAAAAAATTGAGCGTTTTCCATTGCTTTTAGAGTTTTTTGGGTGGAAAAACTATTATGGCCCTCCAAACACAATAAAAAAACAGGTCCTACATCTGATCCGAGCTAAAGATATTCATATTGTCTCATCTTGTATCCAGAGACGGAGCCAGAAATTAATTTAAGGGGTAACATTTTTTTTTGAAGGATATTTAAGATGAGTTAAAAGGATGTCATTTTATTTATAAAGGGTTATCAATTATTTTTATAAGATGAGTTAATTTTGACTGTTAACGGACACTCCAAATATCCATGTGATTTTGCTCATGTTTATATGAGTTCAAATATCAACTAAAATATAATATTTATTTATTTAATAAAAAATTTAATGCCTGAGATGTTTTAAAATTTGTGGTGCACAAACTTCAAGTTTCCAACAAAAAGCTCCCTAGCTACTCTTCGCACAACTTTTCATTTCCCTTCAAAATACTAATCGAAAGGAATATATTAAAGACGAATTTTAAAAACATGGAAAGGAATGAAAATCTCTCCAATTTCGTAAACCCCTAAAAATTCCATTTTTCTTCATTCTCCTGTTTTTGTGATCTTAGTTTTTCTTGATGTTCCCTAGAAAAAAATGATGACACTAAAACACTTGAATAATTGAAATTCTTTTAAAAGTTGGCTCCTTTAAGATTTGATTCTTATAAGATTTAATAAAAAGGTTTATTTATAAATAGGTACATAAAGTATATTATTTTTTTCATTTAGGTACCTAAAGAGTTTTTTGGTCAAAATAAGTACCTAAAATATATTTTTGGTTAAATTAAGTACCTAAAGTATACTTTTTTGGTCAAAATAGGTATGTAAAATATTTTTCGTCAAAGTAAGTACATAAAGTATATTTTTTGGTCAAAATGGGTACTTAGAATATTTTTTGGTCAAAATAGGTACTTATAATGTATATATATATTTCATATAGGTTCCTAAAAGTTATCATGTGACAATGATTAAAAAATATTCTAGGTACCTATTTTAACAAAAAATATATTTTAGGTACCTATTTTGACGAAAAATACTTTATGTACCTATTTTAACCAAAAAGTATACTTTAGGTATTTAATTTAACCAAAAAGTATACTTTAGGTACTTATTTTGACCAAAAAATTCTTTAAATACCCAAATAAAAAAGTTAGTATACTTTAAGTACTTATTTGTGAGATAACCTAATAGAAATGAAAGGTGAGAAGAGGACAAATAGTGATGACAAAGTAAGCTAAAAAAATCACCCATTTTCCTCTTAATATCATGCCATGTAGGCATGGGACTATAAGGGGTGTAGTCCTGTAACACCCTTAACGTATACACGTAAATCGAATATACATTAAAAATGTTACGGAGTCGATTAAAAGAAATATTGACTTAGTTTTTTATGCGATAAAGGTTAAACAATTATTTTAACTATAGCAAAATTTATTGCTACTATTAGCAATCCATATTTCTAATTTTATACATCCATAATAGCATATATTTAAGTTATAAACTTATGCTTACAAAATAGTTCACTTTTTAAAAAAATCTATACATGCCCACTAGTTATCAAACTACATTTAAGATGTACATACTGTAGCATACTAGCATGGACTTGATTTGTTTTTCCCAAAAGTACAGCTCTTTCTCTTTAGTCTAATATGGAGAACCTAAGTATGAAATAAAACACACGCTAATCACAACTTAGCGAGGCAATTAAACTCATTTAGCAAAACATGAAGTGATGCATTACAACATTTTATATGAAAATGCATTACATTTCCTGTAAAATGACAAGTAAGTCCCAATGCAATTTATATCATTTATTAAAACTTACATAAGAATCATGCTATCAATATTCTATAATCATCAAGAAATTGTTTGTATAACAGTATTCTTTAACATAGCCTAAAGCATATTATATGAGATCAAGGTACGCGAGTCATCTTGATAAGACACCGTAGTGTCTAACATAACGTGAAGATGAGTACGTACTCGAGGACGCTCTTTGCTCCTCATAAAAGCACATCTTTAGTGCACTTGGCACCATGGGCTTGGATCCCCAGGGTGCAATACCAAGGGCTTGGGTCCCCAAGGTGGGTGTGACACCGTAGTAGTCACGAAAACATGTATACATAACATAATACTTGGGCATTTCAATTTATTAGTAATCATAGATCATCATTTATGCAAAACGACAGTTCATACCTTATACTTTATCAAAGCTTGCCTTTACTGTAATATGCAACATATCAATTATTTTAAAAATATTGCAATATCATTTCTAGATTAGGGTTGACTTATCACAAATCTTCCCCCTTTTTAATATAGCATATATATAGAAATGCACTCACCTGTAGCAGTACAAAAGTTTGTAACCTCACTAAGTTTAATTAGTTACTTTTTCTTTACCCTTTGCACTTGTACATTTCTTAGTCTCCTCCGAAACTGCAGAAGATCAATCAAATACATACATTACCAAACATTTGTTAGACTCAAATCTAAAATTGCCAACTCAATTTTCAAAACATAATTATTCGAATATAAAATATTTCTAACATTTTCCCTAAATTTCTTGTGATTGTTGAAATAGTCCTTGGGTCCTTAGTGACCACTTTGGACATCAAACTACTTAATCAAACTTAAACTAGAACAATTCCAACACTATTTATTTATTTTGGATTTTTATCCCTTCGAGCTTCAAACATTACTAACGTGACACTTTAGTCACTAACTTCATAAATATACTTGAATTTATACATTAATCAACCAATCCAACATTTCTAAAATTCTACCAACTTTCCCTTTAATTTTAGGCATTGACCGAACTGGTCCATCCCAAAAATCCACATGGCCGATTTAATCCTTCAACCTTTACAAGGACTTTAATTTGATCCCTACATCATAATTTGATTTATACAATCTCAATCTTTTCAAGTACACTATCAAAATAATTTTTCAAAAGATTTCCCCTTAACTTTCTCTTTTAGCCGAAATGATCCTTTAATCCTCAAAGGATTATTTTTGATCAAATCATCATTCTAACATTATCAAAATGACATTTTCATCACCAATTCATCACCTCCTTCATCAAATAATTATTAAAAAATAATCCCCCTAATTATCCTTCTTTACCTAAATGCCCCTTTTATTTTTCTTAAGGGAGAATTTTCATTCTAACATCAAAATAAGCCTTCTTGTATCACACATCATTCATTTTCATCCTTAATTCAATTTTCCCAAATCAAATCCTAAATTCTAAGGTTAGGGTTTATAACCTTGAACATAGAATTAAACTAGATTCAAGCTTGTTTTCAAGCCTACAACATCTTATTTATTCAAATCAAACTTCATATTCAACATGTATTCATAAATCTCACAATCTCCTTCTTCAAAAACATAAGCTATACTTAACCTTTCCATGCAAAATTGCCATCAAAATGAAGAGAATTAAGCATAAATCATTTTACCTTAATTTATTTTATTTGAATCTAGCCTTTAAACCTTCAAAATTAGCTAAAAAATTGGAGTTTTCTTCTCTCTTCTTTCTTCCTTCTCCACGGCATAAGCAAGAAAGGATGGACAAAATTTTGTTCAACTATTGACTTAATATTATCCTAATTAAACTTAATTTTGCCACTTGTCAACTTAAAATGAATATTAAATTTATTTTAATCCAAAGTACTAATTTGCCCTTTAACTAAATTCATATTTACAATTCTTCTTCAAAAATGCCACTCCATAACATTTGAACCAAATTATTCCCTCATTAACCGGCCACCTTATAAAATATCATAAAATTTTATTTTATGATATTTATTTGATTCAAATACCCGAGATTCACTTAATACGATTTTTAAATTTCCGAACTATCGAGTTTAATCCCAAAATTTCATATTTTCTAATGTCCATATTATAATATAAAATCTCCCATATTTATGGAGTCAAACTCAAGAATTTTTGACTTGGTCTATAATATCGATAATTACCCAAACTCTTTATCGGATAAAATTCTCTTGAAAATTCTGTAGCAGTTATTCATACAAATAATTTCTAATTACTCTGACTCCTTTTTATCGATAAAAACTCGGTTATATGCCACTTTCCAGTGGTCACCCATCCTAAATTTTCCTGGCCTGAGCACGCTTAACAATTTTTATTCGATCAAAATTCGATACCTTCTACTGCATTTTAATTTCTAAAACTGATATAAAAAATTCTATTTTTGATTACTAGGCCTTATTCTTTTCAAATTCGGACCAAACTTCACATAAACCCTTATCAACTTATCCTCTAATACATGACATTTTCAAATCATTAAAACTACTTCTAGAATTTTCTAACTAAGGAATCTTAGCTTTTGCATTAATGTCAATTTAGTCACTAAGTTAGCCTTATGCTAGATATTACAAGTCCATTTTTATACAAATAGGAAAATTATTCCTTTGGTCCCTCAACCTTTACAATTGAACAAAAATCCTCTTTATAACTCCACATAGGCCCAATTTCTCCTTCAGGTAATCTAACCTTAGCCCATAAAAATACCAATCGGTTCATTATCTGGTTTATCTAAATTTCAAGTTAACACACGTCTTGATTTTGAAATTTGGGACATTATAGTAATTACACAAAATTCTGATTCTGTATACATATTTGACTATCACAGTGACGTTACATATTAATTGACTGTGTCATGCTTGGTAATAAAAATTGTAAAATGAATTTATTTATTAGAAAATATTACCAATAATACATGAAAATATTTTTCTAATCTCTACCTATTTGAGTAAGCATTTGAAAATAAAATTAATGATAAAAATAACAAGAAAATAAATATATCTAATGTAATTTTATGTATCTCTCCCATTAAACGTATACCCATCATCGTCTATTGGTAATTGGTCAAGTTATTCATTATCGAATTTTGTATCATAGTAAAAATCTTCTTCTTTTATATACTCTTCAAAGTACCTTTCGAAATCCCCTAACATATTTATTATTGACTTAATTATATGCCAATTGTTTTTTTAAACTAATGTGCTTTTATTATAAAAAAATATAACGTTATATATATAAAGTTGAGTTGTAAAAAAAACCATGTTATATTAAATAACAATTACCATGTAATTTTATTCCTTGTTGACTTAACATACTCCAGGGTCACATCCTTGTTGACTTTTCATGTAATATTAGGAGGAAAAAATTTGTATAAGAAATGTGCTGTAAAATAATTAAAATAATAATTTTATACTCGAAAAGTTAAAGTTTATTTTGTTGGAAAACTAAAACGAGGGTAGAAAAGGAAATGTGTTTAATAAAAGTTGTTGAGTTTTTTAATGAGACAATTTAAGTGAGACAGTTTTAAAATACAAAATAGACAAGTTTTAAGGCGAGTATTATACGCTTAACCCTCAAATTACTGTTCAAACTTTATCATTTTTTTTCCAGATAGGTGCATAAACTTTGTTTTGGGCCGATTATGTGCCTAACGTTTTCTTCCGTGATCCAAATAGGTGCCTAATTGTAATGGACGTTAATTTTCCGCCGTTATCCAATGAAAATCGTACACGTGGCAGTATTAGACATTTTTTGAATTTTATTTTTAAAAAATAAATCAGAAATTTTAAAATATCCTAAAATTTTCAAATAATCCCAAAATAGTCCCCAAATTCCTAAACCCCCAAATCAGGCTACTACCACCGGCGTTGGTTGCGTTTTTAGCGACGAAATGAAGTGCTCTCCCCTCGCCAAATGACCCACACATCGTTCATCGTCCTTATGCCGCCGTTCGTCGCGAATCATTTGAATGAACTATTCGACTATTTCAGTGTTTCGCAAGAAGTCGGTCGATTTTCAGCGATGAGGAGGTGGGATAAATTGTCGTGATGGTCCGGCGATGGATGTGATGGGCGGCAGCGTGGCAATCGGCGACGAAATCATGTCAAATTGGGATTTGGGTTTTGGGTTGTTAGGGATTTCAAAATTTGGGGTTATTTTGTGAAATTTTGGTTTATTTTGTTTTACTAAATTTTATTCATTTTTAAATATAATTTCAAAATTTTAAGAAGATGACACGAGTCAGATAACGGAAGTTAACGGTGAAAATTAACGGACAGTAATGGTGGGGCACCTATTTGAGTAACGTTGAAAATGTTAGGCACTCATTTGACCCAAAACAAAGTTTAGGCACCTAACTGGAAAAAGTATATTTTAGACACTTATTTGACTGTTAAGTCAATATTATATATGAAATAAGTTAATGATATATGAAATAAAAGAACATGTTATATTATTATTATTATTATTTACATGTCTGAAAAAGAAAAAATATTATTTTTATTAAAAAATATTATAATGTGTTTATATATAAAAAATAAGGGGTAAACTACGTCAGGTGCCCTCCAACTATAGGAGGTAACCTGTTTTTGTCACCAAC
Organism: Hibiscus mutabilis; assembly: GCA_019671005.1. Taxonomy (NCBI): domain Eukaryota; kingdom Viridiplantae; phylum Streptophyta; class Magnoliopsida; order Malvales; family Malvaceae; genus Hibiscus; species Hibiscus mutabilis. The sequence continues at coordinate 37,892,776 of CM033738.1, forward strand.
ATTCGAATTTGTCCAATTGTACTATCAAATTTTGATTTCAGTCTCAATCATACCACCTTACCGTTAAAACGTGGATGATGTGATGATATGTACACTCAATCCGATTACAGTGCTGACTGTTTTTATTAAATATTATTTTTTCAAGTAATTATTTTTTAAAATATAATAATATTAAATGGTGATAGCTAAACTACATAGTTTAACTAATCACCTAAAAATATTTTAATTATACAATCCTTAATTATCCCCTTTAAACAAATGAAAAACTATCGATTGAAAATTTGAGATTGAATATTAAAAAATTTGGGGGTTGATATGATTAGAAGATAGATTAGTTAAACTACGTTGTTTTGCTATCGTCATTTAATATTAATTTATTTTAAATAATAATTATGTGAAAAAAATAATATTTAATAAACACAGTCAACACTGTAATCGGATTGGGTGTACATGTCATCATGTCGTGCATATTTCAACGACGGGATTGTATGATTGAGACCGAGATCAAAATTTGATGATATTAAACCAATTTAAAGGTTGGTGGCAAAACATGTCACCTCCTATAGTTGAGTGACACCTGATGTAGTTTACCCAAAAAATAAATTCATCTTAAGAAAAATTCGTGTTGCGTTAAAAAATGCTACAACTTTTTTGGTGAATAAGGGATACTACTACGAGCCTCATTAAAAACCTCAATAAACCTAAATAGAGGAAAAGAGTACTCGTAGTAATATTACAATGAAAAAAAGAAAATCAAAACCAAATATGCAAAACATGCAACCAAAACATAACTTAGAAGCAACCAAAGAAAACCCTAAGTCCCATGTTGGTCCTTCATCACCAAGTCCAAAATCGCAGACAACGATTGATCATAGAACAACTCCCCCATCCCCTGCTCACGAGCCATCTTCGCCAACTTATCAGCAACAACGTTCCCATCCCGACCGATGTGAGAAACTCGTACTGCCCATGCCCTACTAAGCATCATCTCTCACATCCTTGCAGTAAGTGCATTACCACACAAAATCGTAGACTCACCCCTCAACATTTTCACCACGGTTACATTATCCAAATCAAGCTAGATCTTGCGATAACCCAACCTCCAATCTTGACAAAGGCCATCATAAGCAGCCCATAGTTCAGCCAATAACTCTGAGCAAATACCTATTTTCCTAGCAAAACCAGCAATCCAGTTGCCATTTCCATCACGAATCATGCCCCCGGTGAATGCCATCGCACCTTGCCCACCAACGGCCCCGTCAATATTAACTTTTACCCATCCCAATGCTGGCTGACACCATCGTTGATCCACTGACCTCAACCTGCTCATTATCTCATTCTCCGCGCTGGCCGTGACCAAATCTTCATGAATCTGGAAACAATAGCCAACAACATTCGGCACAAACTCAATCCCCCATTTAACATAATGATGTACCTCCGTTTCCACAACACCCAACAAATCATAGCAAATAAAATGTTCCAATGGTGCTCATTGTCCTTAATGTTGGCTTCAAACCAATTCACGAAAGGCATAGCAAGAAAAGATTGTAATCTTACTCCTGTTAAAGCCTGCGACCAAACTTGTTGAGCACTGTAACAATATCTTAGAACATGATTCACATTTTTTTGCATCATGAGAACATAAATGACATAAACCATTCATGGAGAGTTGTCGTCGTCAATGTTCAACATTCATTATTAACTGTTCATGTCTGGTAAGACAAAGAAAAGTTCAAATCTGCGACGTAACATTCAGCTTCAAAATCAACTTTCAAATTCTCAAATCACTATCTATATCTGTTTGGGTAAGAGCCTTATAGGCCGATGGGGGTGAGAATTCCCTCGATGCATCCCATCTCCACACCGGTCTATCCCTGTCTAGAGCCATATATAGGGGTAGAAAACAAGCAATTTGGTCAACAATTTCCAAAATCAGCACTTGCGACAACCACAACTAGTCTTATTCCCTCGAAAGTACTAGCATACACGCTACAGGCATCCTTTGCCGAGGTGAAGGCAGCAAACACTTTTTCGCCAAAGGTTTTGAACCATCAAGCTAAACATCCCACCAAAAATCGGTGTTCCACCCATCCCTAATTTGCCAACAAACCCCCCGTTTGACATCCTCTCAAATCCTACTAAGGCCGTTCCAAAATCGAAAACCATTGGGCCGAGCGATGTCCATCGGGTCAACACCACTCTACTTATATTTACCTTTAAGAACACGTATCCAAAGTTTGTCTGCATCACATACAAGGTGATATCCAACCTTCATCAGGAGCGCATTATTTTGTTGATTTAAATCGCAGAAGCTCAAACCCTCATATCAAGAGGGCGTTTAGTAGTGTCCCACTTAATCAAACTCATCCCTGAGGTACCATTAGTCGACCCTCACACAAATCTCCTTATCAGTTTCTCCATCGCATCACAAATATCTTTAGGAAGCCAAGTGGTTTGCCTGGTATACGTCAGAATCGCCAGCAGTACTGCTTTCGCCAAAGTATTCGACCAGCCAACGATAACATTTTCGCCGCCCAACCAGATAGACGTTGCTTAATTTTTTCTAAAAGATAGCGATAAGTCTCTTTTGGTGACCCATTTATGTAATAATGGCACACCGAGGTACTTGCCTAGATTATCAACAATCTCAAACCCAAACCTATCAACAATCAAGATTTTCATATCCGAATCATATTTTTTAGAGAAGTAAATCTGTGTCTTTGAAACACTAACCCGATGCCCAGAGCAAGCACAAAAATTAGCTAAAACCTCCTTGATAACATCCAATTGATCAAGGAATGCCACATCAAACAACACAAGATCATCAGCGAAGAAAAGGTGCGAGAGACCTGGACCAAATCGAGACAGTCGAATTTGCTTCCAAGCTCCCACCGACACTCTTCTTTCAATGGCATGCGATAACTGTTCCATGCATAACACAAATAAGTAAGGTGATAGAGGGTCCCCTGCCTAACCCCTCGAGATGGCACAAAACTATCGGTAACCTCCTCATTCCAAATAATCTGCGTCGAAACAGAACTAATGTATCTCATAATCCACATAATAAATCGATCTGGAAACCCGACCTCCCGTAAAGTCTTCTCGATAAAGCTCCATTCTAGCCGGTTATAAGCCTTTTTGAGGTCTACCTTAATTACTATCCATGGTTTAACATCCTGTTTCTTACTCATTGTGTGAATAACCTCTTACGCAAGGACAATATTATCTGTAATATGGTGATAAGGATGCGCTACCCAATCCAACAAATGTGGTTTGAGACGATTAACCATGATCTTCATAACCACCTTATACAATACAATGCACAAACTGATAGGTCTAAATTGCCTCAAAAACTCTGGGCTTGCAACCTTTAGAATTAACACCATGAGAGTTCGATTAGCAGAAGACCCCAAATCACATGTCTCAAAGAAATTGACCACAAACCGGACTTCTTAATTTTGCTGAAAGAACCCAACGTGAAAACCATCCACCCCAGGCTCTTTAGCCGGATCCATCCCAAACTCAATAGCCCGCACCTCCTTGCGTGTAACTGGCCGAACAAGAAGCTGTTGTTGTGCACTCAAAATCGGCACAAAACCATTATTTAAATCTATATTAGATTACTGTCGCGGTTCAGAGGTAAAAAATTTAGCAAAACACTCGACAACATGGTCCTTTAATAACCCCATATCCTAGCACCATGACCCATCATCCACTTTGAGCATTCTAATGCCATTCCTTCGACGGAGTTTGAGAGTTGTTGAGTGAAAAAATCTTGTGTTGCGGTCCCCTTGTACTAACCATCGGCTTCGAGATTTTTGAAACCATAAACTCTCCTCTTGCTCCAACACCAAATTGAGTTCACATTTCAAAGCTACCTCCAACTCAATTAAAAAGGGATTCTAAGCTCGATCAATCGCATTCTCAACACCACGAATGCGAGCAAGTAAACGAGCTTTACGACGTCCAATATGCCCAAACACCTCGCTATTCCATTGATGACTCACGCCTTAAAAGGTAAAAAGATTCTAAAAACATAGCACATTATCCTTCCAATTATCATTCAACAAACACTCAAAGTCTGGGTGCTCATTCCAAGCTGCAACAAAGCAAAAAGGTCTTCTACCCCTCCCATTGACAACCTGGTCCGTTGTGAGAAGAATGGGTCTATGATCTGACCCCAAACATAGGTAAATAAGAAATTTCTGAAAGAGTATACACCTCGTACTACTTCTCATTACATAAACATCGATCTAGCCTCTGACTCAAAGAATCACGAGTATAAGTGAAACTCGAACCATTAAACCCCATATGAAGAAGCCCACTCGAAAAAAGAAAATCACAAAACTTTGTACACCTCCCGATCTCCTTGTCAAGCCCCCATACCGCTCCCCATGCTACAAAAAGAGTTAAAATCACCCCTAGTAGCCACGCCCAATCATTCCCAGGGTCAAGGGCACTAATTTGGTCCCAAACAAAGCTTCTCTTGCTACTATCAGGACTAGCGTACACAAAAGTTATAAAGAACTGGCGATTTGAATGAGCTTCAAAACCAACTCTATGAAGGAACTGATTCGAAATAGCAACCATGTCAATACTACATGAATTCTTCCATAAGACCCAAATACCTCCAGAAAAGCCTGTCGTCTCCACCCTATAGGACGAATCAAACCCTGATCGACGAATAAAACTACCCGCATCAGCTCCACTTACACGAGGCTCCGTGATCGACACGACATCTAGATCCTGCGATCACACCAACAGAAATATCTATTAAAGTCAAGGCTAAAAGTTCCTTGAGAGTTCCAAAAGATGACTTTAACCATTAAAAATAATAATAATAATAAAGAAAAGAACCACACCCAACAAAACTTACTGCACCATCGCATTCTGTTCCCCTTCAAACGTCGTATTCTCGATTCATTGAATATTGGACCATGCATCACCTTCAGGACCCTTGGCCAAAATTTCACCATGCTCCACAGACGAACCGGCTGAGAGTTCTGCTGTAACATTGTTCTTTATTGAGTTCACACCTTTAGGGCTTTATTGTTCTATTTGATGTATAGAAATTTCAATATTAGTGGTGTAATTCTTTTGTAACCTTATCACTTTGAATACAATCCAGTTTTCAAAAAAAAAAAGCTAATCAACTTCATGCATATTGGTATGAATTTTATTTAAAATAATAATAATTACTTATTATGATTTGTGTAAAAACAGATACTCCATAAAATCAAGAACAACTCTCTCCCAATCAAACCCCCTCCACTACAACTTCCTGTCCGCACATTACTGCCACCCACCCACGACCATTTCAATTCTCATTCGGGGACGAAACAAGAAACCGCCTGAAATTTTCCTCCATCTTTCTCCATCTAATTTCCTTCAAACCAGCCACAACCATGGAAGAAAGCTCGGCGGCAGAGAAAGAAATCCAGACTCAAACTCTAGTAGAGAATAAAGAAAAAGAACATGCCCTGGAACAAGCCTCCCAGGATATCGAAACCTTATTGTCAAGACTCTCCCCCCAAGATAAGTCGATTCCCGAGTTTGTCGACAAGTATCTGGACCTTGCCCATGACAAAATATCCAACCATGAATCGCTTCTCGAGGTTGATGACGACTCGTTTTTTGAACTTGCGAACCAGATATCGAAATTGTACAAAATTTTATCCGACTCCGACCACGGTCATCTGATCAACCGCATTGGTAAGATTCAACAGCTAGCCATGTGCTATTTGGAGGATGAATTCATGTCTCTCATGGAAGAATCGAGAACCAACGATTCTGAGGCCGCTGCGGATCAACCCGAAGAAGAAAATCAGTCGGCCGACGAATCGAAATATCCGGACTATTCTCAGAAAGTGTTGGCCACCTTGAATAAAACTGCGAACGAGATGATTTCAGGAGGTTATGAATTTGAATGCTGCGATTCATACATAATTACCAGGAGGAACATAATCGAGGAGGCCTTGAACAAGCTTGGATACCAGAAGATTAGCATCGACGACGCTCAGAAGATGCAATGGGAAGCGTTGGAAAAGGAGATTCCTCCATGGATCAAGGCCTTCAAACAATGTGTCAACCTCTACTTCTCCGGCGAGCGTAAGCTCGTCGAAAACATCTTCTCCGATCACCCTTCCTTATCCTCCTCCTTCTTCGTCAACCTTGCATGCCGCGTGTTTATTCAGCTTCTTAATTTTGCCGAAGCGGTTGCCACCGTCAAGCGTTCGACGGAGAAACTCTTCAAATTTCTCGACATATACGAGACGTTGCGGGACAATCTTTCAGCCATGGAAAGCATGGTACCGAAAGAATGCGCCAACGTGCTCTGGAACGAAACGACCACAACCCGTTGTCAGATCGGCGAGATGGCGATTTGCATTTTCTGTGACCTTGAGAATGCAATCCAGTCTGATACAGGGAAGACTCCTGTTCCTGGTGGAGCGGTTCATCCTTTGACCCGCTACACCATGAATTACGTCAAGTATGCATGTGATGAGTATAAGGAAACCATAGAGCAAGTCTTCAAGGAGCATTCCAAGACTGAAAGAGCCGATTCGACACAGAAAGACAGAGACGAAGACGAACAATCCCCATTCGTGGGGCAGGTTTTGAGGATCTTGGAACTATTGGATTCGGCTCTAGATGCAAAGTCCAAGCTTTACAAGGACACAGCCTTGAGCTGCATTTTCATGATGAACAATGGGCGTTACATGTTACAGAAGATCAAAGGGTCAGCAGAGCTCCATCAGGCGATGCGGGACACGTGGTGCCGAAAGACATCATCGGATCTTAGGAATTACCATAACACATACAAGAGAGAGACATGGCTGAAGCTATTGGGGTGTTTAAACGTGGAGGGATTGAATGTGAACGGGAAGGTGGTGAAACCGGTGCTGAAAGAGAGGTTCAAGAGCTTCAATGCCATGTTTGATGAAATCCGAAAGACGCAAAGCTTGTGGGTGGTGAATGATAAGCAGCTGCAATCGGAGCTGAGGGTTTCGATATCGGCGATCGTGATACCGGCGTATAGATCGTTCTTGGCCAGGTTTTTGGGATACTTGGATCCCGGAAGACAAACGGAGAAGTACATAAAGTTCCAGCCTGATGACATAGAGGCTTGCATTGATGAATTGTTTGATGGAAACTCTGGTTCAATGGGTAAGAAGAAAACATAATTAAGGAATATGACAAGCTCTTGAGCAGCAAAGCCTATCCTAGTAGATGGCGTTGTTGCATTCTTTTCTTTTTTGAAGTATTGTATTTTTTTTAAACTACATGACCATCCACTATAATATCTTGACATGACACAAAGAAAGATTAAGACAACTTTAAACATCTTAAATGGTAACGTTACGTATGATACAATAGTCAATTTCAAGCACAGTTTAGTCTGAAAACAAAATGAAATCACATGGATTTGTTGGTGGAAAAATGTACCTTCGGAATTAATCTTTCCAAACCCTTCGAGCAATCTCCCAAATTGATTTCCCAAACACTATGATGTGTTGGCTGATAATAAATTAACCTCTTTCGTTTCCTTTTAAGACATTGTTTGTCTTTTTACAAGAATATTCCCAACTGTATGAACTTTTCGACGAATTCTCTAAACTCCTCAAATTTGATAGTCCCTATACCCTAAATGATAAAATTTTTTAGTTTAATTTTATAAGAGATTTAAAAAAAAATCTAAACGGATAGCGTTGTAGAGAACAATGAGATGATTTCATCCATGTTTAAGGTGTATGTAAAAGAGTATTGCCAAAGATGGAGAAAAGAAACTCTAAATTTAGAGGTGAGCGTTTGATCGAGTCGAGTAAAGAAATTTTGAATTTTCGAGTTGACGCGTCATATTTTATAACTCAAACTCTATGTGAACTTTTTTTTAATTCGAGTTGAGTTTTTGAGTTCCTATACAAATTTAATTATAATTATTTATCATGTTATAGTTGTAACGACCGGAATTTCTGAGTCAACAAATTGGCGTTGACCGAGTTATGAACCTTCGTGTTGGTTGGAGTAATTAGACCCTTTGGGCCAAGTTTGGGCCTTTTTGGATGAGGAATTGGTTTTATGGGCTTGGGTGGTGATCATTTTGTAATAAGGGAAAAGCTAGTAGGTTTTATGGAACAGTTTTACCATTGGGAGAAAAGTGAGCTGATCTCCTCTTTATTTCTTTGTCTTACACTTGGGATGGGGGAAGGGAAAAGGGAAGACCTCTTTTTCTCTTCATCTTTCTTCTCCCACATACCTCTTTTTTCAACCCTTGTTTCAAGAAGTTAGAAATCCAAACTTAACCAATCAATTCTTCTAACCAAGGTCCAAGATTCAATTATGTTAATCTTCTTATCAAGAGCTTCAAGAAAAGCGTAATATTGACGTAAGAATGTAAGGTTTTCAAAAATGGGTTTTTGGAAAATTCAAGCTTGGAAAGATTTATGGAGTTTTTCTTTGTTCTAAAGGTTGTATTTTTTTAGTTAATCTCTTCCTTCATGCTAAACTAAGCTTTGGTCGGATTTCTTGTTTTTGTGGCATGCGGAAGGGGTTAAAGAGCTTCTTCAAGCTTGAGACAAAGAGGGAAGTAAAGGGGCTAGTGCAAGAGCTAATTTCAGGTTTATTTCTTAAGCTCAGTACATCTCTAATTCCTACTCTTCTTGAGGATCATAAAGTGATTGCTTTGCTTGATATTGTGGTTTATGGTAGCTTAGAGCCTTGTTAATGGTGAATTTCAGATTAAATATTAATAAGGCGTAAAAATGGTAGCAAACCACTTTAATTAATTATCATAAGATGTAGGATTGCGTTAAGGATCTAAAGGCTATATTTTAGGGGCTTGGGAAGTGATTTTCTGAGCCTTGGAAGCCATTTGGGCTTTGATATCAATACACGGGGATCCCGTATCGATACCATGTGTTATATATGATGAACACAGACGATTCTTGAAGGGCTTATCGATATGCCTAAGGAAGGTATTTATACCCATGTTCCATCAAATTCTAGTGGGGAAAATTTGTACCGGTACACGTTGGAGCGTATCAATACCTTAGGGGTATCGGTACACGACCCTGTGTACTAGTACGAGGTTGCTGATTTAACCCCTTTGAGTGTTAACTGGGTATCGGTACCCATAGCGGTGTATCGATACATGCTGTTGGGTATCGATACCCACTAGGCAATCTGCCTAAAAAATATGTTTTGAGTTCGAGGGACCTATAATTTGAGGACTAAGGCCCAATAAAATTCTAAGGTGGTAAAATAAATAGTAAAACTGAGAAAATAAAATTTAATCCTCATGAATGAGCATAATGTGTAATAACCCGATAATTGTAAAGGGAAGAATTATTATAATAACAATCCTAGTGATGCATGGTATCATGCCTCAGTGGCATTTGCTTAATGGCTTGGCTTGGAGCCACTTACCTCTTGGCGAGGTGTATGAATGCTCGGGCATCATGTATTGTTTTATGATTGATAAAAAGGAATCTGGATGTCCTAGAGTTAGTACTACGATACTTATATAAAAGGGATGCATACTTAAGGCCGTGTGAACAAGTACATCCAAAGTACTCATGGGCTGAGTGATCTGGGTGCTGTTAGAAACCTATCCGTGGCTTTGGTGATCTGGATAAAGTAATAATGGCTGAGTGAGCTCAAGTAACCTGATAGGCTGAGTGACCTAATGTAAAAACTACTTGTGGCTAAAGTAATCCAAGTATGTCTAGGATGTATCTGTGGCGATAGTGATCCAGATATGGCCCCTTTAACTCGATGGTTGTGTGAACGTGGGTAACCCGACGGTTGTGTGAGTAAGTGTAAAGTAGGGCTTCATTGGCCATTATGTAGATGATGTATGGATTTATTTATGTATGTTGTGTGGATGCTATAGATGATAGTTTATATAGCCGATGGCTGAGTGATCAGGGTACATTATGTATTAACTCGATGGGCTGTGTGAGCTCGCGTAACTTGTTAGGATATGTAACCTCAAGTATGGAAAAGCTTTATAGAAAAGATATATGGCGGGTGAAGCCAAATGCGACCAAAAAAATTGTGAGGAGAGCCACGTCTCTCAAGTGGATGATTTTTGTAAAGAGTCTGTCCTGAATATTAGGGACACGAGCCTTCTAAGAGGTACAAGAAGTGGAAGGACGGGCCACCTCTATGATCTTACCTCTACTCTCTTGCAAGTGGTGCAAGCTATCATGAGTCAATATGAGATACCTCGCAAGACCTCTATTGAGAGGCTTCACCATTTTGGGCCAAAGGATTTCGAAGGTTTAGGGAAGGATGACCCGATCAAGGCTGACCAGTGGTTAAGAGAAACTTAAAGGATTTTGGGACAGATGAGGGGGAGTTTGGAGGATGACCTTGATTGCATTGTCTCTCTTCTTAAGGCAATGCACATGAATGGTGAAAGACTGTTGAGTTGGGTATACATCTTGCACTTTCGACATGTGATATCTTCTTGAATGAGTTCAGGAAGAAGTACATCAATGAGGTTCACATAGATGAGATGAGAGATCAGCTCTTGTATCTAGTTTAGAGGGATCAGACAGTGTTTGAGTATGAGCAAGTTTTTTTACGTTTGAGCCGTTATGCCTCAAAGTTAGTTGCCACCGAAGAGTTAAGGTGTAAGAGGTTTAGACATGGGTTGAAGGTTGACCTTCAGATGCACGTGACATTAGGTCTACTTGGGGCATTCTCTAAGCTAGCCAATAATGCGAAGGCACTTGAGCGACTTCAGGGTTTGACACCAAGTCAAATTGATGACTCTAGAGGCCATGTTGTGGGTACCCAAGACATCATATGTCCTTCTCAGGATCTATCTAAGAGGTTCCCTGCTTTGAGGGCTTCAAAGAGAGTTACTTCAAATCAGTTACCGAGGGACGATCAGGGATCCAGGCCGAGGGTTTGTTGGGGCTCATTGATTTCTGCTCTAGAGGGGAGTACTGATGGTTCATCCAGAGTGTCGCTTCCATTGGCTTGCGAGTATTATTGTCGACATTAACGTGGGTAAACTTCTTGCTTTAAAGGGTTTGCTATAGGTTCCAGGCACCAGGTCATATGGCAAAGGACTACCTAGTTAAAGACGACGGTACACCAGTTCAGTCTCAAGGGTTGACTTCTTCTTGACATGGTCAGAGTTTTGCTAGAGGTGGTGCTAGAGAATCGTCTGGACACCAAGGTAGAGGTACTATAAGATCCACCATCAAAGTTGACGCTCCAATCGTTACTAGATAGTTTACGTTTAGGCTAGAGATGATTTGCCACCAATGATATGTTAGGTGCCTATGCTCTATTTTGGTTTTTAGTTGTTGCATTGATGGAAATTGATCTCTCATTCATGTAATGGTTTTGGTTCTTGTTGGGTAAATGTTGTGATAAGATCTTGAGGTTGATATTGGATTGATTATTTTGTCAAATTTGTAAGTGCTTTTAGGTAAGGGTTTTATCGTAGATGGTGAGCGAGGTTTGAGAGTAACAATCCCATGGGCTTTTTAGATTTACTTTCTCCCTAGTTATGGAAGTTACCCTTAGTAAAGGTTTGTTGTGTGAGCATGATGTATGCCTTGGTTTCGAGTGAGAGCCTTAAAGCTTTGTGATTCTAGGCGAACCCATTTATGGGTAATGGGCGCGAAGAACCATTATCTTTCTACTGTGAAGGTCGTGTCCCTGCGATGTTTGTTCAAATAGAGTCTTGTAGGTTACAAGATGTTCTTAGACCATGTTACAGATACGAGGGTTGAGAGTCTAAAGCTTTAGAGTTGTTGACGTTTAAAAGGATGTTGAGTTACTCTTCGATGAATGAGCATGCTTACCTCTTGGTCATGGAGTGGAACCTATGATAGAGGTAACGTCAAGTTCGGTGTGGGTGTCTATCGCCTTTTGGTATGGCACTAACTAAACTTTTAGAGTTTGGACTCATTTGTAAAGTTAATGAATACGAGTGTCATCGCCAAGTGGTTCACCTTGGGATGTACCTGTGTTGGTATGGCGAAGAGTGGTGGGTTGGACATTGTGAGCCGATATGTAATGGTGGAGGACCGTCACCCATTTTCTCGGGGTTGACGATCTTGTAATTGGTTGAAGAGTTTTGAGGTTTCTGTATGATCATTTAGAATTTGAGTATAGTAAGTTGAAAGTTAAAGAGAGGTCATAATAAAGGTTGTGTTGGATGCAATATTGGGACGTTAAGGGAAAATTGTGAGGTGGTTCAGATTCATGAGTACATTGGTCTAATCTTGGGCTTGATGGATGAAGTAGTTATTCTACCTAATTTTGAGATGGGATGTCTACATGTATGGTAAAATAGTATGAAGATTAGTAGAGTAGCGCAACGAAAATGTGGGATATCAGCTATGGTTATATGGAACCGGAATTCTTGTGTAGTAACATATATTGTTGAAAGAACCATTTGAAAATCTTTGAGGGCTTGTTAGAGTTTCCGTCTAGCTATTCGTTAGAATTAAGTGGTTAGGTTGAAAGAGAATGTTTAGACCTGCGAGGATAGTTGAGTGAGTTTTGATCTCTAGTAAGAGTTCATATACGGAAACAGTTTTTGTTTAGAATCAAGGGGCTCGAGTAGTGAAATCAAATGGTCACGAGTTAGCTTTAATTTATGTTGGGGCGAGTTCTAGTAAAGCAAAGTGTTAAATCTCGTCTTGGTTGGTCAAGCTGGGAAGAAGGTCTATTAATACAAGATAGATTGATGGTAGAATTGGCAGAGTTTTGCCTGTTCTTGAAAATGTTGGGTCAGGGTGTAAGTGTTAGACAAAGAAGTGTTCATAGTAGTATAACTTTGAGAGGGTTTCGTATTCCGGACACAGATAAGGTTTGAGTTCAAGAGTTTTAAACTGCGGATAATGGTAGAGGGGATTGTTAACCGAGATAAAACTAATCAGAAGTGAATTTCTTGGGTTAGTGCCTAAACAATATCGTTTGAGTCCATTTAATATTGTTCGACTTTAGGGTTCATTGTGAATATGGTTCGATCATTAGAAATCGAATCATTAGAGATTTATGACAGAGGGGTTGAAAAGTCTAGTGTCACGAGCTTGGCTAGGAAGTTTTGTAGAGGAATTTTAGAATCAAGGTAAAATGCTTGTTAAATGGGTAATGGTTGGATCCGAGATAAATGTATCTCCTCTATTTGTTAGATTTCGAGGACAAAATTTCTTTTTAGGAGGGACGAGTTATAACGACCTAAATTTTTGAGTTAACAAATTAGCGTTGACCCGGGTTATGGACATACGTGTTGGTTGGAGTAATTGGACCCATTTGGGCCAAGTTTGGGCCTTTTTGGACGAGAAATTGGTTTTATGGGCTTGAGTGGTGACCATTTTGTAATAAGGGAAAAGCTAGTAGGTTTTATGGAGTAGTTTTACCCTTGGGAGAAAAGTGGGCTGATCTCCCCTTTATTCCTTTGTCTTGCACGTGGGATAGGGGAAAAGGGAAGACCGTTTTTTCTCTCTTCATATTTCTTCTCACATACCTCCATTTTCAACCCTTATTTCAGGAAGCTAAAAATCCAAACTTTAACAATCAATTCTTCCACCCAAGGTCCAAGATTCAAGGTTGTTAATCTTCCTATCAAGAGCTTCAAGAAAAACATAATATTGAGGTAAGAATGTAAGGTTTTCAAAAATGAGTTTTTGGAAGATTCAAGCTTGGAAATATTTATGAAGCTTTTCTCTGTTTTAAAGGTTGTATTTCGTAGTTAATCTCTTCCTTCATGCTAGACTAAGCTTTGGTTCAGATTTCTTGTTTGTGTGGCATGTGGAAGGGGTTGAAGAGCTTCTTCAAGCTTGAGACAGAAAGGGAAGTCAAAGGAGCTAGTGCAAGAGCTAATTTGTGGTTTATTTCTTAAGGTTAATACATCTCTAACTCCTACTCTTCTTGAGGATCATAAAGTGCTTGCTTTGCTTGATATTGTGGTTTATGGTTATTGGTTGGGTGTTTGGTAGCTTAGAGCCTTGTTAATGGTGAATTCAAATTAAATGTTAATAAGGCATAAAAGGGTAGCAAACCACTTTAATTAACTCTCATAGGATGTCAAATTTGGTTAAGGCTTGGAAAGTGATTTCCCGAGCCTTGAAAGCCATTTCTGGGCTTCAATATCGGTACAAAGGGAGCCTGTATCCATACCATGAGTTATATATGATGATTCTTGAAGGACGTATCGGTATGCCTAAGGAGGGTATCGATCCCCCATGCTCCATTAAATTCTAATGGTGAAAATGTGTATCGGTACACATTGGAGCGTATCAGTACCTTAGAGGTATCGATACACGGCCCTGTGTACAGGTACAGGGTTGCTAATTTAACCCCTTTGAGTGTTAACTGGGTACTGGTACACTTGGGTTGGGTATCGGTACCCATAGGAGTGTATCAATACACGTCGGTGGGTATCAATACCTACTGGGCAATCTTCCCGAAAAATATGTTGTGAGTTTGAGGGAACTATAATTTTAAGACTAAGTCCTAATGGGCTTCTAAGGTGGTAAAATAAATAGTAAAACTGATAAACCGAAATTTAACCCTCATGAATAAGCATAATGTGTAATAATCCTTATCGGTGTGAAAATGTCAAACTTTTAGTGCAAACTACACTATCGATTCAAGAATAGAAACAAGAAAATCTTGTTTGAATATCGATCATACGATGATGGTGTATTACGCTTATACTTATGTGAATACAATACAATACTGTAAAAGTGGTAGTTGTGGGTGCAATGATGGTTGCAATAACATGATTAAACAGAGAGTAAATGGTTCAATATGGTAGCAATAACAAAGTATAATAAAAGAGAGAGAAATATGAGATTAAAGTCCAGATCTTCTTGGTTCAGCTTTGCAGAAAGATCAAGTATGCATTGAGGTGAAATAATGGTTCAATCAACGATGTAGTGGTCAGCTTGAGTATTAGCTTCCATATAACCTTCAACCATTGACTCGGGAATACAGACCAGCTTCAACTTTCATTGTAAATCAATACTATAGCCCTTAGAACAAGTGGACCAACTTTCGCTACATCCAATCAACCTTCATTGTAAAAACTCATTAATCTGACTCGTCACTACATCCGTCAATGTCAGTGGTTGGTTTAACACTCTCATGCAAAACGTAAATTAGATCCAATAGTTAAAGCTTAAGAAAAAGCTAACACTGATATATATTAAACTAAGAAAATAGTTTAAACAAGTTCATGAAGCTATAGAAAATTAAACCATCATCAAAACAAGCACAAAGACAAAGTAAATCTCCAAAAAAACATCAAAATAAAGAAAAGTTTAAAAAGATAACAAAATATTTCCTCAATTCAGCACTTGACTCCTCATTTCCTTATATAGAACTGCCTTACTTTGCCTCAGATCTCCAGAATTAAGCTTAAGCCGTCATGGAAGGAGGTAGAAAGCTTGGAGGTTGAAGATGGTATGAAAAAAGGAAAATAGCGTGATGCACTCTTTCCTCCAAAATAGTCCTTTTATAGGCCACCCAAGGAAGGACACCTGTCCTGCAGGTTATTTGCGTGCCCTAGCATCGTACAACATTTGTTGTAACAAATTAGATAGCTAGCATATTCGTCCTTATCCTTTAGCATATTGAACAACTGGTAGATGCAGTGTCGGACTAGCTGCAGTGGAAAAAATTCATCTGTAGGGACATTAGTAATGCAATGACAACAAGGAAAAAATAGGCAAAAATATACAAAACACGAGCCACTAGAACTAAGTTAGAATAAATGCAGAAATAGACATGGAAATGCAGAAATGGATGCAATGGACATCAATGAAGGGAAAATTAGACCTATAAACCTAGGGAAAATGTAATGCCCTGGTTTTGGGCCTAGGAGTTTTCTAGGTTGTTTATACGGTCTAGTGGACCAGTAGAGGATTCGAGTCAATTTCGAGATTAATTTGAAATTAATATTTTTGAGTGAGAAAAAATTTCGAGTGAGAAAAAATATGGGAAAATATCCTAAAACCATTATTTAGTATGTAGATGATTTTGGTAAAATCAATTTTACAAAAAGAAGTTTCAAAAAGTGACATTTTGGGTCAGTGACCAAAATGTAAAGTTTTAAAACTATTTTTAGTGATTGCTTTGTAAAAGCGTCAAAACTTAGAATCTTTAAGGAGCTATTTGGCCAAAGTCTAATATCGGACTTTTCACCATTATTGGCTATTTAAAAAAGGTTTTTAAAGGAGCATAAATACGCTTGGAGAATTAATTTTGTAATTAATTCTTAAAAACAATTATACGTAACTAACTTTTTTTAAAAGATTTTCTCTCAAATTCTCTCCAGCCAAACACTCTTTTCTACTTCAATTTTCTCAAGTAATCACTTGATTTCAACATTCTTTATTTCCAAATGAATCCTTAATGATTTCCTAACAAAACCTATTTTATTTAATCTTGTTTTCATATGTAAACTCATCCAATTAAGGAGAAAGCCAAGGTTAAAGGTGATGTTCGTTCTTATCCTCTAATAAAAGATTCTTTATTGAAATTCCCAAGTTATTGATCCTTTACTTATGATTTCTAATGAGTTTTAATGATTTAGTTATGGAAAAATGGTTAAATCAAGGTTTAATTGATATTTTTGAATGATCTTCGTTATGGATCTATTTTTCTGGGTTCTTAATTTGATTAGATCATAATATTGATTTTTATAATGTTAATAAGTTTATTTTAACATTGGAATCCCAAAACTAGGTGAATCTCTAATTTTCTAGGTTGTGAGTTGTGGGTTTTTGAGGAGTTGTGGATGTTTAATGAATGCCGGAGGTATAAGGATGATGTTAATTTGTTTTTTGTTGTTAATTGATGGATTAAAACATTAGGTTTTGGCTGGGTTATGTTTGTAAGGAGTTTGATATTGTTTTTGGTTTTTACGGGTTAAATTAAGTAGAATTTGATGAGGATTTGTGTGAATTGATGTTGCTGGGCTGTTGAATGCATTTTGATGCACTGGAACCTATGTTTTTGTGTGGTTAAAGCAGGGGAGGTTGATTCTCAAGCTTGAGGTGAGGTATCGGAAGTCGTGGAGGCTTGGATTCGCATTGGCAATTAAAGTTTTGCGTGTCGGTGAGTGAGAATATGGTTACAGCTTTTCAAAGGTTTAAAAGTTGGATTTGGGAGTTTAGATTAAGATTGAAACGATGGTCTAAGCTTGGAAGTAAGTAAAGGATAATTTCGCTCTTGATCTTGGTTTGGCAATTGGTTTTAATGCACTTGTTTTGATAACTTGATTACTCACTATATATGCATGATTTGAGCATGGTTTAATTCTGGAAAATGATTATCTAAAGATGTTGATGAATTTTAAAGTAATGCATGTTTTGATAATGTTTTTTAACATTGGTAATGCATGGTTGAATGCATTGAATAAATGTTTTTGATTGATGCATATGAAAACAATGAGTTAATGATAAAGAAATGAATTATATTGGCAAGTGATGGTATGAAAAGGTTATGGAAATGTTATCGGATATAGTTGGTCAGCCATAGGATTGACAGTGTACTATAAAAAGTTGCCTTGGATGTTGAGGGGCTTATGCTTACCGAAAACTCCATCCATGTACCCTAACAGTTGAGAGGTTATATGGTACCGAAGACTCCTGTTAGTGGATTATACATCTAGATGATGGGTGGTGTTGATGGGTTTATGTTTACCGAAAACTCCACCACATGTACCACAACAGTGGAGGGGTTTATGTGTATCGAAAACTCCCGTTGGTGGACCTTGGGAGATTCCGATTGAGATTGTATGAAGTGTTGAGAGGCCACTTATTGAATTCGTGTATCCGATGTTTTAACTTGTGAAGTGGAACTTGGATGATGATTACTTGAAATCCAATATAATTGATAATGTATCATGTTGATGTATTTTGGTTGTATAATGTTGGTTTATACATGTTTTACTCTTTAAGCCTTGCATTGGTAGTATGCATGGGAAAGCTTAAATTGAGTGTAGCAAATGGGACTTTACTGTAGGATCCATGATACATGTAGCATATGGTTTAATATGCATTTTTTGGAAATGTTAAGCGCATGTTTTATAAGGCATAGTAATGTTGATGATGTTTTGAAAGTTGTTTTTAAAGTGATTTTCGAAGTCGATTGTTAAATGGTTTTAAATTCATTGATGGTGGGTTGTTTTAGAGCACTCCTCACTAAGCCTAGTGTGCTTACACTCTCTTTTCCATCAATGCAGAGAACTAAAGGTTGGAAGCAGCAAGCAAGAGAAGAAAAATCCAAAGACTTGTGCTTACGAAAGTATGGTTTCGATTTAGACTTGTAGTATAGAGGCAATATGGTCAATTGTTTTTGGGAGGATTGATTGTTAAACTCCCTGTTCGTGCAAGTATTAAATTTTGTATTGGACTTGTATGAGGCATTACATGTTTGATATTGCTTTGGAATTATGTTTTGGATGTTGTGTAGGAAGCATGCCTATAGATGTTGTGGATGTTTGAGTTAGGTTGGTTTGAGCTGCTTTAAAATGCTAGTATGATCAATTAAAGTATGCCTTTGTTGATGTATGATGTTTGGATAAGTGTTGGATGTGTTTAGAGTAAGCCAAAGTGTCACATGTTGGACCTAGAGGTCATTACATGCCTTTATATACCGGTACGAGTACTTGCGGATTGGTACGCAGGGTCTGTAATGACACTTTTTTTAGGGTAAAATGCACAAGGGTACCGGTACTGTTAGCTGAGTATCTTTACACCCTTTGAGATTTGCATAATAGAATCGATACAAGGGTTTGAGTATCGGTATGACCCCTTTCATTTTATAGTATCATACCGATATGCGGGGTACCGTATCGGTATGCATTGTGGTTACTGGAATTTGTGGTTTTGAAGGAAAAGGGAAGGATCGGTACGAGAACTATGCTGTACTGGTATGGGTTGCTTTACACACCGTATCGATACGGTGGCTAGTGTATCAGTACACATGGCAGTTAAGTCTATTGAGTTGTATCAATATGGGCTTGCCCGTATCGGTACTCATTGCTGTTTTCTTTGGGTTTTTACCTTTTGAAGTTTGGAAATGTGTAATCTAGTCCCCAAATGTTATATATGCAAATGTATGAGTTTAGTTGATTGTTTTGAGCTAGAATTTAACATGTGAGCATGAAATTGGACTATTGAAGGACATGTAACATGGTTTTAATTAAGTCTTTGTATTTTGAGGAAAATACGTTTTGGTCCCTAAAGTATATATTTAAGCAATTAATCCCCGTCTTGTAATCTAATTGCATTGTTAATGAATCTACTGTCGTATTCTCACCTTAGGATTTAAACCTAAACATTTAGAAAAGATAAAAAGAAAAAAGGACCCAGTTTAGGTTATTAGTTCGGGTTTGCTTTGGCAAACCTAATGTAGTCCTTTTAGCTCGGTTTTGGCTAGATTGGGTTAAGGGGTTACATTTGTTGGTATCAAAGCTAGGTTTACGAAAAGTTAGGATGTTGTTGATGATTGTTTGATATTGTTTTCTATGCACGATTATTGCTTATACGTACGGTGATTGATATATGCTATGTTGGGGTATTTTTAGGGACACTTTGTCTTATTACTATAGTTGTAAAATAATTTTGGTTTGAAATGAAAGTCTTGGACCCTTGCTTGAAGCTAGCCTAATTGTTTTTGTTTTGGTGTAATTATTATGCCTTAAGTACGTTTTTACGTGATGCCACCGAGGAGAGAGTTAAGATGGAGCATGAGTGATGTTGCCTGAGGGCAGGGAGTTAAGGGTGAGATAGTGCATCCTGAGGGGTTGCCACCTCTTCCACCTAATCCACCTAAGAGAGTGGAGCAAGTACCACCTAGTCCGGTGTATGGTGACATGGCGCCTTTGGTTCAGGAGATGATTAGAGAGTTTCAGGCTGTGATGGCTAGAGTACATGTACCCAGACTGGCAACGACTGTCGTTTCTAATATGGGGTTGTCGTTGGAGCGTCTACACAATTTTAGAGGAGTTAAGTTCGAAGGGTTGGCACCCGAGGCATATGAGGAGTAGTTTGCTAATACAAATTAGATTCTAGATTAGATGGGGTGCAATGATGCCCAAAAGTTGGGATGTGCGGTGTCCTTGTTGTAGAGTGATGCTTACAGTTAGTCGACCACTGTGACCATAGGCATGGAACCCGGTAATGTGACATGGGAGTTCTTTCAGGTTTCCTTAAGAAAGAAGTATCTGGGAGTTATATATTTGGATGAGAGAAAACATGAGTTTATAGCTTTGGTACAAGGAAGTATGTCAGTATCTGAGTCTGAGGTACAATTTGTAAGGCTGAGTTAGTATGCGCCTGAGTTGGTGTCAGATGAGAGGCATCCCTGTGACCAGTTTTGCTACAGATTGGTACATAATGTTAAGGCATACGTGTTGGCCACTGATTATATATACTTTGACATATTGGTTACATGGGCAAAAGACATTGAGTTGAGTTTCAGTTTATCTATTTGTCTAGGATTTTTTGGCTCTTAGAAGAGAGTTGGGAATTTTGGTTCCGGTGATAGCCAGTCTAAGAGACAACGTGATAGGAGGTATCGCCCTGAGCTGAGCTGCGGTAGAGGTAATGTTGGGCATTGGCCGCTAGGCCTGATACCTAGGTTAGAGCATTACACAATGCGTGTTGGATATGTGGATCGCGGGATCACATGAGGCGAAACTGTCCATGTTTGGCCAAGGAAGGATGGCTCCATCGGCTGTTGTTGCTAAATCTTGTTGGAGTTGTGGGTCTGAAGATTATTTGAGACGTGATTGTCCGCTGTTAGCTAGGGGTAGGCTGGTACTTGCACCTGTTGATGCACCACAGAGAGGCCGTGGGCGCAGTAAAGGTAAGTTTTAGTGGAGAGATGAAGGATAGAGGACTGTTGCTCATACAGTGGTAGTTTGACCCGAGGATGGTAGATCCGAAAAGAACTATGCGCATCGTGAGGGGAGGAATTGTACGGATGCGATAACAGGTAATGTTACCTTGCAGTCTATGTCATTACTTTCTCTGATAGATTTTGGTTCAACACATTCATATATTTTGCATAAGCATGCGTATTTGCTTGATATATCGGTATAAATGTTAGATGTGGGTATGCAAGTAACAAGTTCTTTTGGAGAGACGGTTGTTACGAGGAGGTTGTATAGGAGATGTCTTTTGATGGTACAAGGTCACGTGTTTGCAGCTAATTTAATGGAGCTACCGTTTCATGGTTTTGATGTAAGCTTGGGTATGGATTGGTTGACCGAGTATGGGGTTGTGGTCGAATTTGTAACCAAGCGGGTTTCATTGAAACTTGCCGATTATTATGAAGTGGTGGTTGTGGGTGAGAAATTTAAGTTCTTATCCAATATGATTTTGGCTATGGAAGCACAAAAGTTGCTAGAGTGTGGGTGTCAAGCATATTTGGCTTATGTTATGAACCCGAATATGAAGAAGTACGAACTAAAGATATTCGTACTATTTGTGATTTTTCGGGGTTATTTCTGAATGAGTTTCCTTGGTTGCCTCCAGATAGAGAGGTGGAGTTTTGTATTGAGACGTATGCTGATATGGCTCAATTGTCAATTGTACCGTGTCGTATGGCACCGAAAGAGTTAAAAATATTAAAGACGCAACTCCAAGAGTTGTTGGATCGTGGATTCATCCGACCTAGTATGTCACCGTGGGGAGCACTGATGTTGCTTGTGAAGAATAATGATGGTACTTTGAGGATGTACATTGATTATCGGTAACTGAACAAGTTGACGATTAAGAACAAGTATCCTTTGCTACGGATTGATGACTTGTTTGATCAATTATGGGGTGTTACAGTGTTTTCTAAGATTGATTTGAGATTTGGATACTAACAATTGAAGGTTAAGTATAATGACGTGTCGAAGACTACTTTTTTTACGAGGTATGGGCACTATGAAATTCTGGTGATGCCATTTGGATTGATGAATGTGCTTGCAACATTCATGGACATGATGAATCGAGTGTTCCATGAATTTTTGGATCAATACGTAGTAGTGTTCATTGATGACATTCTCGTGTACTCTCGTACCGAGGAAGATCATGATCGACACTTACAGATTTTGTTGCAAACCTTGTTGGATAATCAAATTTATGCCAAGTTGAGCAATTATGAGTTTTGGATTAAGGAAGTGGTTTTCTTGGTCATGTTTTTTTCAGCGGAAGGTATCCGGGTGGATCCGCAAAAGGTTAAAGTGGTTGTAAATTGGAAGCAACCTAAGTCGGTGATGGAGGTTCACGGTTTCTTGGGGTTGGCAGGTTATTATTGACGTTTTGTAGATGGGCTCTCAAGGATTGCTGCTCTATTTACCAAGTTTTTGCAAAAGGATGTGCATTTTGAATGGGCGGAGGCTAGACAACAAGCTTTTGAGAAGTTGAAGGAAGCTTTGACACAAGCTCCGATCTTGATTCAACCTGAGTCAGGAAGAGAGTTTGTGATTTTTAGCGACGCATCCTATGTTGGTTTAGAGTGTGTGCTGATGCAAGATGGGAAAGTTGTAGCTTATGCATCTAGACAAATGAAGGTATACGAGCACAATTATCCTACACATGATATAGAGCTTGTTGAGGTGGTGTTTGCTCTGAAGATTTGGAGGCATTATCTTTATGGTGAAAAGTGTATTGTGTACACGGATCATAAGAGTTTCAAGTATTTGATGTCGCAAAATGAGTTAAATCTTAGGCAACGTAGATGGTTAGAGTTGCTCAAGGATTATGGTTTGACAATCGAGTATCATAGGGGCAAAGCATATGTCATAGCTGATGCTTTGAGTAGAAAATCGATTGTGGAGTTGAGGGCTATGTTTGCAAGGTTGAGTATAACGCGTGATGGAGGTTTGTTTGCCGAGTTGCAAGTGAAGCCACCTTTGTCGTAGTTGATTAAAGAGAAACAAGCTTATAATGAGGCGTTGGTGCTGCATATTAAGGATATCATGGATGGAAATCCTACGAATTTTCACTTTAATGGTGATGGGGTGTTATGTTTCAAGGATCAGATAGTGGTGCCTAGTGATGATGAGTTGAGGAGAACTATTTTGGCCGATGCACATGCTAGTCCTTTTGCTATGCATCCCTGTAGTACCAAGATGTATCGAGATCTAAAGGGAGAGTATTATTGGGTAGGTTTGAAAAAGGATGTGGCTGATTTTGTTGCTAGACGTATAGTATGTCAACTTGTGAAGGCTGAACACCGGTTTTCTTTTGGGTTGTTGCAACCATTGAGGATTCCAAAGTGGAAATAGGAGATGATCACTATGGATTTTGTGTCGGGGTTACCTTTGGCACTGACTAAAAATGATTCTATTTGGGCGATTGTTGATCGGTTTATGAAGTGTGTATATTTTCAACCAGTGCATACGACGTATACCTTGGATAAGTTGGCAGATCTTTATATTGCTGATATTGTGATGTTGCACGGAGTGCCCAAGTCAATTGTTTCAGATAGGGATCTATGACATCAAGGTTTTGGGGATGTTTGCATCGAGCTTTGGGTACTCGTTTGAATTTCAGTACTTTGTATCATCCTCAGATGGATGGCCAGTCTGAACGTGCGATTCAGATCTTGGAGGATATGTTGAGGTGTTGTATTATTGAGTTCTAAGGAACTTGGAAAAGACAATTTCCTTTGGTGGAGTTTGCATACAATAACAATTATCAGGCACGTATAAAAATGGCACAGTATGAAGCCTTGTATGGTAAGAGTTGTCGTACGCCTTTGTGTTGGGCTGAGGTTAGGGATAAGTATGTTTCCATGCTTGATGTGTTGAAAGAAACGGATTAAAAAGTCAATTTTATTTGGGATCGTTTGAAAATAGCCTCGGATAGACAAAAATCCTACACGGATCTAAAGCATAAGGAAGTTGAGTACGCGATTGGTGAGAAGGTTTTCTTGAAAGTCCTATCTTGAAAGAAGGTGTTGCACTTTGGGCATAAAGGAAAGTTGAGTCTGAGGTTGAGGTTGTATCCTGAGTTGGAGAAGATTCATGATGTGTTTCATGTATCCATGTTGCGGAGGTATCGTTTGGATCCGTCGCATATGATGTCAGTGGAGGATGTTGGGTTACGACCAAATTTATCTTATGATGAGAAACTGGTGGAGATCCTTGACTCTAGTAGTAAAGTTCTTTCGTGGTAAGACGACTAATCTTGTTAAGGTGTTGTGGCGACATCGCGGTGTTGAGGATGCCACGTGAGAGAGTAAGTCGGACATGATAGAGCAATTTTCGTATCTGTTTCCATCGGGTAAATTTTGAGGATGAAATTTCTTAAGTGGGGGAGAGTTGTAACTCCCTAATTTTGGGCCCAGGATATTTCTAGGTTGATTAGATGGTCTAGTGGACCGAATTAGAGGATTCGAGTCGGTTTCATGTAACACCCCGATCCCGTCCCGAAGCTGGAGCATCACATTCGGGTTACACAAAACTGACCCAGCAAAATTTCCCATTTAAAACTACAAGTTGGCAATTCTCAAAACGGTCCATTTCCATAAAATCCACGTAGATAATAAGATTAAAAGGGTTTACAAAATATAAGTTCAAATTAAAATACACCGTTTGACCAAATAACAGTAAATCAAAATAAAATACAGACTCGACTGTGGTAAGGTCCTATGAATACTGTTGCGCGTAATAAGTGCTACGCAATTGTGCAAGTATACACGTCGCAAGTTATAGTATAAAAGATATCGTCTCCACAGGGATTGGTGCCACTTCAAGGATCTAATCTCTTGCACTGTAAAAAGTAAAAACACAAGTAAAGGATTATCGGAGTTTAACTAATGACTAATCTAGAAAGCAATAAAGTAAAAGAAAAGATGAGTTCAAATGAGAGAGAGATAGGCCAGGTTATCGTGAGTTGAGGTGTGATAGCCTATTGGATCGTTTTGGTAAAAGAGTGCACGGGCAACTCAGTTGCCGTGGCAACTTGCACGACGGGGTTGCCTTGGCAACTAATTGATGGTTGCACGGGCGACTAGTTGGGCAACTACTTGGGCGATCGGGCAGCAACTTCAAGGTTCAGCGGAGCGTTCTTCAATGGTTTCTTCTTATCCCTAAGTCGAAACTCTAGCTACTTGTGCATGCCTTGATAATACATCCCTGCGTGAATCAAGGGTGAACAATAACCAATCTTGCGCTCCTCTTAGCCGTTGAAATCCTTAACTTATTCCTAAGCCGGATTAATCTTCACCATCATTGGATTGAATAAAGATCATATTCATTCGTTTCTTGAATCTAACTCTCCGATATTAGATAAATGGATGAAATCACGAGATCCTCTCCAAATTCACTCAAAAAACAATAATAAGAATCAAGAATGAATAAACCTTGAAATAGAAAAGTGCAAACTCTTATTACCTAAACAAAAACCAATAGTTTCTCACAACCACAAAACACAATAACCATAGCCAAGTAAATTTAGTTCATGGCTAGGTTCCAAAGAAACACAAGATAAACAATCCCTAGCATGAACCCAATCGAACAAAGATGAAGGAAGAGGCTTGTCGAAATCCTCCTTGCCCTTGATGCTTGTCGAAAATTCTCTCCTCTTGCCCTACTTGGACTTGTCGAAATTTCCCTCTTGCTCTCTCTATGCATCTTGTCGAAATCTCCTTGATATTTATAGGGCTAGGCCAAAGTCCTTCTTTGAGGAGGAGTTTGAGTTGGAATTAAATTATCTTTAAAGAATATAATTCTTTATTATAATTTTATTCCTATTAGAACTTCTCCTATCTTCTTGGAATTTAATTCTTCTTTAATCTCTGCATGGCAATCAAATTCCTTTGGGCTTGGGCCTTGCTCCATGTCATCTTGGGCTTGTAAAATCATGAATTTCGACATCCATATTGCTTTTTGTCTTTGTCGACAAATGCCATGGCAACTGGTTCGGCGTCTCCTTCATGCATTGCCCTGGCAACTAGCTCGGCATATCCTTCATGCATTGCCCTGGCAACTAGCTCGGCATTGCTTTGGCAAGTGATCCTGCACATACACACACAAAAACACACCAAAGCAGCATCTATTTCCACAAAAATCACCAAGTTATGTAATCAAGCTCATCGATTGAAGGAAACATGGATTAATGCATGAATGGCTAACTATGCAACTAATATGATCCTAAGTCTAACAATAATATGAGTAAAAGGGGTAAGAAAAATAGTACTTTTGAACACTTATCACACCCCCAAACTCGAACTATTGCTTGTCCTCAAGCAATGCAAACTCATAATTACCTGCCAAGACTTCAAATTTTCACAAACTTAGCTTTGAACTTGATTTCAATTCTCTGAACCGGGACACAAAGTATGATTGTCTTTTTATTTTTCAGAAAACTGAGGAATTACTCGGAATCAAACTATAATGCTTGTGAGTGTGTGCGGAGTTGTGTGCAAGTTGATTTTTCGGATTCTATGCAAACAATAGGTTTTCAAATTACTTTATTGGGTTCTTTTTAACATGTTTTAACTAGAGCCAATTTCGGGCACCTCTAGTGTTTTGTTTTTAGTTTTCTTAAGTTAATTTAATCGACTAGAGCCGGTTTCGGGCACCTCTAGTTAAAAAAATTTAACGCCTCCTAGAGCCAGTTTCGGGCACCTCTAGTGATCAATTTTTTTAGCACATGCTAGAGCCAATTTCGGGCACCTCTAGCATTCATCCAATTTTTATTCTAATCCCCCAATTTGTTAATTATCGACCTAAGTTTACTAGAATTCCTTAAATCAATCAAACCACAACAGTGTTTCATCCAATTTAGCATCATAGTAAAATTCTAAGTTTTTCCATGGTTATCCTAGAATAAAAATTCTATCAATTAAGTGCATTGGCAAAGTCATCATCGAATATTCATCAAATATAAGCAATTCTTGTTCCAATTTAAAGGCATGGCAAGCAATTTATGTATCCTAAATGTAATACTTAAGTGTAACTAAACATGGTAATTACTAATAACAATCCCCCCCAAACTCGAGTGAGGCATTGTCCTCAATGCATGCATAAAAATAACGAAAAATAAAAATGCATACGAGAACTTACTCGAGAGTTCGTCATCGTAGATGATTAGTTTCCTTCTAGTTGGCGTCTTGATTTTCTTGCTTGAACGCGATGGTTGTTTTCTTGTTGCCGGTGGTGGAATCGATCCTCGTACGGGGTTGTCCTCATCATCCTCTTCATCAATGTCAATGGCTTTTCGTTTGGAGGATTCAATTGGTGCGGTCTTTATTGGTTCAATGGAGGACTCGTCCGAATCTGAAAAATCAAAAAATGATTTCGTAGGAGTTGATTCGGGCATAGGTGCTTTACCTTTGGCTTTTGTAGTGGTTGCCGGGGCATCGTCAGGGTTGGTTGCCGTGGCATCAGCTTCCTTGGTTGCCGTGGCAAGGATATCGGCGGGAAAGATTGGGAACGGCACGCGATTGTCCGGGTGCTTTTCTAGGATGACTTGGGTGATGGCATTGTTGTGCTCCTTCATGTACCACATGAACATTAGTTGCCGATCTTCAATTTGCCTTAGGCGGCTTGTCAATGGGTTCAAAAGTGCTTCAAAGTGTCCCGGGATTAATGGCCGAGTTGCCCTGGCGTTAAGTGCTTGGGCATTAGGGATTGCCACGGCGGCAGGAGTTGTTGTGGCAATTGGAGGCCTTGAAGAATCTTCCGGTGCCTCTCCCATTAGCTTCCGGATTAGTGCTTGATTCCAACCAGACTTGGGTAGGGCCTTTTCATCGGTGGACTCACTCGGGACATGCATCTCCTTGCAAAGATTAGAAATTAAGCAAGGGAAGAAAAGATAACCCTTATCTTTTGAGCTGCATACAAAAATCTCATCACAAATAATTTTTCCAATGTTAATGATGCGATTATGCAAAATAGAATGTATGAGCAAAAGACGTGGTATATCAACGGTAGTATTGTGTGTGGAGGGCATTAAAGAAGTTTTAACAAACTTATTCCATAGTTTTGCCTCGGTTTAAGCCGAAGGCGATTTACCGTGCCCTTGTATTTACCGTCGTTCCAATGAGTTCCCGGTTGAGTGAGTTCTTGAAGCACCTTGTCGAGTTGCTTGGGATTGATTTGGTCAACGAAGGCTTGATGCTCGTCCTTCTCAATGTAAATTCCGTAAAAGGTGTTGATGCTTTCGGGACTTATAAGTATGGCCTTGTCACGAACAAAAACATAAGGATTATCGGGTTAGGTGAGTGAGCATAGAATTCTCTTACCCATGAGATGTTACCGGTTCGGTTGATGGCAAAAGATTTGCCACTTTTGATGTGCAATCCTCTTGAAGATGAATGGTTCAAGGCCGAAATCTTGATGAGAGTTGGAGTATTCAAAGCCTTGTTCTTCATTAATCTTCCGGCTTTCAAACTTGGATTGAAATCTTTCTTGAACCGCCGGTGTAGCAAACTTCTTGTATCTTGGTTCTTTGGAGGAACTTGGATGAACTAAAAGTTTAATCTTGGATGCCATGTATGATCTTGGTTGTGAGTAAAAACAAAGAAAAGAAAAGAAAATAAACTAAAAAGTTGCAAGATAGAAAGTAGGAATAGGTTAAGGGTGATGGGTTTTATAGAAAAGATAGGTGGTTGGGATTGGGGGAAATCGAAAAAAGGGTTTAGGGTTTGGTAGGGATTTTCGACAAAGGGGTTTTGGTTAGGATGAATTGGAGGCTTTTTATAAGCCTTAGATTCAGCCCATTAGTTTCCTTGTTGAAGATGTTTTCCTACTTGGTTTATAATTCCTTCTTTCTCTTGAACTTCCTTTCCTACAATTCAAAAACAAATCAAATAAGGATTAAAATTAAAGATAAACTAATAAAGAAAATAAATAAAGATGTGTAATAGGATTCTTAGACTTGAATAAAAAATCTATCCTAAAACTACTAATAATCGGCAAAATAAAAAAAATCGAAAAAAATGAAAAATAAATAATTAAATAATCTACAAAAACAAAAATAAAAATAAATAAAATAAAAATATCAAAAGGGAGAGCATGCTCATGCATCTCCTAAATTGACCACTTCCTTGTTACGTTCCACATGGGCACCATTGTAGTGCTTCAATCTTTGTCCATTAACTTTGAATTCATGGTTGTCAGAGATGGACTTGATTATCACAGCACCATGGGAGAATGGTTTGACGACTTCAAATGGTCCCGACCATCTTGATTTCAGCTTTCCCGGGAAAAGTTTTAGCCGAGAATTGAATAGGAGAACTAGTTGCCCTGGCGTGAATTGCCGTGGCAATAGTTTCTTTTCGTGCCATCGCTTTGTTTTCTCCTTGTAGATTCGTGCATTGTTATAGGCGAGTGCACGGAATTATTCTATCTCATTAAGATCCATCAAGCACTTTTGTCCGGCACTTTCCCAATCCATATTCACGGTCTTGATTGCCCAGTACGCCTTGTGCTCGATTTCCACCGGTAGATGGCATATTTTGCCATAGACAAGTCGGAACGGGGACATACCTAAGGGTGTTTTGAATGCAGTGCGATATGCCCAAAGTGCGTCATCTAGTCTTAATGACCAATCCTTCCTTGAGGGATTTACAACTTTCTCGAGTATTCCCTTCAACTCCGGTTGGAAATTTACGCTTGCCCGTTGGTTTGTGGGTGATATGCCGTGGCGATCTTGTGTGATATGCCGAGCGTTGCAACATCTTGGCAATTAGTCTGTTGTCAAAATGCTTGCCCCGTCGCTGATAATTGCTCTCGGCATCCCAAACCGTGTAAATATGTTTTTCTGCAGGAATCGTTGCACGGTCTTGGAATCGTCGTTGGGAACTGCAGCTGCCTCTACCCATTTAGACACATAGTCGAAAGGCGAGTAAGATGTAGATGTTGCCGAATGAAGATGGGAAAGGTCCCATAAAATCGATCCCCATACATCGAGCAGTTCCACCTCGATGATGTTTCGAGTGGCATCTCATGTCGTCTAGAGATATTGCCCGCCCCTCTCGCAACGATCACATTGCTTGTAAAAGTCCTGGGCATCTTTGTACAATGTTGGCCAATACAAACCGGATTGCAAGACTTTGGCCGCATGTACGAGTTCCTCCAAAATGTCCTCCATAGGGTGAAGAATGGCATTGCCGAGTACATTCTGTTGCTCTTCTTGAGGACACATCGGCGTATAACCCGATCTCGCACATTGTTTAAACAAAAGAGGCTCATCCCAAAAGTAATGCTTAGCATCATGGCGGAACCGCTTCTTCCCTTGGTGAGTAATGCCATACGGAAAAATACCACAAACAAGGAAGTTAACTAAATCTGCTTACCAGGGTATTGCCGAGGCATGTGCTGCCGTTGATCGCTCCCAAAATTGCCTCGGCGTGCAGCGTCAAAGAAAGCTGCGGGCGTCGAGTTGCCGAGGCGTGTGCATCCATGGTTGCCGAGGCGTCTAGGGTTGCTGAGGCGTCAAGGGTTGCTGAGGCGTCAAGGGTTGCCGATGCAATTAAAATTTGTTCATCCGGGAATGCATCGCATATCTCTAGATCCGCGTCCTCCTCCCTATTGCGTTCCAAACATGATAAGTGATCGGCCACTTGATTTTCTGTTCCTTTCCTGTCCTTAATTTCAATATCAAATTCTTGTAAAAGTAATATCCAACGAATAAAACGAGGTTTAGCATCCTTTTTAGCAAATAAGTATTTGATTGCCGAATGGTCCGTATGAATAATTACCTTTGTACCAATTAAATAGGATCGGAACTTGTCAAATGCGAAAACTACAGCTAGTAACTCTTTCTCCGTTGTTGTGTAATTCACTTGAGCACCAGTAAGAGTTTTACTAGCGTAGTATATCACATGGAAGGTCTTACCTGTGCGTTGGCCTAGGACTGCTCCTACCGCGAAATCACTTGCATCACACATTAGCTCAAAAGGTAGCGTCCAATCTGGTGGAACGACAATGGGTGCCGAGGCAAGCTTTTTCTTTAGGGTTTCGAATGCTTGAGTGCAAGAATCATCAAAATTGAAGACTTTATCCTGTTCAAGCAGATTACACAAAGGTTTAGTGATTTTAGAAAAATTATGAATGAACCTCCTGTAAAAACCTGCATGTCCGAGAAAACTTCAATTCCTTTAACCGAATTTGGTGGGGTAATCTCTCGATCACGTCCACCTTGGCTTTGTCTACTTCAATTCCCTTGGATGAAATCTTGTGGCCGAGCACTATTCCTTCATCTACCATAAAGTGGCATTTCTCCCAATTGAGGACTAAGTCCGTTTCTTCGCATCTTGCTAACACCCTCTCTAAATTGCCGAGACAGCCGTCGAAGTCATTACCAAAAACTGAAAAATCATCCATGAAGATCTCAAGGAAGTCTTCGACCATGTCTGAAAAGAGCGCCATCATGCATCTTTGGAAGGTTGTCGGGGCGTTACACAATCCGAACGGCATCCTTCGGAAGGCATAAGTACCGTATGGGCATGTGAAGGTTGTCTTTTCTTGATCTTTCCGTGCTATGGCAATCTGATTGTAACCTGAATAACCATCAAGAAAACAATAAAAGGGTTTACCTGCAAGACGGTCAAGCATTTGATCAATAAAGGGTAATGGGAAGTGATCTTTCCTAGTGGCTTTGTTTAGCTTTCTATAGTCCATACAAACCCTCCAACCGGTCACAGTCCTGGTTGGTATAAGTTCATTATTTTCATTGCTTACCACTGTTATACCTCCCTTTTTCGGCACACATTGTACTGGACTTACCCACGTACTATCGAAGATAGGGTATATAATGCCGGCGTCAAGCCACTTGATGATTTCTTTCATTACAATCCCTTTCATGGCATGATTCAGTCTCCTCTGGGCCTCAATTGAAGGTTTGTGATCATCTTCCAACAATATCTTGTGCATGCACACCGCCGGGCTAATTCCCTTCAAGTCGGCAATTGTCCACCCTATTGCCTTTTTGTGTAGCTTCAACATGTTGATCAGCTTCTTTTCCTGCTCGGGCTGTAACTTAGAAGAAATAATTACATGCAATGTATTATCGGTCCCTAAGTATACATATTTTAGTTGCTCAGGTAATTGTTTCAACTCAAGAATTGGTGGTTGTTCAATAGAGGGTTTTTCGAGCTTACCTTCCTTACCTGAGTAGTCCAGTGGTTCAAAGTATGTACCTGGTCGGTTGACTAGCCAATTTGCCTCTTCTTGTTGTTCCTCATCAACCGATTCTTCATACTCCTCATGTTCCTCTTGGTCAGCAATGTAGTTGCCGAGGCAACTAAATTCCTCATCGAAGTTAAACTCTGCCGTGGCATGAAGTAGTTGGCATTCTTCTGGATCATCGGCATGCCTTAGTGTTTGGAACACATTTAGTTTGACCTGCTGGTCATTCACCCTCATTGTGAGTTCTCCCTTTTCAACATCGATCAAGGTTCTCCCTGTCGCTAGGAATGGTCTCCCGAGAATGATAGTTGCATGCTCATCTGCTTCACAATCCAAAACAATAAAGTCAGCGAGAAAAATAAATTTATCGACTTTTACCAATATGTCCTCGATTTTTCCCTCTGGATGCACATAGGATCTGTCGGCTAGCTGCAGCATAACTGTTGTAGGTCTTGCCTTCCCGATTCCTAGTTTCTGGAAAACCGATTTAGGCATCAAGTTTATGCTAGCCCCTAGGTCGCATAGTGCTTTCCCGACATAGTGATTTCCAATAGAACAGGGTATTGTGAAACTTCCGGGATCCTTCAACTTGGGTGGCATACGATTTTGCAACATTGCCATGCATCCCTCTGTCGCGGCAACTGTTTCAAACTCTCCTAGCCTTGTTCTTTTGGACACAATGTCTTTAAGGAACTTGGCATAGTTGGGCATTTGTTCAATTGCTTCCACCAACGGCAAGTTGATGTGGACTTGCTTTAAGATATCAAGAAACTTCTTGAATTGGTATTCTTGCTTTTGTTGCTTCAACCTTTGTGGGAATGGTGGTGGAAGTCGGATATCTTCGATCCTTTCATTGGTTTGAAACCTGATTGACAGCATTGCCGGGACATCTGGAGTTGCCGAGGCATTATCAACTGGGGTTGTCGAGGCATGCTTATCACAAGTTGCCAAGGCGTCTTTATCATCGGTTGCCGAGGCATGTTTATTGCCGGTTGCCGCAGCAATTCCTGGTTCAGCATCTGAGGCTTTGCTGCTAGGTTCGTCTTGATCTTTTTGTGGAGTTTTGTTTGACGAGCGGGTTTGAACCTCTCTAAGTTGTTGGCCACTTCTGGTGGTGATTGCCTTACATTGCTCATGGCGGTTCCTCTTGCGACTTGATGATCGCTAGGTAAACCTCCTTGTGGTCTAGTGTTTGATTTTGAGCAAACTGTCCGACTTGATTTTCCAATGATTTGATTGCCGCCTCTTGGTTTTGCAATCTCATCTCGGTCCTGTTAATAAAAGCATCAGTTCTTTTTATGAAATTACTATTCTCAGCCATATAAGATTCAGTTTTCATCATAAAAGCATTTAGAGAATTTTCCAAAGAACTAGATGTCGTCGGTTGTTCTTCGCGCATCCATTGTCGCGGGCATATTCTGCTGGAATCCCGATGCTTGTGCATTCTGATTGTTCGGTTTAGAGCATTGTTGGGATTACTCCATGAAAAATTCGGGTGCTTATTCCAAGTCTGGATTGTATGTATTTGACATCATGTTGTTGCTCGATTGTAATTCCCACATAGAAGCTAGATTCGGATTTCGCATACATTCAGAAGAATTATGGTTATCGCCACATAACTCACAAAAAGAATCCATTACCTTGACTTCATGTGTGTTGTTTGGTTTTTGCATGTTCTGGACCATCTTGGTTAAAGCGGCCAATTGTGCCGAAATTGAATCTGATGATCCTAGTTCATGTATTGTGGCTTGGCGTCTAACTCCTCCTCTTCTAGTAGTTGGGAATTGATAATCATTCTTGGCCAGCCTGTTTAAAATTTGCATTTCTTCTTCCGGCAACTTATCTAGGAGTATGCCGTTTGCCGAGGCATCTAGCATCATCCTTGTTGGTGTATTCACGGCGTTGTAAAACATTGTTACTTGGGTCCACACCGGGAATCCGTGTAAAGGGCATTTGTGTAGAAGTTCTCTATATCGCTCCCAAGCCTCGTACATGGATTCATCATCTGCCTGCCGAAAAGAAGTAATGTCGTTACGAAGCTTATCAGTCAAATTTGTAGGATTAAATCTAGCAAGGAAATCACGAAAAAGATCAGTCCAAGATGCTATGGATCCGGCAGGAATGCTATTCAGCCATGCTTTCGCCCTATCCCTCAGTGAATAGGGGAATAATCTTAATCGTAGGACATCGGGGGTGGCTCCGTGTATCTTGAACGAGTTGCAAATATCGAGGAAAGATTTCAGATGTTGCCGTGCATCTTCAGTTGCTGCGCCGCCAAATTGACCTATTGTGTTGATCATATTAAACATTACCGGTTTCAACTCAAAGTGGTCGGCTTCAATTTCAGGTGCGACAACTCCTGGGTTAAGTCCATCAAGATCTTCTTCAAGATAGTCTCGAATAGTTCATTGTTTCGTGCAAGAATCACTCCTCCTCCCTCGAACATCTTGATTCATATTGCCGTCTTGATTTGCCATTGCTTCTCTTATCCTTCGTCTAAGTCTTTGTAAGGTTCGTTCGATTTCTGGATCAAAGGGATATTCTCGTGAAGTCGGTCTCATACTGGTCATATACCAATGCAAAACCGAGTTTGTTAGCCCTTTGAATTTTAAACAAGAAAAATAAAAAGAAAGTGCAAGAAAGTAAAAACAAAGTCGCTATTGCCAATCCCCGGCAACGGCGCCAAAAACTTGTTGCGCGTAATAAGTGCTACGCAATTTTGCAAGTATACACGTCGCAAGTCATAGTATAAAAGATATCGTCTCCACAGGGATTGGTGCCACTTCAAGGATCTAATCTCTTGCACTGTAAAAAGTAAAAACACAAGTAAAGGATTATCGGAGTTTAACTAATGACTAATCTAGAAAGCAATAAAGTAAAAGAAAAGATGAGTTCAAATGAGAGAGAGATAGGCCAGGTTATTGTGAGTTGAGGTGTGATAGCCGATTGGATCGTTTTGGTAAAAGAGTGCACGGGCAACTCAGTTGCCGTGGCAACTTGCACGACGGGTTGCCTTGGCAACTAATTGATGGTTGCTCGGGCGACTAGTTGGGCAACTACTTGGGCGATCGGGCAGCAACTTCAAGGTTCGGCGGAGCGTTCTTCAATGGTTTCTTCTTATCCCTAAGTTGAAACTCTAGCTACTTGTGCATGCCTTGATAATACATCCTGCGTGAATCAAGGGTGAACAACAACCAATCTTGCGCTCCTCTTAGCCGTTGAAATCCTTAACTTATTCCTAAGCCGGATTAATCTTCACCATCATTGATTGAATAAAGATCATATTCATTCGTTTCTTGAATCTAACTCTCCCGATATTAGATAAATGGATGAAATCACGAGATCCTCTCCCAATTCACTCGCAAACAATAATAAGAATCAAGAATGAATAAACCTTGAAATAGAAAAGTGCAAACTCTTATTACCTAAACAAAAACCAATAGTTTCTCACAACCACAAAACACAATAACCATAGCCAAGTAAATTTAGTTCATGGCTAGGTTCCAAAGAAACACAAGATAAACAATCCCTAGCATGAACCCAATCGAACAAAGATGAAGGAAGAGGCTTGTCGAAATCCTCCTTGCCCTTGATGCTTGTCGAAAATTCTCTCCTCTTGCCCTACTTGGACTTGTCGAAATTTCCATCTTGCTCTCTCTAAGCATCTTGTCGAAATCTCCTTGATATTTATAGGGCTAGGCCAAAGTCCTTCTTTGAGGAGGAGTTTGAGTTGGAATTAAATTATCTTTAAAGAACATAATTCTTTATTATAATTTTATTCCTATTAGAACTTCTCCTATCTTCTTGGAATTTAATTCTTCTTTAATCTCTGCATGGCAATCAAATTCCTTTGGGCTTGGGCCTTGCTCCATGTCATCTTGGGCTTGTAAAATCATGAATTTCGACATCCATATTGCTTTTTGTCTTTGTCGACAAATGCCATGGCAACTGGCTCGGCGTCTCATTCATGCATTGCCCTGGCAACTAGCTCGGCATTGCTTTGGCAAGTGATCCTGCACATACACACACAAAAACACACCAGAGCAGCATCTATTTCCACAAAAATCACCAAGTTATGTAATCAAGCTCATCGATTGAAGGAAACATGGATTAATGCATGAATGGCTAACTATGCAACTAATATGAGCCTAAGTCTAACAATAATATGAGTAAAAAGGGTAAGAAAAATAGTACTTTTGAACACTTATCAAATACAATCAGTCAGGACTAAACATCAAGTACTGTACTCTGAAACTGGCCCAGTGCTGGGGAAATCCTCCTCGATATGCTCCTCCAAAAGCAACCTATCAACCTACGCACGGATATGGGTGTGCATTTGGTTAATTCGGTCAATGGCCGAACCGAATTAACCATAACCGAATTAACCGAAATTTTTAGAATTTTAACCGTTAACCGAACTGAATTAGTCTTAACTGAATTAACTGAACCGAAATTATTTCAGTTAATTTGATCGGTTTTCGAATTAACCGAAATTTGTTATAAATTTTTGGGTAAATTACACAATTGGTCACTAAATTATGGTAAAATGACCTTTTTAGTCACCAAACTTTCATTTTAAATTAATTTCATAAAAGTTTAATGAACATTTTATAATATATCAAAAAATTTAATGATCATTTTATAATTTTTAAAAGTTTAATGACCAAAAATAAATATATGTAATATATATAATATTTAATATATAATAATTCCAGTTAATTATTCGATTTCAAATCGAATTAACTGATAGCCAAAATTCTAAAAAAAATAACCGTTAATCGAACATACCTAAAATTATCCGAAAAAATTTGGTTCGGTCGATTAATTCGGTTAAAACTGAATAATGCACACCCATATGCACGGAAGAAACCACAATTTCACACGTTGAGCTAACAAAGCTCAGTGGTACATTTCTACTCTATTCAATTCATGAATATCATAAAACAAGCAGGCACGATAAAATAATCAAGAGTGCACAGAAAGGCTTCTCAACATCTAAGGATCATCTTCTAGCCTATCCTAGCTAGGGCTTACAACTGTCTCAAGATACCACTGTTATGTAACAAGTCTACCAAGCCATCCTAGGCTTACCATACTCGTGGCCACTCCGTCCATCGAATTACATCTCTTACCCTGATCACATAGCCCAAGGGTTATCTAGCCTATACTCAAGATCACACAGCCCATCGAGTTACTCGAGCTCACACAACCCACCGAGTAACAACCCTACCCTAATCATATAGCCCAAGGGTATGAATAGCCGACATCTATTATCCATACAACAATGTAAATACATACATTCCCTCATGGCCAACGAAGCCCTACTATTTCTCCCGTGCTCACGTAGCCGTCGGGTTAGGATTATATCCGGATCACTGTATCCACAGATACATCCTAGACATACTTGGATCACAATAGCCACAAGCAGTATTTTCCTGAGGTCACATAGCCAATCAGGTTACTCGAGATCACATATCCCTTCAAGTTACTCGAGCTCACACAGCCCCCAAGTTGTATTTCCATATCCTGATCACATAGCCCAATGATAGGTTTTGGACCACATCCAGATCACATAGCCCGTGGACATATCGGATTTACTTGATCACAAAGCCCGGAGTACCCATCCCCTTATTTAAGTGCCCTTGCACTGACTCTAGGACATCCTGATTCCTAACCAAGACACATACGATAACACATGCTCCTTCGAGCATCAATATATCTCACAGAGAGATGAAAGGCATCCAACCAACCGTTACCAATGCCCTAAGGCATAACTCGTTTGTTACACTAATTAATATATGTCTTTAAGATTCATTTATGCCTTTCTCGTTAGACCATCTTATTATTCGAGGCAACCAGCCTATGTGGGCGTCCCTTCAGCACACAACAAGGACCCCGATCTTCCACGTAGCATTAACTGATCCACCATGGATTTGTATAGGTGATTAAACAAGCGATCCACTCAATAACTACCAAGCCATTAGCAGACCCCTAGGGCCTTTTACCTCGAATTATGGAACCCCCGAACATGAACTCAACTTTCTTGGGCAGATTGCCCAGTAAGTATCGATACTCCAAGGTGAGTATCGGTACTGCCCTCTGGGTATCGATACTCCCCCATGAGCATCGATCGCTAATTAGGTTCGAAAGAATTAGACCCTATGTCGTACCGATACGCTCCGTGCCGTACCCATACGCATCATCGGTACTAGGATCGTCCCGTACCAATCCACCCCTGTACTAGTACGCCCACATATGCATACTGGTATGCTAAGCCTCTCCTAGGCAATGCAATAGTACGTATCGATACGCCCCTTGCGTATCGGTACGCGAAAGCGTTATTAGAATTTACCTTAGGCGAGGGGTACCGATACACGGGAAGGCGTACCGATGCTCCCCTCACAGTTTGGCTCCCTAAACACAAAGGAGTATCGAGCCTATATTTCAAAACCTAGAGCTCGGGATTTCTTCATCCATCCCTTAACCCCATGGTTAAATCCCACATCGATCCTACAAGTTATTTAAAGTATAATAAGTGGTTTTGTATCCATCTTACGCATTATCAACATCTCATCTTTGAATTACCATTAATGGGGGTTTAAAGCTCTAAAGACCTATCTTACACCCACAAACC
Organism: Hibiscus mutabilis; assembly: GCA_019671005.1. NCBI lineage: Eukaryota > Viridiplantae > Streptophyta > Magnoliopsida > Malvales > Malvaceae > Hibiscus > Hibiscus mutabilis. The sequence continues at coordinate 37,931,532 of CM033738.1, forward strand.
ATAAAACCAAGCAAGGCATACATTTTTAAGGCTCATGAACTATATGAGTCAGAAATGTACTGACCTCAAGAAAAGATTCACGAACAAGGCAACAACCAAGCCTCTTCCATCTCTTTTTCCTTGCTCCAAGCTTCCAAACCTAACTTCCACCAATGCTGGAGATATTCCTCTTGAAAGATAGATCTTTAGATGCTGAACAACTCCTCCTCTAACCACAAACTGGGATTCTTATTCCACACTAACAAAATATCATCTTTACCTTGAGTTGGGTGCGTTCTTGAAGGAGAGAATCATAGAGAGAAGAATGAGACATGATTGCTTCATCCTCTATCCCCCAATGCAGAAAATAAACAAGGCATTAACCTTTTACCTTCTTTTGGAAGGAAATTACCCTTTTAACCTTTATTAAACCTTTCTCATTCAAACACAAGCCCAACAAGACATGGAAGCCCATTAAGCTCAACATCTCAGACCATCATAACCAGAACATTTGCCCCGACATGTCGGTCTAAGACCTGGGTCAACCCCATTGTTGACTCAAAAATCTGGGTCGTTACAACTTTCCCCTCCTTGAAGAAATTTCGTCCTCGAAATTTAGATGGATGAAAGGGAGATGTAACCAACACGGATCTAACCACCTCACCATTCAAATAGGATCACCTTGATTAGAGGGGGTTCTCCCTCAATCAGAACCATAGCATTAAACCACCCGCTCTCAACACTTCTCTTAAGATTTCTAACGACTCTTTTTCGGCAACCAACGACACTTATGACGAACTGCTACGCTTGGTAACATAACCAAACTCGAGCCATGTTGTTCAAACATCAACTTAAGGAACTCACTTCTAAACATTCTATCTCGGTTAAGTAGCCCTTCCACAAGTATCCAACAATCACAAACTAAACTTAAACTTCATCTTTATCTAAAACGCTGCACCACTTCCACAAGGCACTGCTAGGAACGCATCACGCCAAACATCCATGTCCCGGTCAAACCATTAAAGGACAAGCAAAACCCTAACAACCGATTATTATCATCAATATATCTTGAACTAATAGTTCTTTTCTCCATATTTGACCCACCAAGTCGGAACCTAAAACTTCGCTTATCCAAACTTACTTTCAACAAGATCGAAAACCATTCTCGATCCCCACCACTTGGTTTTGAGAAATGACCACCATCACTTAGGAACTCACACAAGCAACCCAAAACTTAGCCATTCTACTTGCGAATGTCTAAACACCTTTTTCCTAACCCTTGCCTCGATCTCAACCATCAGATGTGGAAAGCCATCTGATTGCTCTCATGGATTGCCAACTGGTCCATCTAACAACATTTCTTTGCAAAGTAACCATCCGGTTACCCTCAACACAACTATTGATCCACATTTCTGCTGCGCCACTCTGATAACTTCCATCCTTCTTGCCTTGACCGATAACAACTTTTGTTGAATTTAATTAGGCAATCCTCCCACCCCCACAAAATTTAGCTTAACAGGTGCACAAGCCAAGCAACCATCCTCACAATTCGCCCTTAAGACCTCAACCCTGAACATCACAACCGTCATTTACCCTTTTCTACAGTACCTTTATTTCGACAAACAACACGCAAAGCTCATACATTCTATGGCCAAAACAAGGTCACCGATCTCACAAAACCGGTAGCGGTCTTCTACTATTGCACTACAGCTCAACACATCCAAAGCCACCATACAAGCTACTCTTACGCAGACACGTTCTCGGCAAGCACTTGGCAACGACACCCAATTGGTCGCTTGCACAAGTGTGCCCCCAACTAAGAGTTCCTTAAGTACTATACCACGAAGTAATGGACACAACAACGAACTCAACCTTACCTTTATTGCGGTTCTAAACCACAATCAACCGGTAAGGTCACCCATTCACCAAGGGTACATCTATAGCCTCGAAACACCAATCACACTAAGACTAAGAACTCTCAACTTCTGAGTCTACAATGCAAGCTAAAAAAACCTTGCAACCTATATAACCTTCGTTAAGCTAGCACTATGGAGCACACGTCCACCCTAGAGAGGTTAAGATCCTACACAACCAAAACTAACAACTAGATTCAAGCAATCTAAAACTTTATAACTTCTCCCTCACATCTTACGGCACATATGCACTCTCAAAAACCATCTACGATAAAACCTTATCTAGCAAAGGATGCAATTCTAATTGCCATCTAAAGCAACAACAAACCCAAGATTTACTAAGATACACATCACAAGAACCGATCTACTACACAACCGAAGAGCTAAACGACTAACGCAATAGTTGAAACCAATATAAAACTTAATTACCTAACATATCCTCGGTCGCAACGTTGTCAACTCTAATATGAGCAGTAGACTACCTAGCAACACCTCGCGTGCCAACCCTGGCGGTGGATCTCACAGAACCTATGCCTCGATAACCTGACGATGCTCTAACTCTGCCTCTAATAAAACTCTGATCACGACGGAAAGTAGCCTACCTCTGAGACTGAACTGATGTATTCTCATCCACAGCTGCCAGTCCTTTGCCATGTTTCCCGGTGCCTGGCACCTATAGCAAACCCTCCGAAGCAAGAAGCACACTTCGGGGTGATGTCTGTATTAATGCTCACATGCTGGTTGAAGTGATGCTCCAACCGAACCATCAATAATCCCTTCTGGGGTAGGAATCAAAGAGCCTCTACAAACCCTCGATCTAGATCCTATGCTGACTCTTTGTAGCTAGTCTGATGCAAATCTTTTCGAACTCCTTGAAGCATAAAACCTTTCATGTGGATAGGGAAAATGATTCATGATATCCTGGGCCTTCATATCACGACCTATAGAATCCTCGAACTGATTGGATACTGAACTCTTAAGCTGCTCAAGTGCCTTCGCACTATTGGCTAACTCGGAGAATGTCCCACGCGGACCCGCTCTCACATGCAACTGAAGGTCAACATTCAATCCTTGTCTGAACCTCTTGCACCTCAACTCTTCTGTGGAAACAAACTTTGGAGCATAACGGCTCAAACGCAGAAACTCTTGCTCATAAGCAAACACCATTCGATCTCCCTAAACTAGATACAAAAATTGGTCCCTCATCTCATCCATATGTACCTCACTGATGTACTTCTTTCAAAACTCATCCACAAAGATATCCCATGTTGGTCGTTCAGGCTGTAAACTCAACTCTACGGTCTTCCACCATTCATGTGCATTGCCCTTAAGAAGGGAAACAATGCAATCAAGATCATCTTTCGGGCTTTTCTTCATCTGTCTCGAGATTTTTGTGTGTCGCGCAACCACTGGTCAGCCTTAATCGGGTCATCCTCGCTCAAGCCTTCAAAATTCTTAGGCCCAAAATGATGAAGCCTCTCTATGGGGGTCTTGCAAGGAGTCTCAGATTACCTCGGAATCGTTTACACCACACGCAAGAGGGCAGAGGTAAGGTCACGAAAGTGACCCGCCTTTCCGCTACCGGTTCCACCTTCCATCGATCCTTTTCTGAAACACAACAAACAAGGGGGCACATCAGGATTCCCAGTCTTATAAAGTACACTTAAATTTAAGGAGTTGTATTCACTAGACACCTTACGACAATCTCTATACCATTCTGGGGTTTCCTAGAACCGACTAAACCTAGGCTTTGATACCACTTAATGTAACACCTCGATCCCATCCCAAATCCGGAGCATTACATCTGGGTCACACAAAATGACCCGTCAAAATTTCCCATTTAATACCACAAGTTGGAAATTCTCAAAACGGTCAATTTCCATAAAATCTACATAGATAATAAGATTAAAAGGGTTTACAAAGTATAAGTTCAAATTAAAATACACCGTTTGACCAAATAACAGAATATCAAAATAAAATACATACTCGACTATGGTAAGGTCCTATAAGTACAATCAGTCTGAACTAAACATCAAGTACTATACTCTAAAACTGGCCTAGTGCTGGAAAAATCCTCCTCGATGTGCTCCTCCAAAAATAACCTGTCAACCTACGTACGAAAGAAGCCGCAATTCTGCACGCTGAGCTAACAAATCTCAGTGGTACATTTCTACTCTACCGCAATTCATGAATATCATAAAACAACCATACATGATAAAATAATCAAGAGTGCATAGAAAGGCTTCTCAACATCTAAGAATCATCTTCTAGCCTATCCTAGCTAGGGCTTACAAGTGTTTTATGATACCACTATTATGTAAGAAGTCTACCAAGCCATCCCAGGCTCACCATACTCGTGGCCACTCTGTCCATCGAGTTACATCTCTTACCTTGATCACATAGCCCAAGGGTTATCTAGCCCATACTCGAGATCACACAGCCCATCAAGTTTCTTGAGCTCACACAGCCCGCCGAGTAACAACCCTAATGTTACCTCTCTAAAAGTACTATTTTAATGCCAATCTTACAATGCTTTTGCTTGTTTTTAGGTACATTTAGTTGCACTAGGATGATAAAATCATGTATTTACATAAGGAGTTTAGAATTCTGTCTATGCCAGTGTGAATGGTTGTTTTGTTGGCAATTCTGTATGTTTGGCATAGTATTTGGCCCAGAAAAGCAACACATGAAGGAATGCCAAAGAGAATGGTGAGTGTTGTTGGCACAGATGGACCAGACAATGCCAACTACCGGTTGGCAGAGAAGTAAACTTGATATCATGCCAAGAAGCTATTGAACTCTAAAAAAATAGGACAAGATCAGGCTCTAAAAAGATAGCAATTGGATAAATCTCCAAGAAAATAGCAGATAAGATAGTGCCAAGATTGGTTGGCAGATGCATGCCAAGCTTGGAGACCAAGGTAGCATCGGCAGTATGACGTCAGCATTAACTTGATTAGCTCTCATTCAAATTCGGATAAGATCTCATCTCTTATCCCTTTAGCATTTAAAATTTGAATGAGAAGCTTATCCTATGCCCTCCTTGCACCCCTATTTAAAGACCAACCAAGTAAGCATTCAATGAGTGGTTTTTTGGGATTTTTGGTGGTGCTTGATCGTGAGTGATCAGAGTGAGGAGTTAGAGTGCGACGATTGACAACCGGCCGCACCAAGGAGAAAGGTTCGACCACTTGGCCGAGAGCCTGGATCTTGAGGGCTGCATCGAGAGACCCCTCTCGCCCATTCTCTTGTTTTAATTAGTTTTTTTCGTTTTAATAATGATGTATTTGGAAAACGTTTGTGAATTTTGGGTTAAATCCCTCACCATGAACTAATCTAATAGTTGATGGGGGATGTTTTGTGTTGAACGCTATTTTATGTTTTAGTTTTTGATAATAAATTTGCTTTGGCAACGTTTTATATATTCGGCATACTTTAATGTTTCCTAAATACTATGCCAAGCGAGAGTTGGCACTGTTGGCCTATTGCTCTTCAATATCTTAACAGACTTGGGATGACAATGATTAAGTTGTTGAATACTGAGGAGAGAAGCTTCGAGAGAAGTCATTCGAGTAGATGAACTTACTTCGGGAGTGAAATCTACCCCTTAGTACACTAGATTGGATCTTAATCAAATTGGTTTATTTAAAAGCATGCACTATAGAGATATAGGGGTTTTTACATGATCAATTTAGGGCAATGACCATCGAGAGAGGCTTTCCTAATTTTGAATCTGCTCGGGAAACAATGTCAAGACATGTTGTATTAAAGGCTGGCACGACATGAATATCGTGAAAACCAGGCATTCCCTGCCAACGCTCATTATTCATTAAAACACCTTCCTTGCCAACGTCTTTACTTTACTTTTATTTCTTTTCTATTCAATTATTTCCAAAGCCAACTTCAAAACAAAACAACTTTTTCTTAAGGCAAGTAACAATCAAAGACAATTGAATTCCAAGTCAATCTCGGTGGGATTGATACTCAGCTTAACTGTTGTATTACTTGCTGACTGTGTATACTTGCACGTAAAAGACTCATCTTGGAACTGTTTTATACTTTTCCAATACATATCTCCTGCCTCTTTTGCCAGCATTCACTTAGAGAGTCTACAAGTTTTTGGCGCCGTTGCCAGGGATTGTGACATAATTTATTGCTTTAATTTTTACTTTTTTGTCTTCATTTTACTTTGTTTTTTTATCGTTATTTTTTTCTTCTCTTTTTTCAAAAATCTACAAAGAAAAGTATGGGCAACCACATATGGTATGATGATGACTACATTTTTCCCACGTATGACTACCAATATCCAACTCCAAGAGTTGTCCATGAGTAGAGACGATATGAAAAGCATGAAGAGGATGCCTATACAACACTATCAGCACATATTTCTAAATTGAAAAACATGATTACATTAATGCAAGTACCTAACAAGTTCAGCAAAAGGCAAGCAACACCCGTTGTTTGTGCATATTGTAGAGGATGCCACTCGTTTGACAATTGCCCCTTCAACCCTAATTCCTATTGTTACACGGGGCATTGTATTCTGAGCAACCTTTCCTCCTACAACTTCAACCAATGATGGAACCAACAACAAAATATTTTTTCTAATAATCAAGATGATGATTAGTTTTATGCACCTAACAACTTTGCTACACCACCAGACTTCAAACAAATGCCATCCCAAGGCAGCATTCTTCATGAGAAATCAGCAACAGATCTTTATGGATCTAACGGATTGTTTGCCATGGTAGAATTGCCTTTAGAAATGCCGATACACAATAATCCACCTCAAGAGCAAACAAATTACATTGGAGACACATTTGAAGAAGCCATGGATGCTATGAGAGGCTTGGAAGAACAAGTCAGGAGGCTTGCCAATACTGTGAATGGCATGCCTCAAGAGAACAAGATAGAGCTTCCATCAAGGCAGCAAGAGGTGGCAAACGGTTCGATTAGTGGTAACAATATAATGCCATGGCAGCGCAACATCAATAAGCTGGCAATTTTCTTCCTCCATTTGCTCCTTAAGGAATTCAGAATCAACATTACGAGTATCAGGTTTTTCCTAACACTCTTGAATCAATATATGATGCTGATGAAGAGTATTCCACAATAGGTACATTGGACTCATTGGTGGTAATAGAGTGTGAGGAAAAATTTGAGGGCAAGGATCTTGGACACAACAATATCGAGGCAAAGTTAGATAATGTTACCAAGTTCGATGCCAGGATAGAAGGGGATTCTGAAGTTCCAAACCAAAAAGACGAAGGTAATCAACCAATTATTTGCCAGGAAGCGAAATTAGTGCCAGTAGGTGAACCCAAGGACGTAGAGAAAAAAAAGGTAGAGGCTAATGATGCCATACCACTATCTGATGCCAGACCTTCAAAAACTCTGCCATGTAATACGGATGATGCTCGGCAAAAAGCGAGAGAACAAAGCAAAGCTGTCACTCTCCTAAACGGCAACCAAGTCAAGATTTTAACGTGTGAAGAAGAGCCAATTGTTTGCCATGCGAATAAATCAATGCCAGCGGAAGAAACCAAAGAAGCCGAGAAAAGGGAAGCAAGCACAAGCAATGCCAGATCTCAATTTGACCACCACGACAAAACCAATGGAGCCAGTAATTGCCAACCCTACATTGATAAGACAAATAAAGGTCACTTTTAATGTTGACAAATCTCTTAAGTGTGCAGATGAACCTGAAGAATTCCATGAAGTTGAGCCAATGGAATCTATTTTAGATGAGAACCTCGAATTTACTTGCTAGGGAATGAAAGTTGATACCAGTAAACATAAGTACGATGGAAACACAATTGAGCGACAGAGAAGATCGATTCTGATCAGGACTAATGCCATGAAGCGAGGCGTGCTTAGATGGCTAGTTACTAGAAGAAAAAGTGGAGTCCAAATGGCGGAAAATGAAGAACTAAAGTAAGAGAACTTGGCCATGAAAATAATGCCAGAGATGGTGCTGCCAGAAATTGAAGATTTACCTAAGAATGCTATGGCAAGTCTGGAACCGGTTGAGGTTACATATGCCTTGTCATCAGATGAAATAGAAGAACCATAGCCTAAGCACTACTGGAGTTCTAAATTCAATCAAAGATTTGATAGGCCTACAGGAAAGAGGTATTTTGGTTTTCTGAGGTGGTTATTCAAAACCCATATGGCAAAACATTCTCTTTTGTTGAGCAATCTGGAGTATGGCATGATCAAAGGAAATCAATTCTTTGGCTTTCTATGTTGTTTATTTAAACCAAATATTGCCACGGCCTACCATCCACCAACCAAGGGCCACAGACTGAAGCACTATTGGAAAAGAAATCAGGTTAATGCCAAGGAGACCATTCTCCTTGCGAATATTCAGTAACATTTTGCCAACGCAGTATGATCATTGCAAATAATTTAGGAGAGTTATTTTCTTTTCAGTACTTAGGATATCTCAGTTTTAAATTTTTAGTTTTGTTTTTTTTTTATTTCTTTTTCTGTGTTGAAAGGTTTTCTTTGAGTGTATGCCAAATCAGTATGCCAAGAACAATGCCATGAGCAATGCCAATGAGAGACTTGGCATGAGCCGATACCACACTGGGAGAATTTTGTGTGCCAAGTATAGTGCCAAAGTAGCTTGACATACGACGGATTGAAAGATGGAAAGACGAGATAAACCCTAGCTTGATCGGATCATTACATGAGAGAGAATATTTTTCTTTCACCTTAAACCCTAGTCACCCAAAAATTAGGTTTAAATTTAAATTCAACGTAATCATTGTATCACCTCAATTTTTACCCAATCCTATCACTTACAACCTTATCACCTTACCCTTATCACTTTACCGCTTTTCAAATCAATTTTTTTTATTTCATTATCACCATTAATCGGTAACCAACCCCATTAAACTACCCAAACTTTTCACTTTCTTTCCCTAGCCAAATTTAAAGAACCCAACTCTCTCTCAATTTTCCACTTTTCTTTTCAAGAAAGAACCAAGCTTCACATCATCTTTTCTTCTTCTTCCTTGATTCAAAATTAGTCCAAATATTTGATTGTTTCTTATGGCTTCGTCATCTACTCCTTTCAAATGATTTTTCAACGAGGAGATCCGGAAAAAGTTTGAAGCAAGATTTGCTTCAAGGTCTTTTTGTTATGAGAAACACTTCGATTTTGAGACCGACACAACCATTTTATTCCCTCCATGCACAAGTGGAATTTATTTTGCCAACAAAAAGAGGAGATTTATGCCACCATTGTTCAATAATTCTATGTCCATCTTGTGACCAAAGATTCGCCCTTCTTGATGATTAGAGATATGCGTGTGCATTTTGATGAAGGGTATATTAACACTATGTTTGAATTGGATGGTGCAGGGGATGAATATTTTGAGTATGTCGATTCGATGAATGCTGCCAAGAGAAAGAAGTTACTGGCAGATTTGTGTGAGCCTGGCACGGCATGGACAGTGTCATCGAAGGGCCACCAAACTGTGAAACGATTGGCATTGAAACATCAACCGAGATGATGGAATCACTTTTTAAAGGTCAATTTGATGCCTACAACCCCACAATGAGATTGTCTCGAAAGAAAGGCTGGTTTTATTGCACTCTATCATGATGGGGCGAAAGATTAACGTTGGCAGGCTTATCATCGATGAAACTTATAAATGTGCAGCAAGAGGTAATGCAGTTTATTCTTTCCTTTTGTTAATTTCAAAAATTTGCATGCTCCATGGTGTGCCAAAGCTTGATACAGATAAAGGTCAAAGGATCAAGGGAACAACAATCACAACTGCTATCTGGAGAAATCTCACCGCCAAAGGCAAAGGGAAGGCAAAAGTGCCCATGCCAAAGCCAAATGTGTCAAAGGCAGTGTCTTAAGTGTTCAAAAGTATTGTTTTTATTACCCTTTTTACTCATATTATTATTAGAATTAGGCTCATATTAGTTGCATAATTAGTCATTCATGCATTAATTCATGTTTCTTTCCACCGTTAAACTTGATTACATAACTTGGTGATTTTTGTTTAAAAAGATACTGCTTTGGTGTGTTTTTGTGTTTGTAGAATTAGTTGCCAAAGCAAGGCTGGAACCAATAGCCAGGGCAATACAAGAAGAAGATGCTGACACAGTTGCCAGGGCAGTGCATGAAGGAGATGCCAACGCAGTTGCCAGGGCAATTGTCAACAATGGAAAAAGATGATGTGGCACTCGAATTGATGACTAGATAAAACCCAATATGACATGGAAAAAGATAAATCCTAGAAGAATTGGAGATTCAAAGAGAGATTAAATCCCAAAAGAAGATCTAGAAGGAATTTAAATATAATAAAGAATTATGTTCTTTTAAAGTATTTAATTCCAACTTAACTTCCTCCTCAAAAAAGACTTTGACCTAATCATCTCCTATATAAAGAACCCCTAGCTATCTATTTCAACAAGTTTAGAGGGAGAGTTCGATTGAGAGAGAATTCAAGAGGGCTGATCGATTTCTTCTTCTTCTTCTTTGCTTCTTTTAGATTTATGGTTTGGGGATTATTCTTTGTATATCTTTTGAACCCAACCATGAACTAACTTGATTGGTTGGGGTTATTGTGTTTTTATGGTTGTGAGAACGATTGGATTTTGTTTAGGTAATAAGAGTTTGCAATTTTAATTCAAGGTTTGTTCATTCTTGGTTCTCAATCTTGTTTGCGAGTGAATTGGGAGAGGATCTCGTAACTTCATCTATTTATCTAATATCGGGAGAGTTAGATTCAAGAAACGAATGAGCATGTCTTTATTCAATCTATCGATGGTGAAGACTAATCCGATTTAGGAATAAGTTTAGGATTTCAACGGCTAAGAGGAGCGCAAGATCGGTTATTGTTCACTGATAAGTGTTCAAAAGTACTATTTTTCTTACCCTTTTTACTCATATTATTGTTAGACTTAGGCTCATATTAGTTGCATAATTAGCCATTCATGCATGAATCCATGTTTCCTTCCATCGTTGAGCTTGATTACATAACTTGGTAGTTTTTGTGGGAAAAGATGCTGCTTTGGTGTGTTTTCTGTGTATGTGCAGGATCACTTGCCAAAGCAAGGCTAGAGCTAGTTGCCAGGGCAATACATGAAGGAGATGCCGAGCTAGTTGCCAAGGCAATACATGAAGGAGACGCCGAGCCAGTTGCCAGAGCAATTGTCGACAAAGAACAAGATGATATGGTAGTCGAAATTGATGACTAGACAAGTCCAAGATGACGTGGAGCAAAGCCAAATCCCATAGGAATTTTATTTCCATGAAGAGATTAAAGAAGAATTAAATTCCAAGAAGATAGGAGGAGTTCTAGTAGGAATATAATTATAATAAAGAATTATATTCTTTAAAGATAATTTAATTCCAGCTTAACTTCCTCCTCAAAGAAGGACTTTGACCTAGCCCTATAAATAAGAGGCCATATCGTCAACTTGAGAGAGAGCAAGAGAGGGGAATTTTGACAACTCCAAAGAGAGCAAGAGGAGAGAATTTTCGACAAGCATCTAGGGCAAGGAGAATTCGACAAGCTTCAATTCTTCATCTTTTTCTTTCTTGTTCAATTAGGTTCATGCTAGGGATTATTTATCTTGTGTTTCTTTGGAACCTAGCCATGAACTAAATCTATTTGGATATGGTTATTGTGTTTTGTGGTTGTGAGAAACTATTGAATTTTGTTTAGGTAATAAGAGTTTGCACTTTTCTATTCAAGGTTTATTCATTCTTGGTTCTTATTATTGTTTGTGAGTGAATTGGGAGAGGATCTCGTAACTTCATCTATTTATCTAATATCGGGAGAGTTAGATTCAAGAAACAAATGAATATGATCTTTATTCAATCTATTGATGGTGAAGATTAATCCGGCTTAGGAATAAGTTAAGGATTTCAACGGCTAAGAGGAGTGCAAGATTGGTTGTTGTTCACCCTTGATTCACGCAGGGATGTATTATCAAGGCATGCATAAGTAGCTAGAGTTTCGACTTAGGGATAAGAAGAAACCATTGAAGAACGCTCTGCCGAACCTTGAAGGTTGCTGCCCAGACGCCCAAGTAGTTGCCCAACTAGTCGCCCAGGCAACCATCGATTAGTTGCCAAGGCAACCCCGTTGTGCAAGTTGCCACGGCAACTGAGTTGCCCATGCACTCTTTTACCAAGACGATCCAATCGGCTATCACACCTCAACTCACGATAACCTGGCCTATCTCTCTCGTTTGTTCTCATTTATTCTTTTACTTTATTGCCTTCTAGTTTAGTTATTAGTTAAACTTCTATAATCCTTTATTTGTGTTTTTACTTTTTACAGTGCAAGAGACTAGATTCTTGAAGTGGCACCAATCCCTGTGGAGACGATATCTTTTATACTATAACTTGCAATATGTATACTTGCACAATTGCGTAGCACTTATTACGCGCAACAAGTTTTTGCCGCCGTTGCCGGGGATTGGCAATAGCGACTTTGTTTTTATTTTCTTGCACTTTCTTTTTACTTTTCTTGTTTAAGATTCAAAGGGGCTAACAAACTTTGGTTTTGCATTGGTATATGACCAGGGCGAGGCCGACTACACTAGAATATCCCTTTGATCCAGAAATCGAACGAACCTTACAAAGACTTAGACGAAGGATAAGAGTAGCAATGGCTAATCAAGACGGCAATATGAATCAAGATGTTCCAGTAGGAGGAGGAGTGATTCTTGCACGAAACAGAACTATTCGAGACTATCATGAAGAAGATCTTGATGGACTTAATCCAGGAGTTGTCACATCTAAAATTGAAGCCGACCACTTTGAGTTAAAACCAGTAATGTTTAATATGATCAACACAATTGGTCAATTTGGCGGCTCAGCAACTGAAGATGCACAGCAACATCTGGAATCTTTCCTCGAGATTTGTAACTCGTTCAAAATACACGGAGTCACCCCCGATGTCTTATGATTAAGATTATTCCCCTATTCACTGAGGGATAGGGCGAAAGCATGGTTGAATAGCATTCCTGCTGGATCAATAGCATCTTGGACCGATCTTTGTTGTGATTTCCTTACTCAGTTTAATCCTACAAATTTGACTGATAAGCTTCGTAACAACATTACTTCTTTTCGGCAGGCAGATGATGAATCCATGTACGAGGCTTTGGAGCGATATAGAGAACTTCTACACAAATGCCCTCTACACGGATTCCCGGTGTAGACTCAAGTAAAAATGTTTTACAACACCGTGAATACACCAACAAGGATGATGCTAGATGCCTCGGCAAACGGCATACTCCTAGATAAGTCACCGGAGGAAGCAATGCAAATTCTAAACAGGCTGGAGAAGAATGATTATCAATTCCCCTCTACTAGAAGAGGATGAGTTAGACGCCAAGCCACAATACATGAACTAGGATCATCAGATTCAATTTCGGGACAATTGGCCACTTTAACCAAGATGGTCCAGAACATGCAAAAACCAAACAACACACATGAAGTCAAGGTAATGGATTCTTTTTGTGAGTTATGTGGTGATAACCATGATTCTTCTGAATGTATGCAGAATCCGAATCCAGCTTCTATGTGGGGAATTACAATCGAAACAACAATGTGATGTCCAATACATACAATCCAGCTTGGAAGAAGCACCCAAATTTTTCATGGAGTAATCCCAACAATGCTCTAAACCAGAACAATCAGAATGCACAAGCATCGGTATTCCAGCAGAATATGCCACGGCAACAGTTACCGCAGTAACAACCGACAACATCTAGTTCTTTGGAAAATTCTCTAAATGCTTTTATGATGAAAACTGAATCTTATATGGCTGAGAATAGTAACTTCATAAAAAGAACTGATGCTTTCATTAACAGGACTGAGATGAGATTACAAAACCAAGAGGCGTCAATCAAATCATTGGAAAATCAAGTCGGACAGTTTGCTCAAAATCTGAATACTAGACCACAAGGAGGTTTACCTAGCGATACTGAAGTTGCAAGAGGAACTGGCCATGAGCAATGTAAGGCAATCACCACTAGAAGTGGCCAACAACTTAGAGAGGCTCAAACCCGCTCATCAAACAAAACTCCACAGAAAGATCAAGACGAACCTAGCGGTAAAACCTCAGATGCTAAACCAAGAATTGCCTCGGCAACCGGCAATAAGCATGCCTCAGCAACTGATGATAAGGATGCTTCAGCAACTTGTGATAAGCATGCCTCGGCAACCCCAATTGATAATGCCTCGGCAACTCTAGTTGTCCCGGCAATGCCGTCAATCAGGTTCCAAACCAATGAAAGGATCGAAGATATCCGACTTCCACCACCATTCCCACAAAGGTTGAAGCGCCAAAAGCAAGAATACCAATTCAAGAAGTTTCTTGATATCCTAAAGCAAGTCCACATCAACTTGCCATTGGTGGAAGCAATTGAACAAATGCCAAACTATGCCAAGTTTCTTAAAGAAATTGTGTCCAAGAAAACAAGGCTAGGAGAGTTTGAAATAGTTGCCGCAATAGAGGGATGCATGGCAATGTTGCACAATCGTATGCCACCCAAGTTGAAGGATCCCAAAAGTTTCACAATACCCTGTTCTATTGGAAATCACTATGTCGGGAAAGCATTATGCGACCTTGGGGCTAGCATAAACTTGATGCCTAAATCAGTTTTCCAGAAACTAGGAATCGGGAAGGGAAGACCTACAACAGTTATGCTACAGCTAGCCGACAGATCCTATGTGCATCCAGAGGGAAAAATCGAGGACATACTGGTAAAAGTTGATAAATTTATTTTTCCCGCTGACTTTATTGTTTTGGATTGTGAAACAGATGAACATGCACCCATCATTCTTGGGAGACCATTCCTAGCAACAGGGAGAACCTTGATCGATGTTGAAAAGGGAGAACTCACAATGAGGGTGAATGACCAGCAAGTTAAACTAAATGTGTTCCAAACACTAAGGCATTCCGATGATCCAGAAGAATGCCAACTTCTTCATGCCACGATAGAGTTTAACTTCGACAAGGAATTTAGTTACCTCGGCAACTACATTGCCGATCAAGAGGAACCTGAGGAGTATGAAGAACCGATCGATGAGGAACAACAAGAAGAGTCAAATTGGCTAGTCAATCAACCAGGTACATACTTTGAACCACTGGATTACTCAGGTAAGGAAGGTAAACTCGAAAAACCCTCTATTGAACAACCATCGATTCTTTAGTTGAAACAATTGCCAGAGCAACTAAAATATCCATACTTAGGAACCGATAATACATTGTATGTAATTATTTATTCTAAGTTACAACCTGAGCAGGAAAAGAAGCTGATCAAGATGTTGAAGCTACACAAAAAGGCAATAGGGTGGACAATTGCCGACTTGAAGGGAATTAGCCCGGCAGTGTGCATGCACAAGATTTTGTTGGAAGATGATCACAAACCTTCAATTGAGGCTCAGAGGAGACTGAATCATGCCATGAAAGGGGTTGTAATAAAAGAAATCATCAAGTGGCTTGACGCCGGCATTATATACCCTATCTCTGATAGTACATGGGTAAGTTCGGTACAATGTGTACCGAAAAAGGGAGGTATAACGGTGGTAAGTAATGAAAACAATAAACTCATTCCAACCAAGACTGTGACCGGTTGGAGGGTTTGTATGGATTATCGAAAGCTAAACAAAGCCACTAGGAAAGATCACTTCCCATTACCCTTTATTGATCAAATGCTTGACCGTCTTGCAGGTAAACCCTTTTTTATTGTTGTCTTGATGGTTATTCAGGTTACAATCAAATTGCCATAGCACCAGAAGATCAAGAAAAGACAACCTTCACATGCCCATACGGTACTTATGCCTTCCGAAGGATGCCGTTCGGATTGTGTAACGCCCCAGCAACCTTCCAAAGATGCATGATGGCACTCTTTTCAGAC
Source organism: Hibiscus mutabilis (assembly GCA_019671005.1). Classification (NCBI taxonomy): domain Eukaryota; kingdom Viridiplantae; phylum Streptophyta; class Magnoliopsida; order Malvales; family Malvaceae; genus Hibiscus; species Hibiscus mutabilis. Next base: position 37,947,326 of record CM033738.1, read on the forward strand.
ATGGTCGAAGACTTCCTTGAGATCTTCATGGATGATTTTTCTATTTTTGGTAATGACTTCGATAACTGTCTCGGCAATTTAGAGAGGGTGTTGGCAAGATGTGAAGAAACTGATTTAGTCCTCAATTGGGAGAAATGCCATTTTATGGTAGATGAAAGAATAGTGCTCGGCCACAAGATTTCATCCAAGGGAATTGAAGTAGACAAAGACAAGGTGGACGTGATCGAGAGATTACCCCCACCAAGTTCGGTTAAAGGAATTCAAAGTTTTCTTGGACATGCAGGTTTTTACAAGAGGTTCATTCATAATTTTTCTAAAATCACTAAACCCTTGTGCAATTTGCTTGAATAGGATTAAGTCTTCGATTTTGATGATTCTTGCACCTAAGCATTCGAAACCCTAAAGATAAAGTTTGCCTCGGCACCCATTGTCGTTCCACCAGATTGGACGCTACCTTTTGAGCTCATGTGTGATGCAAGTGATTTCGCGGTAGGAGCAGTCCTAGGCCAACACACAGGTAAGACCTTCCATGTGATATACTACGCTAGTAAAACTCTTAATAGTGCTCAAGTGAATTACACAACAACGGAGAAAGAGTTACTAGTTGTAGTTTTCGCATTTGACAAGTTCTGATCCTATTTGATTGGTACAAAGGTAATTGTTCATACGGACCATTCGGCAATCAAATATCTATTTGCTAAAAAGGATGCCAAACCTCATTTGATTCGTTGGATATTACTTTTACAAGAATTTGATATTGAAATTAAGGACAGGAAAGGAACAGAAAATCAAGTGGCCGATCACTTATCACGTTTAGAACGCAATAGGGAGGAGGACGCGGATCTAGAGATATGCGATGCATTCCCGGATGAACAACTTTTAGTTACCTTGGCAACCATGGACGCACATGCCTCAACAACCCTCGACGCCTCGGAAACCATGGATGCACACGCCTCGGCAACTCTCGACGTTGCAGTAGCCCTTGACGCGTATGTCTCGACAATTTTGGGAGCAGTCACCACGGCAGCACATGCCTCGGTAATACCCTAGTACGCGGATTTAGTTAATTTCCTTGTTTGTGGTATTTTACCTTATTCACCAAGGGAAGAAGCGGTTCCGCCATGATGCTAAGCATTACTTTTGGGATGAGCCTCTTTTGTTTAAACAATGTGCAGATTAGGTTATACGCCGATGTGTCCCTGAAGGAGAGAAACAGAATGTACTCTGGCAATGCAATTCTTCACCCTATAGAGGACATTTTGGAGGAACTCGTACCGCGTCCAAATTTTTGCAATCCGGTTTGTATTGGCCAACATTGTACAAAGATGCCCAAGACTTTTACAAGCAATGTGATCGTTGCCAGAGGACGGGCAATATCTCTAGACGACATGAGATGCCACTCCAGAACATTATCGAGGTGGAATTGTTCGATGTGTGGGGGATCGATTTTATGGGACCTTTCCCATCTTCATTCGGCAACCTCTACATTTTACTTGCCGCTGACTACATGTCTAAATGGGTGGAGGCAGCTGCAGTTCCCAACAACAATTCCAAGACCGTGCAACGATTCTTGCAGAAAAACATATTTACACGGTTTGGGATGCCGAGTGCAATTATCAGTGACGAAGGAAAGCATTTTGACAACAGACTAATTGCCAAGATGTTGCAACGCTTCGGCATATCACACAAGATCGCCACGGTATATCACCCACAAACCAGCGGGCAAGCAGAAATTTCCAACCGGGAATTGAAGGGTATACTCGAGAAAGTTGTAAATCCCTCTAGGAAGGATTGGTCATTAAGACTAGATGACGCACTTTAGGCATATCACACTACATTCAAAACACCCTTAGGTTTGTCCCCCTTCCGACTTGTCTATGGCAAAACATGCCATCTACCGGTGGAAATCGAACACAAGGCATACTGGGAAATCAAGACCCTGAATATGGATTGGGAGAGGGTCGGACAAAAGCGTTTGTTGGACCTCAATGAGATAGAAGAATTCCATGCACTCGCCTATAACAATGCACGAATCTACAAGGAGAAAACAAAGCAATGGCATGACAAGAAACTATTGTCGCGGCAATTCATGCCAGGGCAACTAGTTCTCTTATTCAATTCTCGGCTAAAACTTTTCCCGGGAAAACTGAAATCAAGATGGTCGGGACCATTCGAAGTCGTCAAACCATTCTCCCATGGTGCTGTGATAATCAAGTCCATCTATGACAACCATGAATTCAAAGTTAATGGACAAAGATTGAAGCACTACAATGGTGCCCATGTGGAACGTAACAAAGAAGTGGTCACCTTAGGAGATGCATGAGCATGCTCTCCTTTCGATATTATATTTTCTTTTTCTTTTTATTTTTAATTTTGTCAAATTATTTAATTTCTATTTTTTTATTTTTTATTACTTTCGATTATTTGCTTTTTTTTAGGATAGATTTTTTTATATTTTTAAGTTTAAGAACTCCTTTACACATCTTTATTTATTTTCTTTTATTAGTCTATCTTTAATTTTAATCCTTATTTGATTTGTCTTTGAATTGTAGGAAAAGAGTTCAAGATAAAGAGGGATTTTAATCCAAGAAGGAGAACATCTTCAACAAGGAAATTAATGGGCTGAATCTAAGGCTTATATAAAGCCTCCAATTTACCCTAACCAAACCCCCTTGTCGTCACCCTTCCCCTAACCCAAAACCCTCTTTTTCGTCTTCCTCTAATCCCACCCACCATATTTACCACCTATCTTTTCTATAAAACCCATCACCCTTAACCTATTCCTACTTTTTATCTTGCAACTTTTTAGTTTTTTTTCTTTTATTTGTTTTTACAAAACTCACAACCAAGATCATCTATGGCATCCAAAATTAAATTTTTAGTTCATCCAAGTTCCTCCAAAGAACCAAGATACAAGAAGTTTGCTACACCGGTGGTTCAAGAAAGATTTTACTCCAAGTTTGAAAGCTGGAAGATTCATGAAGAACAAGGCTTTAAATACTCTAACTCTCATCAAGATTTCGGCCTTGAACCATTCATCTTCGAGAATATTGCACATCAAAAGTGGCAAATCTTTTGCCATCAACCGAAACCGGGCAACATCTCATGGGTAAGAGAATTCTATGCTCACTCACCTAACCCAGATAATCCTTAAGTTTTTGTTCGTGACAAGGCCATACTCATAAGCCCCAAAAACGTCAACACCTTTTACGGGCTTTACATTGAGAAGGACAAGCATCAAGCCTTCGTTGATCAAATCACGCCTAAGCAACTCGACAAGGTACTTCAAGAACTCACTCAACCAGGAACTCATTGGAATGACGGTAAATACAAGGGCACGGTAAATCACCTTCGGCTTAAACCCGAGGCAAAACTATGGAATAAGTTTGTTAAAACTTATTTAATGCCCACCACACACAATACTACCGTTGATATACCACATCTTTTGCTCATACATTCTATTTTGCATAATCGCATCATTAACATTGGAAAAATTATTTGTGATGATATTTTTGTATGTAGCTTAAAAGATAAGGGTTCTCTTTTCTTCCCTTGCTTAATTTCTAATCTTTGCAAGGAGATGCATGTCCCAAGTGAGTCCACCGATGAAAAGGCCCTACCAAAGTCCGGTTGGAATCAAGCACAAATCCAAAAGCTAATGGGAGAGGCACCGGGAAAATCTTCAAGGCCTCCAATTGCCACGGCAACTCATGCCGCCCCGGCAATTCCTAATGCCCAAGCACCTAACGCCCGGGCAACTCGGCCATCAACCCCAGGACACTTTGAAGCACTCTTGCAAACATTGGCAAGCCACCTAAGGCAAATTGAAGACCGGCAACTAATGTTCATGCGGTACATGAAGGAGCACAACAATGCCATCACCCAAGTCATCCTAGAAAAGTACCCGGACAGTCGTGTGCCATTCCCAATCTTTCCTACCGAGATCATTGCCCCGGCACCCAATAAAGTAGTCGCCACGGCAACCTACATCGTGCCTGCACAAGCTGATGCCACGGCAACCAACCCTGAAGATGCCACGGCAACCAAAGCTAAAGACATCCCGGCAACCACTGCAAAAGCCAAAGGTAAAGCACCTATGCCCGAATCAACTCCTACGGAATCATTTTCTGATTTTTCAGATTCGGACGAGTCCTCCATTGCACCAACAAAGACCGCACCAATTGAATTCTCCAAGCGAAAAGCCAATGACACTGATGAAGAGGACGATGAGGACAACCCCGTACGAGGATCGATTCCACCACCGAAAACAAGAAAACAACCATCGAGTTCAAGCAAGAGAATCAAGACACTGACCAAAAGGAAACTAATCATCTACGATGACGAACTCTCGGAGTAAGTCCTCGTATGCATTTTATTTTTTGTTATTTTTATTTTTATTTAATGCATGCATTGAGGACAATGCCTCACTCGAGTTTGGGGGGATTGTTGTTAGTAGTTACCATGTTTAGTTACATTCATCTTAAGTATTACATTTAGGATACATAAATTGCTTGCCATGCCTTTAGTTGGAACAAGAATTGCTTAGATTTGATGAAGATCCGATGATGACTTTGCCAATGCACTTAATTGATATAATTTTTATTCTAGGATAACCATAAAAAAACTTAGAATTTTACTATGATGCTAAATTTGATGAAACATTGTTGTGGTTTGATTGATTTAAGGAATTCTAGTGAACTTAGGTTGATAATTAAACAAATTGGAGGATTATAATAAAAATTGGATGAATGCTAGAGGTGCCCGAAATTGGCTCTAGCGTGTGCTAAAAAAAATTGATCACTAGAGGTGCCCGAAACTGGCTCTAGTATGTGCTAAAAAAAATTTTGATCGCTAGAGGTGCCTGAAACCGGCTCTAGTCGAATAAAACTAAAAATAAAACACTAGAGGTGCCCAAAACTGGCTCTAGTTAAAACATGTTAAAAAGAACCCAATGAAGTAATTTGAAAACCTCTTGTTTGCATAGAATCCGAAAAATCAACTTGCACACAACTCTGCACACACTCACAAGCATTATAGTTTGATTCCTAGTAACTCCTAAGTTTTCCGAAAAAATGAAAAGCCAATCATACTTTGTGCCCCGGTTCTGAGAATTGAAATCAAGTTCAAAGCTAAGTTTGTGAAAATTGAAGTCTTGGTAGGTAATTATTAGTTTGCATTGCTTGAGGACAAGCAATAGTTCGAGTTTGGGGGTGTGATAAGTGTTCAAAAGTACTATTTTCTTACCCTTTTTACTCATATTATTGTTAGACTTAGGCTCATATTAGTTGCATAATTAGCCATTCATGCATGAATCCATGTTTCCTTCCATCGTTGAGCTTGATTACATAACTTGGTAGTTTTTGTGGGAAAAGATGCTGCTTTGGTGTGTTTTATGTGTATGTGCAGGATCACTTGCCAAAGCAAGGCTAGAGCTAGTTGCCAGGGCAATACATGAAGGAGACACCGAGCCAGTTGCCAGGGCAATTTTCGACAAAGAACAAGGTGATACGGTAGTCGAAATTGATAACTAGACAAGCCCAAGATGACGTGGAGCAAAGCCAAATCCCAAAGGAATTTGATTTCCATGAAAAGATTAAAGAATAATTAAATTCCAAGAAGATAGGAGAAGTTCTAGTAGGAATATAATTATAATAAAGAATTATATTCTTTAAAGATAATTTAATTCCAACTTAACTTCCTCCTCAAAGAAGGACTTTGACCTAGCCCTATAAATAAGAGGCCATATCGTCAACTTGAGAGAGAGCAAGAGAGGGGAATTTCGACAACTCCAAGGAGAGCAAGAGGAGAGAATTTTCGACAAGCATCTAGGGCAAGGAGAATTTGACAAGCTTCAATTCTTCATTTTTTTCTTTCTTGTTCAATTAGGTTCATGCTAGGGATTATTTATCTTGTGTTTCTTTGGAACCTAGCCATGAACTAAATCTATTTGGCTATGGTTATTGTGTTTTGTGGTTGTGAGAAACTATTGGATTTTGTTTAGGTAATAAGAGTTTGCACTTTTCTATTCAAGGTTTATTCATTCTTGGTTCTTATTCTTGTTTGCGAGTGAATTGGGAGAGGATCTCGTAACTTCATCTATTTATCTAATATCGAGATAGTTAGATTCAAGAAACGAATGAATATGATCTTTATTCAATCTATTGATGGTGAAGATTAATCCGGCTTAGGAATAAGTTAAGGATTTCAACGGCTAAGAGGAGTGCAAGATTGGTTGTTGTTCACCCTTGATTCACGGAGTGATGTATTATCAAGGCATGCACAAGTAGCTAGAGTTTCGACTTATGGATAAGAAGAAACCATTGAAGAATGCTCTGCCGAACCTTGAAGGTTGCTGCCCAGGCGCCCAAGTAGTTGCCCAACTAGTCGCCTAGGCAACCATCGATTAGTTGCCAAGGCAACCCCGTTGTGCAAGTTGCCACGGCAACTGAGTTGCTCGTGCACTCTTTTACAAAGATGATCCAATCGGCTATTACACCTCAACTCACGATAACCTGGCCTATCTCTCTCATTTGTTCTCATTTATTCTTTTACTTTATTGCCTTCTAGTTTAGTTATTAGTTAAACTCCTATAATCCTTTATTTGTGTTTTTACTTTTTACAATGCAAGAGACTAGATTCTTGAAGTGGCACCAATCCCTGTGGAGACGATATCTTTTATACTATAACTTGCAATGTGTATACTTGCACAATTGCGTAGCACTTATTACGATCAACAAGTTTTTGGCGCCATTGTCGGGTATTGGCAATAGCGGCTTTGTTTTTATTTTCTTGCACTTTTCTTGTTAAAGATTCAAAGGGGCTAACAGACTTTGGTTTTGCATTGGTATATGACCAGGGCGAGACTGACTACACCAGAATATCCCTTTGATCCAGAAATCGAACGAACCTTACAAAGACTTAGACGAAGGATAAGAGTAGCAATTGCACTCTTTTACCAAGACAATCCATTCGACTATCACACCTCAACTCACGATAACCCAACCTACTATCTCTCATTTGCTTACATCTTTATTTTATTTACTTTCTCTTTTACTTTACTCGATAAAATCAACTCCTACTATCAATTGTGTTTTTACTTTTATAGTGCGGAAACTAAAGCAAAGTGGGCCAAACCAATCCCTGTGGAGATGATACTGCGTAGCACTCAATACGCGCAAACAAGTTTTTGGCGACGTTGGTGGGGAATTGCAATTGGTATTAGTTGTTTTTGTTATTGCATTTTTTCTCTTAGTTTTAATAACTTTTCTTTTTGTTTGTTTTATCAAAAAAAATTAGGTGCGCTATAAGTTAAGGGACATCAACATGCTAGGAAATAAAAATCGATCTATTTGTGAGTTGATGTTGGAAGATATGAATCAATCTAATCAAGAGTTTCTAGCACCCTTCGATGATTACCTATACCAACCGAGAAAAGCATATATCGTGGAAAACTCGTGCACTTGTTGTGGATAACATCATGTGTTTGAAAATTGCCCTCACATTTTTGGTGCATATGACTACATGGAGAGCCATAGATGGAATCAGCAGCAAAATCCTTCATGGTATGATCAAAAAGCTCAATTTTTTTACCATAACAATTTTGCTGCAGCAATAGATATGCCTCGGCAATGTAGTCCTTATCAGTAGCCTAGTGTCACGGCAAAAGTTATGACATGGAAATGTAGTCCTTTTTAAGAACATTCCAATTCCTTGGAGGAAACGTTCCTAGCTTTCTTGGCTAGACTTGACAGATCAATTGAAGAGATTCGAGAGCTATCAAAGAAAATAGATGCGAGGATAGCTCAGTGGGATGCAACCGTGGGGGATTCAGAAGATCAATTAAGGAGATCCATATATGCCTTGGATAACATCCACCAACAATTCATTCCTGGGGACACTAACGTCCCTAGGCAAGAGGATAAGGAGAAATGCGAAGAGAAGTCCCTGATGTGTGGGGAACAACTAGAACCTCCAACTCAAGAGGATGCCAATGAGAGAGACTGCCCAACACATGATGAGCCTGAGTAACAAATTGCCTTGGCAATGATTGAGGAGCATGAACAAAGCAATGCCGCAACAACACTCAATGAATCTGAGAACAACAATACTATAGCAAATTCTGAGGAACCTGATGCCTAGATGGTTACAACGTTGATGTTGAAACAGGAATTTGTAGATTGCTCTCATCTATAGTTGCCACAGAAATTGCACGACCACAGGGAAAATCAACGATATGATAATACTTTGCCAATGGAATATGAGCAGGTAATGGTTGAACCTTTCAAATTCATTAAAAACTCACCTCGTTCATTGTAGGTATGTCTTGAGGAACCGATGTTGGTAGATTTGAAGCCATCGAAATCTCTATTGATGGAGATGTTTGAGAGGCCAAAAGAAAACGGTGTTTGGACTCGTAAAGCTTTTCAGAAAATTGGTTTTTCCCTTGAATTGCAGTGAATTTTGGCAACTGATTGCCACGACAATTGGCTTGAGCTGCAATTGCCACGACAACAAAGATACATCCAACCATGATAGAAGTCGACAAGGATGAGGTAATTGAATGGTTGGGAATGGATATAATTTTTCATATTAATATATTTGTGCCTTCAGGAACAATAGCAAGGTGGAGGGCATGCATGGACTACAAGGGAACACGAAAGAAAGACACCTCCACCATGGTAACACAAAAGGGAGTAGCTGGGAGCACATTGGCCCAATTATTTTGGGGAAATATTGTCACTTGATGGAGGGTGCAGATGAATTATAAGAAGTATCAAAAATGACCCTCAAGTTTTCTCAGATATGCATTAACATTAGAAGATACATGAAAAATGCTCTTTCTAAGAATTTTTAATTTTTAATTTTTTTTTATTTTTGGAACTTTATTTTTTTTTCTTTATTTATTTTTGGAAGTTTTAGGATATATTTTATTTTATTTGTCTTCATTATATTTAGTTCCCAGGTTTTCTTTTCTTTTCCACAAAAATACTCACAACCACCATGATAAAGAAATTCCTTACCGACTACTTGCCACGACAACCACAACAGAGGATGCCTTGACAACTACCTCAGTAGTTGCCACGACAACAGAAATTGGCGATGCCCAGGCAACAACAATGGCTTCGACAACTATTGATGCCCAGATAAGTGAACCTGCCTCGGCAAACATGGATCAAATCAAAGCAATGCTATTCACGCGGTACCAGCCACAAGCATTCAACCACCGACAGAAATATGAATCAAGCAAACGACACAAAGGAAACTTATCACTCGAGGTGACGACCTCTCCGACTAACTCATTTCATTTAGTTTCTTTTAAATTTTGTTTCACTTTTACATGCATTGAGGACAATGCTTCTCTCAAGTTTGGGGGGTGTTGGTTTCTAGTTAGTTTCATGTTTAGTTGCATTCATCTTTAGCAATCACATATAGGTTGCGTATGTTACTTGTCATGCCTTTAATTGGATTTAATTGCTTAAGACTTGTTGAATATCCAATGGTGAATTTTTGTCACTGCACTTAATTGAAAGAACCTTTAATTTTAAGATTGCATGAAAAGAACTTAGAATTTTACTATGATGCTAAATTTTTTCACAGTCGTGGCTTGTTGATTAAAAGAAACTTAGTGAACTTAGGTTGATTAAAATTTGGATAAATTTGAAAATTAAAAGTTAATTTCTTACTAGAGATGCCCGAAACCGGCTCTAGTAGTTAATGCACATTAAAGAATCGCTAGAGGTTCTCAGAATTGGCTCAGTCGACTAAAATAAAATGAGAAATTGCTTACTTCGCTAGAGGTTCCCGAAATTGGTTATAGTGAAAATAAAAATAAATGTCCGGTAATTAAATTGATAAAAGCCTATTACTCACATAGAATCTTGAAAATCAACTTGTACACAACTACGCACACACTTGTCACGAGCATTATAGTTTGGTTCCGAGTAATTTTTGTGCTATCCGAAAAATTAAAAGGTGATCATACTTTGTGCCACGGTTCTGAGGTTTGAATTCAAGTTTGAAGCATGTCTTTGATGATTAAAGTCTTGACAGGTAATTGTTGGTTTGCATTGCTTGAGGACAAGCAATAGTTTGAGTTTGGGGGTGTGTTAAGTGTTCAAAAGTACTATTTTTATTACCATTTTTACTCATATTATTGTTAGACTTAGGCTCATATTAGTTTCATAATTAGTCATTCATGCATTAATTCATGTTTCTTTCCACCGTTAAGCTTGATTACATAACTTGATGATTTTTGTGGAAAAATATATTGCTTTTGTGTGTTTTTGTGTGTGCAAAATCAGTTGCCAAAGCAAGGCTGGAACCAGTAGCCAGGGCAATACAAGAAGGAGATGCCGACGCAGTTGCCAGGCCAGTGCATGAAGGAGATGCCGACGCAGTTGCTAGGGTAGTGCATGAAGGTTATGCCGAGCTAATTGCCATGGTAATTGTCGACAATGGAAAAAGATGATGTGGCACTCGAATTGATGACTAGATAAAACCCAATATGACACGGAAGAAGATAAATCCTAGAAGAATTGGAGATTCAAAGAGAGATTAAATCCCAAAAGAAGATATGAGAAGATCTACAAGGAATTTAAATATAATAAAGAATTATGTTCTTTTAAAGTATTTAATTCTAGCTTAACTTCCTCTTCAAGAAAGACTTTGACCTAACCATCTCCTATATAAAGAACCTCTAGCCACCTATTTCAACAAGTTTGGAGGGAGAGCTCGACTGAGAGAGAATTCAAAAAGGCTGATCGATTTCTTCTTCTTCTTCTTTGCTTCCATTAGATTCATGGTTTGGGGATTATTCTTTGTATATCTTTTAAACCCAACCATGAACTAACTTGATTGGTTGGGGTTATTGTGTTTTTGTGGTTGTGAGAATGATTGGATTTTGTTTAGGTATTAAGAGTTTGCAATTTTAATTCAAGGTTTGTTCATTCTTGGTTCTCAATCTTGTTTGCGAGTGAATTGGGAGAGGATCTCGTAACTTCATCTATTTATCTAATATCGGGAGAGTTAGATTTAAGAAACAAATGAGCATGGTCTTTATTCAATCTATCAATGGTGAAGACTAATCCAGCTTAGGAATAAGCTTAGGATTTCAACAGCTAAGAGAAGCGCAAGATCGGTTGTTGTTCACCCTTAATTCACGTAGGGATGTATTGTCAAGGCATGCATAATTAGTTAGAGTTTCAACTTAGGGATAAGAAGAAACCATTGAAGAATGCTCTACCGAACCTTGAAGTTGCTGCCCAGTTGCCCAGGCAACCGTTATACTAGTTGCCAAGGCAACCCAACTGCGCAAGTTGCCACGACAACTGAGTTGCAATTGCACTCTTTTACCAAGACAATCCATTCGGCTATCACACCTCAACTCACGATAACCCAACCAACTCTCTCTCATTTGTTTACATCTTTATTTTATTTACTTGCTCTTTTACTTTACTCGTTAAAATCTACTTCTACTATCAATTGTGTTTTTACTTTTACAGTGCGACAACTAAAGCAAAATGGCCCAAACCAATCCCTGTATAGACGATACTCGATACTCGTATCACTTTATTACTTGCGACGTGTATACTTGCACCGTTTGCGTCACTCAATACGTGCAACACAGTGCCAGCCAGTTCACTGGCAGTGCTGTCTCAAATTTACCATCGCCAGGAGATCATTCTTCAAAAGTTAGAGACAACCTAGGAACTCGATGATAAGATGAGGTACTACACAAATGAGAGGGATGCTATCATCAGGGAAGTTCTTGAAAAAATATCCCCTGATTTTTTGCCAGCATTTCCTAATTTCCCTGTCAAGCCCACTACTAGCGATGATGCCATGCTAGCCAGTCCAGTTCATACCCCATCCGATGCCACAGTCCTATTGTCTACAGTTCAAGTCGATTCTGCCAGTTATGATTCCTTGTTTGAATAAAGGAAACCAAATCCAGGTCTACTAAAGCCAAGTCTGTAAAGCCTCAATTTTAGCGCTTAGCAGTTTAGTGGGTTATTAGATGGTTTGGTGGACCGGAGTAGAGATTCGTGTCAGTTTCGAGATCGTATATTTTCGGTGTTGGAAAAATTATGGAAAATGTTTAAAAATCATTATTAATTATATATTTAATAATGGTGGAATCAATTTTGAAAAAAATTAGTTTTGGAAGGTGGACATTTTGGTTAGTGACCAAAATGAAAGTTTTGAAAACAGTGATTTTCTAGTGACTAAAATGAAAAAGGTCAAATACTTAGAATCTTTAAGGAGCTATTTTACCAATTTGTTTCTGAAGGTTTCTCCCTTAATTTAATTAATTTAAAAAGGTGCTTTAATTAATAATTAAAGGGGATTTTGTTAAAAAGGTGGTTATCTTTTCTTAAACAAAAATCACGTCATTTTTCTCTCAGCTTTTTCTCTCTATTCTCTTCTCAGCCAAACACTCAAATTTCACCAAATTTCCAGAGGTGAGGTGGTTTCTAACTTGATTTTATTGTTCCAAATTGTTTTACAAAGATTGTTTATACAAAATCTCACATTAATCTTGTGATTTCTTAGCTTTTCACAAATCAATTGAGGGAGAAACTTCGCAATAGGGGTAAGGTCTGAGATCTCCTCTATTGTATGGTTCTTTATTGAAATTCCCAAGCATTTGATCCTTGCTTTTGCATTTCTAATCTGATTTTGATGATTTTCTAATGATTTAATGAGATCTTTGGGGAAAATTGTTGATTCGCGAATTGAATCTGATTTCCAGTATGTAATGGTGATTTGACTCATATTTTGGATGTTTAGCAATGTTGATAAGTGATTTTTATCAATGGAATCCCGAAACATAAGAGTCTCTATTTGTTTAGGTTGTTAGTTTTGAGGTTTTGTGTTGAAATTATGGTTGTTAGGTTGCTAGAGGTGGTAGGTCGTCTTGGATATGTTTTTATATGTGTTTTGGTGTTGAAAATGATGCTAGGTTGATAGATGTTGGCTGGGTTGTGAATCGAAGTGCTTTGGTCTTGATTTCGGTTGTTGTGGAGGGTTAATTGTGAGGGTGTTATGGAAATCCGAGAATGATTGTGATTGTTGTGTTTAGAATGCATTATGATGCATTAATCCTCTGTTGTTGTATGGTAAAAATAGGGGAGGTTGATCCGGAGGTGTTTGGAGAAGCGTAGGAGACTTTGGATGCTTGTTTACGCGTCGATGAATCAAAGTTTTCCGTATCGGTGAGTGAAAACGTGGTTTAAAGCATTTTGATGTTTTGGAAATAGAGTTTTGGGAGTTATGGTAGAGCCTGAAATGCTTACCTACACTCGAAAGTAAGTATGAAGTGGATATCTCTCTCGGTCGTGCTAGTTTGAAATGGTTTTATGAACTTGTTTTAATTTACATGTTACCTACTGTTTAAGTATGTTTTAAAGTACTTGAGATACTGGTTTTAAGCATGTTTTGTTGAAGGATGAACATGGTAAGTGATCCTTTTAAGTATGGTTTATACTTGTGTTTTAAAGCATAGTTGTTGCTTTGGATAAATGGCATGGTTTAATGCTTGTTAAAAACAGTGAGGTAAATGTTGAAATGGTTAATTATATTGGCAAGTGATGTGATTTTAAAATTGTTATCGGATATAGTTGGCCAGCCATAGGATTGAGTGCACTGTAAAATAAGTCGCCTTGGATGTTGAAAGGTTTATATTGTGTACCGAATACTCCATCCATGTACCCTAACAGTAGAGGGGTTTAATGGCACCGAATGCTCTTGTTAGTGGGCTTAAGCATCTAACCGATGAGAGGGATGGGGTGGGTTGGAAGTGTACCCGGTTGTTATTGTACCCGGTTGTTATTGTATGGCTATTTTGGTTGAGATGGCTTGAAGTGTTGGGTTAACACTTGTTGAATCTGTGTATCCGATGAACTGTTTTGTTAATGGACTTGCTATTGATCACTTGAAAGCCAATATAATTGTTAATGTATCATTGAAATGTCTTATGTTGTATAATGTGATTTATACATGTTTCTCCTTAAGCTTTGCATTTGGAAGTAATGCATGGGAAGGCTTAAGTGGAGGGTTAGCAATGGGATTTGTTGTTCATTAATGATACATGTAGCATATGGTTTATTATGCTGGTTTTAATGATATAAAGTGCATGTTTTCAAAAGGGGCATGATGATGATGTTTTTAAAGGATGATGTTAAATAAGTGGTTTTAAATGCATTGATAGTGGTTGTTTTGAGCATTCCTCACTAAGCCTTGTGTGCTTACGCTCTTGTTATCCATTAATTCAGATAATTGAGGTCTTGGAAGGCAACAAGAAGCAAGGGGATCTTGGCAAGACTTGTTTCCAAAGTATGTAGTGGTTTAAACTATAATGAATAAGGGCAATAGGGTACCTATTGTGTTTTGGGAGATGTTTTGTGGAACTCCCTGTTTGAGCATATTTCTTTAGTTGCTCTTGGGTTGTAAATGGCCTTTAAAGTTTGTTTTGATGTTGGTTTACCTTTTTGACATGTTGCTTGAATGAACATTAGGAAGGATGCCCATTTTGATGCTTGATGCTTGTTGTGCTGTGGGAATAAAGTTGCTAGTTGGCTTGTGATATGTATGGCATGTTGGTATGGTGTTATAAGCATGTTGGAATGGTTTGAGAATGTATTTGAGATGAAAAACCAGCAAATTGTGGCATTACAGGTCTAGGCGTACCGATATGCGTGGAACCTTATTAGTACGGCTAGGAATTTTCTGGCCTGAGGGATCGGTACGCGTAAGGGAGTATCGGTACGCCTAGGTGATTTTGGCCTGACATACAAATATAGGTAATGGTGTATCGGTACACGTTCTAGCCTCTAGAATTTCACTTTTTCAATCCAACCCGTGTACCGATACCCATGTAAGCGTACCAGTACGTATATTAAAAAGATTCAAAAGTTAGGTAAGTTCGTTATGGCGTATCGATACCTGCCATGGTGTATCGGTACGGTTATTTTATGCGTATCCCAAGGCCGTTTTCTGTAATGTTGGCTTGGCAGTTTTGCTTTCTTGTCCCTGAAACTTGTCCATACGATTGTATGAGCTTGAATGATCAATTTGAGATGAATGATAAGAACTTGCCTAATTAAATATTGGTATACTAAAAGTGGCTTAAAACCTGCAAATTTCCTGCATTTGCAATTTGGTCCCTAAATTACAAATGTGATCAATTGGATGTCAAACTAATGCCCGATTGAGGTGGGGTTATACCTGAATGAAGCATGTACACGTAGGACTAATAATTGGCATCTAGACAAGATAAAAAGAAAAAAATGGATCGGGTTTTGTTGAATCTCTTCGGTTTGCTACGGCAACCCTAATGTAGCTTCCTTGATTTGGTCTGGCGGCTAGACCGAGTCAAGGGGTTACAAAGTCACTAGTGAAACCTACTATACATACGCCATCTAATGCCACCGATACAACTGTCGCGTCAGAACCTGCCAAGAAAATAGAGGAAGTTGGAGCCTTCACTGCCGCTTCACAGCCAATCATGAAAGGAAAGAAATGAATGGCCCCTGCTCATGACCGATTTTTGAAACGAAAGACCCGTGCTACACGAGAAGAAGTCTATGAAGGGGAGTCATCTTCTATCTAAACTCATTTACATTTCATTTCATTGCATTTACATGATCATGCATTTTTTCTTTCGTTTTTTCTTGTATATATGTGTTGTTTCATGCATTGAGGACAAAACACTTGTTAGGCAAGTTTAATTTGATCTAGGTGCCTGTCCAATGAGGAAATTTTAATATTTAGTTGTCATGCCATGCTAGCAGAGTAGTATGCCAGGTTAGCTTGGCAA
Organism: Hibiscus mutabilis; assembly: GCA_019671005.1. Lineage (NCBI taxonomy): Eukaryota > Viridiplantae > Streptophyta > Magnoliopsida > Malvales > Malvaceae > Hibiscus > Hibiscus mutabilis. The sequence goes on from CM033738.1 coordinate 37,963,143, forward strand.
TTGATCTCTAGTTTAGGGAACTGAAAATTCACTTAACACGTAGTATGTATCTAGTTCCTTAGCAAACTTAGTCTTTTTGAAACTATGCTCAGATTAAAAAAAGGATCAAATAATGCCAGGGTAAAAGAAACTAATAAGGCAACAATGTTCTGCCAGGCCAATGAAAAAAAATGAACTCTCCTCTACTTAGAGATAATAAGTTACTTGGGGCTTCGTGGTTTGCTCCCTCTTAATTCTCAAGTCCAAAACCTTAGAGTATGAGTTGAAGAGAAAGCCTAGTGATGTCTAGATTAACGTGGGATTCGTGGTATGCTCCCTCTTATCTCTCACGCTAAATAGTGTCACGAAGCAAGCTTAAAATAATGCCAACAGAAACCCTTGGCAAAAGAAAAAAAGAAGAAAAAAATATAAAAAGAATCTAAGTTTAGGTAGTAAAATTGTCTAAGGGAGTGAAAGGATACTCGATGCATGTTGCCTACACATCATGCGCTCTTCATGAACTTAGACTAGAGTTATATTGTTGCACTTGAATTACTACTTGCTTGGCAATATTGCACTGAGATACTGAGGACAGAAATAAAGCCAAATTCTGCTTGCCAGTATGTATTGGCATTCAACCAAAATTTTGTCGAAGTAATATTTTCACAATTTTTTTTATTTTGATTGCATTACATAGGGACAAGCAATGAGTTAGGTTTGTGGGTGTGCTACCTCTCTAAAAGTACTATTTTTAATGCCAATCTTACAATGCTTTTGCTTGTTTTTAGGTACATTTAGTTGCACTACGATGACAAAATCATGCATTTGCATAAGGAGTTTAGAATTCTGTCTATGTCAGTGTGAAAGGTTGTTTTGTTGGCAATTTTGCAAGTTTGTAATAGTATTTGGCCCAAAAAAAGAAACACAAGAAGGAATGCCAGAGAGAATGCTGAGTGTTGTTGGCACAGATGGACCAGACAATTCCAACCACCGGTTAGCAGAGAAATGAACTTGATGCCATGCCAAGAAGCTGTTGAAATCTAAAAAAATAGGATAAGATTAGGCTCCGAAAAGATAATAATTGGATCAATCTCTGAGAAAATAGCAGATAAGATAGTGCCAAGATTGGTTGGCAGATGCATGCAAAGCTTGGATGCTAAGGCTGCGTCAGCAGTATGACGTCAGCACTAATATGATCAGCTTTCATTCAAATTCGGATAAGATCTCATCTCTTATCCCTTTAGCATTTAAAATTCAAATGAGAAGCTTATCCTATGCCCTCCTTGCACGCCTATTTAAAGACCAACCAAGCAAGCATTCGATGAGTTGGAGTGCGACGATTGATAACTGGCCGCATGAAGGAGGGAGGTTCGACCAATTGGCCGAGAGCCTAGATCTTGGGGCTGCATTGAGAGACCCCTCTCGCTCATTCTCTTGTTTTAAGTAGTTTTAGTTTCGTTTTAATAATGATGTATTTGGAAAACGTTTGTGAATTTTGGGTTAAATCCCTCACCATGAACTAATCTAATAGTTGGTGGGGGGATGTTTTGCGTTGAATGCTATTTTATGTTTTAGTTTTTGATAATAAATCTGCTTTGGCAATATTTTATCTATTCAGCATACTTTAATGTTTCCTAAATACTATGCCAAGCGAGAGCGGGCACTGTTGGCCTATTGCTCCTCAATATCTTAACAAACTTGGGGTGGCAACGATTAAGTTGTTGAATACTGAGGAGAGAAGCTTCGAGAGAAGTCGTTCAAGTAGATGAACTTACTTCGTGAGTGAAATCTAACCCTTAGGAGTATAGATTGGATCTTAATCAAATTGGTTTATTTAAAAGCATGCACTATAGAGATATAGGGGTTTTACATGATCAATTTAGGGCAATATCCATCGAGAGAGGCTTTGCTAATTTTGAATCTGCTCGGCAAACAATGCCAAGATAGGTTGTTATTAAAGGTTGGCTAGGCATGAATAGCGTGAAAACCAGGCATTCTCTGCCAACGCTCATCATTCATTAAAGCACCTTTCTTGCCAACATCTTACTTTATTTTCATTTATTGTATTTTATTTCAATAATTTTCAAAACCAACTTCAAAACAAACAACTTCTTCTTAAGATCAAAGCAATTGAATTCCAGGTCAATCTCTGTCGGATCGATACTTAGCTTAATTGTTGTATTACTTGCAGACTGTGTATACATGCATGCAAAAGACTCATCTTGGCACTGTTTTATACTTTTCCAATACATATCTTCTGCCCCTTTTGCCAGCATTCACTTAGAGAGTCTACACCTACCCTGATCACATAGCCCAAGGGTATAAATAGCCGACATCTATTATCTATGCAAAAACTTAAATACATACATTCCCTAATGGCCAACGAAGCCCTACTATTTTTCCCGTGCTCACACAGTCATCGGGTTACCTGTGATCACATAGCTGTCGGGTTAGGATCATATTCGGATCACTGTAGCCATAGATATATCCTAGACATACTTGGATCACAATAGCCACAAGCAGTCTTTTCCTGAGGACACATAGCCAATCAGGTTACTCGAGATCACATAGCCATTTGAATTACTCGAGCTCACACAGCCCCCGAGTTGTATTTCCACATCCTGATCACATAGCCCAAGTATAGGTTTCGAACCGCATCCAGATCACATAGCCCGTGAACATATCAGATGTACTCAATCACATAGCCCGGAGTACCCATCCCCTTATTTAAGTGCCCTTGCACTGACTCTAGGACATCCGAATTCCTAACCAAGACACATGCGATAACACATGCTCCCCCAAGCATCAATATATCTCACCGAGAGATGAAAGGCATCCAGTCAACCGTTACCAATGCCCCAAGGCATAACTCGTTTGTTACACTAATTAATATATGTCTTTAAGATTCATTTACACCTTTCTCATTAGATCATCTTATTATTCGAGGCAACCAGCCTATGTGGGCGTCCCTTCAGCACACAGCAAGGACCCCGATCTTCCATATAGCATTAACCAATCCCCCACGAATCTCTATGGGTGATTAAACAAGCGATCCACTCAATAATTACCAAGCCATTAGCCATTTATTTCACACACGGGGTTTAACTCTACATTTCTCAACTTTAGTATCAGTTTTACACCCTAGCAGACCCCTAGGGCCCTTTGCCTCGAATTATGGAACCCCCGAACACGAACTCAACTTTCTTGGGCAGATTACCCAGCAAGTATTGATACTCTAAGGTGAGTATCAGTACTACCCTCTGGGTATCGATACTCCCTCATGAGTACCGATACGCTAATTAGGTTCGAAAGAATTAGACCCCAAGCCATACCGATACGATCCGTGCCGTACCAGTACGCATCATCGGTATTAGGATCACCTCGTACCAATCCACCCCCATATCGATACTCCCACATACACGTACCGGTACGCTAAGCCTCTCCCAAGCAATATAACAGTGCGTACCGATACGCCCCTTGCGTACCGATACGCGAAAACGTTATTTGAATTCACCTTAGGCAATGGGTACTGATACACGGGAAGGCGTACCAGTACTCCCCTCACAGTTCGGCTCCCTAAACACAAAGAAGTACTAATACGCAGCCACCCCGTACCGGTACTTAAGCCCAGATTTCAAAACTTGAAGCTCGAGATTTCCTCAATCCCTTCCTTAACCCCATGGTTAAGTCCCACATCGATCCTACAAGTTATTTAGAGTATAATAAGTGGTTTTCTATCCATCTTATGCATTATCAACATCTCATCTTTGGTTTGCCATTAATGGGGGTTTAAAGCTCTAAAGACCTATCTCACACCCACAAACCATAAAACCAAGCAAGGCATACATTTTATGAGGCTCATGAACTATAAGAGTCAGAAATGTACTGAACTCAAGCAAAGATTCATGAACAAGGCAGCAACCAAGTCTATTCCATCTCTTTTTCCTTGATCCAAGCTTCCAAACCCAACTCCTACCAATACTGGAGATATTTCTTTTGAAAGATAGATCTTTGGGTGCTGAACAACTCCTCCTTTAGCCACAAACCAAGATTCTTACTCCACACTAACAAAATATCATCTTTACCTTGAGTTGGGTGGGCTCTTGAAGGAGAGAATGATAGAGAGAAGAAGGAGACATGATGACTTCATCCTCTATCCCCCAATGCAGGAAATAAAGAAGGCATTAGCCTTTTGCCTTCTATTGGGAGGAAATTACCCTTTTACCCTTTATCAAACCTTCCTCATTCAAACACAAGCCCAACAAGACATGGAAGCCCATTAAGCTCAACATCTTGGCGCATCATAACCTGGACATTTGACCTTACGTGTCGGTCCAATACCCGGGTCAATGCCCATTGTTGACTCGAAAATCTGGGTCATTACATTTCAAGATTAATTTTAAATTAATATTTTTGAGTGAGAAAAAAATGTGAAAATATCCTAAAATCATTATTTAGGATTTCTATTATTTTGGTAAAATTAATTTTACAAAAAGAAGTTTCGAAATGTGACATTTTGGGATAGTAACCAAAATGTCAAGTTTTAAAATTGTTTTTACTGACTGTTTTGTAAAAGGGTCAAAACTTAGAATCTTTAAGGAGCAATTTGGCCAAAGTCTAATATCAAACTTTTCACCTTAATTGGATATTTTAAAAAGGTTTTTAAAGAAGTATAAATAGGCTTGGAGAATTAATTTTGTAATTAATTCTTAAAAACAATTATACGTAACTAACGTTCTTTAAAAAAAATCTCTCAAATTCTCTCCAGCCAAAAACTTTTTTCTACTTCAATTTTCTCAGGTAATCACTTGATTGCAACATTCTTTTATTTCCAAATAAATCCTTAATGATTTCCAACAAAACCTATTTGATTTAATCTTGTTTTCTCATGTAAACGCATCCAATTAAGGGGAAAGCCAAGGTTAGAGGTGAGCTTCGTTATTCTCCTATAATAAAAGGTTCTTTACTGAAATTCCCAAGTTACTGATCCTTTACTTATTATTTCTAATGACTTTTAATGATTTAGTTATGGAAAATGGTTAAATCAAGGTTTAATTGATATTTTTGAATGATCTTTGTTATGGATTTGTGTTGCTAGGTTATTGGCTTGATTAATTCATAATATTGATGTTTTATAATGTTAATAAGTTGATTTTAACATTGGAATCCCAAAACTAAGTGAATCTCTAATTTTCTAGGTTGTGAGTTTTTGAGGAGTGGTGGATGCTTAATGAATGATGGAGGTATAAGGATGATGTTAATGTGGTTTTGGATATTAATTGATGGATTAAAACATTAGGTTTTGGCTGGGTTAGGTTTGGAAGGAGTTTGATATTGTTTTCGGTTGTTGTGAGGTGAAATTGAGTAGAATTTGATGAGGATTTGTGTGAATTGATGTTGCTGGGCTGTTGAATGCATTTTGATGCATTGGAACCTTTTTTTTGTGTGGTTAAAGCAGAGAAGGTTGATCGTCAAGATTGAGGTGAGGTATCAGAAGCCGTGGAGGCTTGGATTCACATTAGCGATCAAAGTTTTACGTGTCGGTGAGTGAGGACGTGGTACAACTTTTCAAAAGTTTGAAAGTTGTATTTGGGAGTTTAGATTAAGATTGTTACGCTGGTCTAAGCTCGAAAGTAAGTAAAGGATGATTTCTCTCTTGATCTCAATTTGGCAATTGGTTTTAATGCACTTGTTTTGATAACTTGATTACTCATTGTATATGCATGATTTGAGCATGGTTTAATGCTGGAAAATGATTATCTAAAGATGTTGACACATTTGGAAGTAAAGCATGTTTTGATAATGTTTTTGGACATCGGTAATGCATGGTTGAATGCATTGAATAAATGGGTTTTATTTATGCATATGAAAATGATGAGTTAATGATAAAGAAACGAATTATATTGGCAAGTGATGATATGAAAAGGTTATGGAAATGTTATCAGATATAATTGGCCGGCCATAGGATTGATAGTGCACTATAAAAAGTCGTCTTGGAAGGTGAGGGGTTTGTGCGTACCAAAAACTCCATCCAAGTACCCTAACGGTTGAGGGGTTATATGGTACTAAAGACTCCCATTTATTGGATTATACATCTAGCCAATGAGTGGTGTTGAGGGGTTTATGTGTAACAAAAACTCCACCATGGGTACCAAAATAGTGGAGGGTTTATGTGTATCGAAAACTCCTGTTGGTAGACCTTAGGAGATTTTAGTTGATATTGTATGAAGTATTGAGAGGACACTTGTTGAATCCGTGTATCCAATGTTATATCTTGTAAAGTGGAACTTGGATGATGATCACTTGTAAGCCAATACAATTGTTAATGTATCATGTTGATGTATTTTGGTTGTATAATGTTGTTTTATACAAGTTTTACTCTTTAAGCCTTGCATTGGTAGTATGCATGGGGAAGCTTAAATTGAGGGTAACAAATGGGACTTTGTTGTGGGATCCATGATACATGTAGCATATGATTTAAGATGTATGTTTTGGAAATGTTAAGTGCATGTTTTAAAAGGCATGATAATGTTGATGATGTTTTGAAAGTTGTTTTTAAAGTGATTTTCGAAGTGGATTGTTAAATGGTTTTAAATGCATTGATGGTGGGTTGTTTTAGAGCACTCCTCACTAAGCCTAATGTGCCTACGCTCTCTTTTTCCATCAATGTAGAGAATTAAAGGTTGGAGGCAGCAAGCAAGCGAAGGAAAATCCAAAGTCTTGTGTTTATAAAAGTATGGTTTCGATTTAGACTTGCAGTAATAGAGGCAATGTGGTTAATTGTTGTATGAGAGGGTTGATTGTTAAACTCCTTGTTCGTGCAAGTTTTAAATGTTGTATTGAACTTGTATGAGACTTTACATTTTTATATTGATTTGGGATTATGTTTTGGATGTTGAGTAGGAAGCATGCCTATAGATATTGCGGATGTTTGAGTTAGGTTGGTTTGAGTTGCTTTAAAATGCTAGTATGATCGATTAAAATATGCCTTTGTTGATGTATGATGTTTGGGTAAGTGTTGGATGTGTTTAGAGTGAGCCAAAGTGTCATATGTTAGACCTAGAGGTCATTATAGGTCTTCACATATCGGTACGAGTACATGGAGATCGGTACGCGGGGTATGAAGCAGCTCTACATAGGGGTACCGATACAGTTAGCCGAGTATCAATACACCCCTTGAGATTTGCACATCAAAATCGGTACACGGGTTTGAGTATTAGTACGACCCCCTTTATTTTATAGTGTTGTATAGATATTTGGGGAACCGTATCGGTATGCATTGGGGTTACTAGAATTTATGGTTTTGAAGGAAAAAGGGGGTTTAGTACGAGAACTATATTGTATCGGTACGGTTTGCTTTACGCACCGTATTGGTATGGTGGCTAGTGTATCGGTACACATAGTGGTTAAGTTTGTTAAGCCGTATCAATACGGGCTTGCTCATTTCGGTACGCATTGTTGTTTTCTTTGGGTTTTTGCTTGTTGTAGTTTGGAAATGTGTAATCTAGTCCCCGAATGTTATATATGCAAATGTATGAGTTTAGTTGATTGTTTTGAACTGGAATTTAACATATGAGCATGAAATTGGACTAATGAAGGATGGCTAACTTAGTTTTAATTAAGTCCCTATATTTTAAGGAAATTACATTTTGGTCCCTAAAGTGTATGTTTAAGCAATTAAACCTCGTCTTGTAATCTAATTCCATTGTTAACGAATCCGCTGTCGTATGCTCACCTTAGGATTTAAACCTATGTATTTAGAAAAAATAAAAAGAAAAAAACAGACCTAGTTTAGTTTATTAGTTAAAGTTTGCTTCGACAAACCTAATGTAGTCCTTTTAGCTCAGTTTTGACTAGACCGTGCTAAGGGGTTATAGAAAATACATACTCTTTAAAGAGATTTCAAGCCTGATAATTGTGAAGGGAAGATTTATTATAATAGCAATCCTTGATGCTTGAAATCATGCCTTGGTGGCATTTGCTTGATGGATTGGCTTGGAGCCACTTACCTCTTGGTGAGGTGTATGAATGCTCGGGGAGCATGTATGAAAAGGAATCCAGATGTTCTAGAGCCAGATTTATTTTTCTAACACATGTAGATGAGTGTTCCCCTTAAAGCTATTTTTATGACATTCACATTGGAATGCCTTTTATTTATAAGATATACCAATATAAATACATAAAACACATGGTGCAAGAGGAGAAGGTCATCAAAAATCAAAGGAATGATACATGCTATTCTCTAATCAAACCAACAAATATACCAATGTAGAGTTAAGAAATACAATTTTCCATCATGTATATCCAACAAACTTATCAACGAGTAGAATAATTAAAGATTTATACATCAAATGCAAATAAAACAAAAGGAACCTGACATTTGCATAGAAAAAAAATTATTGAAAATTTTGAAATGGGGGTGCATTTCAACTCCTAGTTGTATACCCCCAAACTTAAAGGTTGCATTATCACCAAAGCAAAAGAAAATAGAATAGAATGAAATAATGCAATGACAAAATGTAATGACAAAATGCAAGAACATGATACAATTACAATGATGAATGTAATGCAATTACAACTGCATCTTGTTACAATGGAAATGTGAATGTAATGACAACGCAAAAAAATAGAATGAGATTACAATACATGAAATGCATGCCTACAAAAACTAAAAACAAACTAACTCAATTCTCTAGCTCATAGGAGGAGGTGGTGGAGCGTCTCTTCTTCTTTTTGCTTATCTTCTCGTCCTTTCTCTTTTTCTTACGCTTCTCCTTGGACTTGGAGAACTTTCTTTTTTTCTTGGATCGAGGAGTACCTTCTTCATCGTGCTTAACTTTATCTTCTTCCTTTAGCTCATTTATTGTTCTGGCATCATCGGCTATATCCTCAGATAGGATGAAGTGTGGTGGTGCCTTGTATGGCACCATTGCAAGAGGGTTTTCCTCTTGTTCATATATTGTGGGTGCAACTTTCACTAGTCTCACTGTAGCTGGCTTTATTTTAGGTCCTTTTGTGGTTGCGTCCACATTTTTGGACGCAACCGAATATTTCTCAATAATCTTCATTATGACAATCATCTGAACAACAAAACTGTCATCTCCATCTTCATCAACGTCCTCAACAAGGACTTCATCGAACAAACAGTCCCTAAGGATCTTACTCGATGCCTCCTCTCATGGTGGGTCACCATTTTCACTGACATTGTCAATAGAGTTCACTAACTTGGCTAGTTCATCTTTGGGTATAATATCAAAGGAAAAATCGTAATCTCGTATGATGGGGGAAACATGAAATTTTGGCAAATCAACTAGAGTGAGTCAGCTCATTGTAGTAAGTGTGGACTTGTGCCATGTCTTCACATAGGCATAAAATAAGTTCTGCACTAGATCCATGGTTTACACAGATGCCACAATTATTCCCAATTTACTCATCACTGCATCAAGTTTGTCTTCTATCTTCAAAACTTTCTGCCAAAATTCATCACTCAATGGGAAATTTTCTGGTGTAACGTCCACTTTGTCCTTGCCCTTTTCCTCCCTTGTTTTCAAAAATGATTTTGAGTTTTCAAAAACAAGTAATGGAGTTTTAGAAAAAGAAAATCTTGATTTGAAATTTAAGCTTGAAAGCTTAACAAAAGAAAAAGAAATTATTTTAAATAATTCATCTTGTCACATAATGGCAAAATGCTCACATAGCCATTATCATGGCCATTCTTTACATACTTGTCCTATAAAGAAAAGAAAAACTTATAAGATTAGACAAGTATGGGTTCCTAAGGGAACTAGAGACATTGTGACTAATGTAAATGGATCCAAAGCAATTTGGATACCAAAAATCAATTAAATGTCTTTTATAGGTGTGTTGGAGCAATGATGATGACATCAAAGATATGGAAATACTCTAGTCACAAAAATGAAGAAGATGGGTAACCTCTATGCTAATTCTTTATTTGGTTATCTATTATTTTATTTTTAAAGTCTTGGATAAATTGAATTTTATATGCTCTTAATTTGATTTTATCTTGAAATTCAATGTCTTTTAAGTGTCAAGCATTTGGGCTAAATTTATTAAAATGGAATGCTTTGATTAAGGGGGAGCTTTTGATTTTAAAAAAAATCTTATCTCCATTTTTATTTTACACCAACAATTGGTAAGTTCATCAATTGGTACTTCAATTTTCAACATTTGGTGTTCTGAACTTAATGAAATTTCAAACTTTGTTTTAAAATTATTTTTGATATAAAAAAAAGGGAGAGATAGGTTTGAAAAATTCAATTTCAAAAAGAAAAATGGGGAGTCTTAAACATTTTTCACAAATATTCTCTTTTTCTAAAATTATTTTCCTAAGGGGGAGCAATCTCAAAAATAAATTTTTAAATGTTTTGGTTATATCAAAAAGGGGGAGATTGTTGAGATATTTATTTTGATATAATAAAATGAAAATATTCTTGGACTTAAACAAATATTGCAAAAACAATTTAAATTCCATTTTATTTGAAAAATATGTTTGAAAGCTTTTAAAAGTATTTTTGACTCAAACATATATTTTCAAGTAATTTAAAAGTCCCCAACGGCTAGTTTTTCTTTCCACACTATAAATACAAGCCAAAGACACTTGAAGAAGAGGAGAGAACATATCCAAGCAAGATTATCAAGAGAATTTGAGTCTAAATCTTATTTCTTTATTTCTCTTGTACATAGTTTACAGAGTGCTTCAATTGTATATCTTTTCACTTTTTCTTGTGAGCTCAATTGTGTAAACACCCACCTTGTGAGGTGTTTAGTTTACCAAACAAACCTTGTAAAAGGAGAGGTTCTATTTTATCCTTAGTAAAAACTAGAATGGTTTTATCTTACCAATTCATAGTGAATTGGTAAATCCTTAGTGGTGTGCTAAGGTAGTGGATGTAGACTCGGTTGAGTAGTCGAACCACTCTAAAATTCTTTTCCAAATTGTCTACATTTTTATCAGTTTTAGCCAATTCATCAAAGGGAAAAAATCAACCCTCTTGACAGTTTCAGGAGATCAATTCGAGCGTGCTATGAGCATTTCAACATTAATCACAGCATTGAGAAAATTTATGAGCATCTTTGAACAAAGTCGGTCAATAAATCTGAATTGTAGGACTTTTGCATCAGTTCTCATTCTAGCAAAGTACCCTCTATAAGGAGCATTTTGACAATGCTGTAGAATAGATTTCATCTCTTTCTCAGGGACGCATCATCGAATTATATTGTCATTATAAACCTTGAACAAGTAGGGTTCATTCCATTGATATTTCGTAGCATCTCTAAGGAATCTAGCCTTTTGTGCCCAGCTACACTAGCAAGAGTCTTTCCACAGACCAATTAATTCACTATATCAGCATACCACGGTGTTGAATCCGCAATGAAAAGTTTTTTATCAGGGAATGCATCGACAATTTACAACTTATTGCCATCTTCATTGCCAGCTTCTAACCTCGAAAGGTGATCGACAACTTGATTTTTTGACCCCTTGTGGTATTTAATTTCAAAATCGAACTCTTGCAGCAATAAAATCCTACGGATTAGTCTTGGTTTTGCGTCTTTCTTAGTAAAAAGATATATCAAAGTAGAATGATCACTAAAAACTACAATTTTTGCGCCCACAAGATAAGAACGAAACTTGTCAAAAGAAAAAATTATTGCTAATAACTCTTTCTCAGTAGTAGTATAATTGATTTGAGCTTCAGTTAGAGTTATTTTCAATACGTCCTATCATACTCAGACGGATGGTCAGCCTGAGAATGTTATTCAAATTTTGGAGGATATGTTAAGATATTTTATCATTGAGTTTCAAGGGACATGGGAGAAGCAACTATCGTTGGTTGAGTTCACTTATAAAAATAGTTATCAGTCGAGCATCTAGATGCCTCCCTATGAGGCTCTTTATGGTCGTAGATGTATGCCTCTTTATTGGGTAGAAACGGGCGAGAAACATGTTGAGAGGCCTAATTTGCTTAAGGATACAAATGAGAAGGTGAAACTCATTTGAGAAAGGCTTAAGGAGGCTTCGAGTCAGCAGAAATCTTATGTAGATTTGAAGCGAAGAGAGATTGAATATGAAGTAGGTGATAAAGTGTTTCTGAAGGTTTCGCCTTAGAAGAAGTTGATGAGGTTAGGGCGTAAGGGTAAGCTAAGACCTAGGTTCATTGGACCTTGAGGTGATTGATGTAATCACCAATTTTATCCGGGGTGTCAAACCACTTTTACATTTTTGTTAATATTTGGGCTTTAGGCTTTTATTACCTTTTTAAAAAGAAAACCCAAAAACATTATTGGTTAATATACTAGATCTATTGTTGATACTTTGCTTCTATTATTAATATTAATATATGTATTGATATAATAATTGAAAAATCCAAAAACATTATTAGTATATTTGGTTACTTATTACTATTAGTTTTTTTATTATACGTTATTATGATTATACGAAAAAAACAAAACACAAAAATGTATTATTATTATTATTTCTTTTATTATTATATTACTATTGTAAATATCATATTATTATTAGTATCATTATTGCTATATTATTATTATTATATTAACATCATCATTATTATTATACTATATTATTATATCGTGTCACTATTATCATTACCTTATATTAATATTATTATTCTATTCTATTATTGTTATTATATTATAAATTTATTATTATTAAACAAAAATTGAAAAATCAAAAAATTATTAAGTACTGAATAATAAAGCCCTGTTTATATTAACAGTCCAATACATTTCAAAAAATCAAAAATAACTACACATGACCCGATAAGGCCCAAACAAAGCCCAATTCTCTCTTACGTCACATGCGCAACTCATTCTGGACCGTTAGATTTGGGAACTTGATCAACAGTTTAGATCATGCCAAGGGAGGAAGCCTTAATGTTGCCCTTTGTCTCCTGGCGCCGCGCTCTAACAGCCACTAGATCGAGGGCTGGTCACACAACTCGGATCGTCTTTCAGGCACGTGCAGATCACACCCGACCGTCCTCTTCACTCACGCGCGCATGCAACGACGACGCCCCGACCGTTCTGCATCTGGCATGCACTCACACATCTGATGCTTTAGAGATCAGCCTCTCTCCAGTTCTCAGCTTTCCCTATCGAGCGTACCAGCAACATGCAGCAAAAACCACAGATCATCAGAAGGCAAAAATGGCAAACTCATAGGAATATACAAACAAATAACTCAAATTAACCAATGATTTTTTTTCTCTTTATTTTTCATTTTTGTAAAATTGGTGTAATATCGGGTATAAAGGGGAAACCCTCAAAACATTGTAAAGAGGGGAAATATCAATATTGAAAAATAGCCAGAGAGCATTTGAGGTATTTCTTCTAGTAGTTTTCCAATGCATGCATGCTTAAAAGGGGGAAATAGATTAGGGTTAGGCCTTTTTTACCTAGAGTGAGTAACGACCGTCGGTCGTTTGAGCGCTCCCCCGTCGGTAACAATCATGTAGCTTTCGAGCTGTCAAAGGGTAAGCCGAGGGAAGAGGAATTCCTCGCGGGTTTCGAAACAAAGAGGGCGTTCTTAAACTAAATAAAAGGGTTTGTGTTTGGGTTTTGGGCAAATGAGCTCATGTTTTGGCTTCGGGAGTAAAAGAGGTTTTGAAAAGGGGCAATTTTTGTACTCCCGAAGCCAAAACATGAGCTTATTTGCCCAAAGGGTAAGCCGAGGGAAGAGGACTTCCTCACGGGTTTCGAAACAAAGAGGGCGTTCTTAAACTAAACAAAAGGGTTTGTGTTTAGGTTTCCGGTACCGTCATGTGGCGGAGTGCGGCGGAGCACTCGCCGTTTTCTGGAAAATAGGGCGGCGCTCAATCTGAAATTTCAGAGCATTTTGATTTAAAAGGATTTTTTCTTTTTAAATGACTAAGGGAGCCAGATTTTTGCCCAAAAAAAGCATTTTTGTACCTGTTTCAATTATAAAAAAATGTTTTTTCAAAAAAAACTCTTCGCCATTTCGTATTTGCACGCGGAGGGGCTTCCGCACTTTGAAATCCTTCCACTGGTCCCTCAAGATTTCATAAAACTCCCAATTTCATCCTTAAACACTATCAGATTTCATTTCCAAGAAAGGGTTTAATCTCCGATCGGTCCCTCCGCATTTCTAAACAAGATTTCTGGCCATTCCGTCTTCTAAAACTCTGCCAACAGTCCCTCGAAGTTTAACAAGTCTTTCAATTTCGTCCCCCCATTCAATCAAACCCATTTTCTAATAGTCAAATATCCTTTTGGGCCCCTGACTTTTTAAAAATATTTTCAATTCGATCTTGTCCAGTGTTTAAAAGCGTCCTGTTATCCCTAGCATTTTATTTCGGTTTCGGTTTAACCCTTTTCCACATGCATACGTGAAATTTGGATTATTTATTTATGTTTAACTTCAGTTTCTATGCCACTTATTTTGTTCGATTCATGTTTTTTACAAACGTGGGTTTATGTTCCTTGAAACTATCATCTTTTTATTCACTTTATGTATGTATTGTACATATAATTCGATAGTATGTGCATATTATTTCGTGCAAGTACAAGTCATACGTTCGTTTACGTCATTAATGTGCTTATGTTTTCCTTATCTCATTCATAAATATGTCATGCCATGTAAATATTGCATTTGGGATTTAAATTTGCTAATGCGGTGTCTTGTTATTCGGGGGTAAACACGGCCAGTATCAAACGTAGTGATGGTGGTTTTGTTGTTTAACTTCGAATAATGAGGCCCTTAAAATTTACTCACAAGTATAACTGGATTTTGATTTAATCGTCACTCTAATTCGAAAAAATCAATATTAACAAAGCGGTAATTTGTTTTTCTTTGGTACCAATTTTTGGGCGGTATGGGGATGCTAAAACCTTCCCCATCCGAAAACGACTCCTAAACCAGCTTTCAAACGAATCTTTGGTTTTATGGTGTCCGGCCAACCCTAGTGGCGAGTGGCGACTCTGAGTGTTTTCAAAAAATACAAACTTTTATAGGAAACCTATTACTATTTTTTTAGCGATCCCAATCGACATTTTGAAAAAAAGGTCGCTACAGCTGCCGACTCCGCTAGGGACTGGTTTTGAGTTTTTGAAAGTAAAGTGAGCCAGGCCATTTTTTCAAGAAAAATAAAATAATAATTACCACTTTATTAATATCAAAAGTTGTGAATTAAAGTGACGATTAAATTGTATTCGTTTATAAATGTGAGTTTATTTTAACGCATTTAAAATTTGACGTTTAAACCCTTCCTTTTAAGTGGGGCAAAATGCTAGTGCTTTCGTGTGGATATTGTTCCTCCATATGGGCCTAGTAGGTACCTTCAGGGCTCGACTACCCTATGTTTTTGTAAGAATATTGTTTCCCTATATGGACATAGTGAAAGGGTCCCCTTGAATTAAACTTGGTTGAGAGGAGCCTATAATGGGTGATGATTGGGGGCCTTGCTACCCTTTAGAAGGGGACAGCAAGGACAGTTCAGGTACCGTTTAGAACCAAAACTGCATGTAGAGAACATAGAAAGCCTA
Organism: Hibiscus mutabilis; assembly: GCA_019671005.1. Taxonomy (NCBI): domain Eukaryota; kingdom Viridiplantae; phylum Streptophyta; class Magnoliopsida; order Malvales; family Malvaceae; genus Hibiscus; species Hibiscus mutabilis. Next base: position 37,978,662 of record CM033738.1, read on the forward strand.
CCCTTTTAAAGCCATGCGGTAAACCTAGGTTCTTTAGAAAGGATGTAAATAGGGTTGCTTTGTTTGATGCTTGATTTAATTCCCCACTTTGTTTTTATATGTCTGTTGATTTTATCAAGTACTGACTTGTTTCTTCTTTGTTTTATTTTGTTTTGCATATATTTGGATATACATTGCATAACATGAAGGTGTTGATTCGAGTGGTTTGCCGAGTTGAAATCTTTTATCATGGATAAAAGGTACCTCAAGAAGGAGGAAATTAATTCAGCGGTTCAACATTGGTATGAAGTCAACCAAAGGGTCCAAAACGACAGTTTGACGAGTGAGCGCATTGTGGCGGGGTATACATATGTTAGTCTACAACAAAATGACCTATGGGATTTGAAATAGATTTGGGAAGGATGGGACCAACAATTGCAAAATTTGTTTCGGGAAAATTATGGTGACATAGCACATTTGATGTATGTTCGGGTTAATCAGCCTATGCTCTGAGCCATCTTTCAATTTTGGAATCTCGCATTCTATTTCTTCACTTTCAACGGGAAAGATTTGATTCCTACAATCAAAGAATACACAACCTTGCTCAATCAGAAGAATATTCATGAAGATTGGATTTACACAAAACTGTCTAGGCCTCAGAATTACCATTTGAAGCTTAGAACTTTAGCCGGGATGAGCGAAGATTGGGTCAAAGGTTTGATTCAGGTTCGAGGTGACACTACAGCTTTTTCATAGGAGTGAATTCGAGATATCGTACCAACACACCCAGATGAAGGTGTGAAGATGGATTTATTCGCTATGTGGATATATGGTCGGATCATTTTCCCTAGAATCTTGGGTAACATTGATGTAGCCATCTTGTACTTGTCCAAAAGGTTAAAAAAGAAGGCTAAACCGGTCTCGACAATCTTGACTGAAACCTTTATTTCCTTGAAGGCGAGCCGGAAGCACGAAGAAGGGCGCTTTATAGGATATGCATAATTGCTTCAAGTATGGATTCAGAGTCATCTTTGGAAGACTACGACTATTGTTCTACTTGGAATATTTTCAAGAGATTTTTCCCCTTTGCGATAGTATCTAGCAAAAGAATGGTGGGAAGAGCTAGACAAACAGAAATGGATGGCCATCTTCAAAAAATTCAAGATGAGGACATTGTGTGGAGGGTGCCTTGGCTCGGTAGTGTCCTTCATTTATTGTATAGTTCTGGAGATTATGATTGGTTAACGATGATAGGCTTATACGGTGGAATTGCTTGTGCTCCCCTGTTAGTGTCAAGGCAATTCGGGTCTCGACAGTTTGTGCTTGTTACTGCCAGCTTGAGCACCACCGAGTTTCCATTCAAGAATGAGTTTAGAGCAAATGTTCAAAGTGTTTCTAGGGCTTGGGATCACTGCTATCGCATAAAGGCAGAAGAAGACATGAAGTGTATGTTTACCCTAAACTATGCCTTTTGGATGCACAAGAGAATTAATGACAAGACTTCGAAGCCCAATCAAGGGCCGACTATGTCACTCGAAGAACATATGAGAATGGTTCCTTCTGAGGATGGCATCCTAAGAAGCGAGCTAGATAAGGTGAAGAAGAGGATGGATTCTTTGCAAACCGAGCATACAAGCGAGCTTTATAGGGTTAGTCTGGATGTGGATGAGCGAGACGGGACTACCAAACGGTTGGTGAAGCTTAATGCAGATTTGGAGGAAAAGAATGTTCTTTATCAAAAGGATATTCTTAAGCTTCAGGCTTGTAATATCCCATTATTTGATTAGTGTCCAAAACGTAAAGAATCAAAAGTTAGTGGCTTTAGTCTAGTGACTAAAACGTAAAGTTTTAAAGTTTGGTGACAAAAGTGAAAAGTTGAGAAAAGTTCAAGAACCGACATGGTAATTTTCCCAATAATTATTTTTATCCCATAAATAAATAGATCATCCAAGGGTTTGGATCGAATATAAAAACTTTGGTTTGATCTGATGTTTCTATTTTTGGGAAATTACGATTAAAGTTTAAGTGGAATTCGGGTACTCATATGAGCTCAGAATTTTATGAAAATTTGAAGGAAGTCTTAGGGAGACTCGAGGAATATGACATTGAAGTTTTGAATTATTCTTGATCGATTTAGATTTGATTGAACACAGTATATAGAATAATGCATAAATGGCATTTTCGAAGATATAAAGATCCATTAATGGGAAAATGGTCATTTTACCCATACTTTTTAATTATAATTGATTTAATGATAAGGTTGAGCATAGGTATTAACTTCTAATTGGTCATAATTCAATGGTAAAATGGTCACTTTACTATGAAGGAGATTTTTTGTTTTAAATTAAAGATTTAATTGCCATTTGGCATTAAACAAAAAAAAATTGGAAACTTTGCTCATCTTTTCTCCAAGAGGCCGAAACCCCTAGCTAAGGTAAGAAGAAAGTTTCAATTTAATTTTTGGCTTGATTTGTTTGATTTTTGGTTAGAGACATGAAACAAGGAAGTGATCTCCATTGAATTCACTATTTTTTGGTATAAGTTTTGCTTAGTTTCCATGTCTCTAAGTTCATATTGATGATTAGGGTGGTTGAAGAACATGTTAAGTTTTCATGTTTTAAGGTTCAATCAAGTTGGAAATCTTGTTGTAGTGTTGTTTCTATGCTTGAAATGATGAAAATCTCTTAGAAAACCTATAAGGACTAATTCAACAATATGAAGAATATTAGGGGAAATTTTGTGAAAATTATTTTAATGATGGAAATGACTAGAATGATGTCTTCTAAGTTGAATAATGTTATTGGAATGAAGAAAACATCATTTTAGGACCATTTTGTGAAATTCGCAAATAGGGTGAAATAAGTGAGAAATTGGAAAATATTTAAGAAACATGGTTATGTTGTTTGCTATTATATAAGGATCATTTTGGTATCGATATTTTTGAAGATTAAGATGAAATGTGAAAGTTTCTAAATTTTGGATCATGAACCCTAGGAGAGAGAATTTAGGGTTTAAAGTGAAATTATCAAACTTATGGTTGCAATCTGCAATTTGAGATAAGATTAAAGTGTAAGAAGCATTGTTATTACAAAAGACTTGGTTGAAAATGTTAAATTTTCCAACTTGGTATGTACATGTATTAGTAATGTTTGGACATGTACTTAAGGTTGCTTGTGGTATGTATTTAATGTACATACAGATAACAAGCAAGTTCGAGATCAAACGAGTGAAGAAAGAAGATAAAAAGTGCAACCAAGCTTAGTGAGGCTAGTATAAATTGTACTTTTGAAAGTTTCAAGGTGAGTGAAATGCATGTATAGCATGATATTTATGTCATTTATTATATATTTGACATGTTAGAAATATGTCAAAGGTTGAAAACATATGCATAGATCACTAATTATACATGGAATGTTATTTTGGGTATGAACTGCCCAATATGAATATTATTGCTATGGATGAAATTATTGTTGATATAAATAGCCCAATGTATGAGATAGGAAGTCAAAGGTATAGTTGGATATCCATAGAGTCATAAACAGCTGTATAAATATTCTAAGAACTTCAGGTAAAGTGCAAATTTTATTAATCGTATACTCTGGTAAGTATACAGAAGCACTTAGGTGCTAAGCATTTTGAGTAAAGTGCAAATAATACACTATATCAAGTAACTATAGGGGGATGACTCATGTACATAGATTTCCTTAAATCGATACTTGGGCTAAATGAATGGAAAAACAGGATAAAAAGCTTTATGATAAATATGGCAACGGTATTGGTAAGAATCAAAGTTATTACCTTGTGATATGTTATTACATATAATGTCATATATGATAGCAAGCACAAAATGGTAAGTGATCATATGCATTGTTATTTTATTATATTGATGTAATACCCCAAAATTTACTAAGTTGATTAAGGGTCATTTAGTACTAAGATAATAGCTTAAAAGGAAACTTAGTGACTAAAATGACAAAAATGCAAAAGTTTGGATTTCTTTAATTATGGGTTTTGGAAAGGGAATTTCTAAGGTTTAAAGGTCTCATGTAATAGATAGTGAATTGAATAAGGTATTCTTAAAGTTTGGTTGAATTCCAAGGAAAATTGGAATGTGAATTGAAGTTTAAAAAGGTAGTGACCAAAATGTAAATTTTGAAAATTTTATGCCTAAAGTATAAACTTTGGAAAAGTTTAGGGACTATAGTTGTAATTTCCCAAAAGTTAAGGGTTTTTTATTTCATAAATAAATAGATCACCTAAGGGTGTGAATCGAATGCGGAATTATTGGTTCGATCTGATACTTCGATTATTGGGAAAATCACAGTTAAAGTTTAAGTGGAATTCTGATACCCGGACCGAACTGGAAAATTTTGAAATTTTTCCATATGATAGAGAAAGGTTATAAAAGTCATTTCCAAGTGCTGGAAATATTTTTAGTTCAATTCAAGATGAATCCTACAGTTTATTTCTAAGTAAATGATTATTTATCGGTATATTGGATCGAATAGAAATTTTCGAGACTAGTCCAAAAGCTATGAAAAAGTCATAAAATGCTATTTTAAGAATATTTTATTATATTTGGTTGGATTTCAACTAGATTTATTTGAATTTTTACAAGAATGGCAAACTAGTAAATAAAAACTAGTTGGAGGGCAAATTGGTCATTTGGCCCTAATGGCAATTTTGAAATATTTAAAAAGTTATAAGGGAAATTTTGGAAAGAGAAAATGGAAGATTAAATCTTGGCCCTTGATTGATGATAAAATCAATCTCAACCATTGGATAAAAAGGGCAAAATTATAATTTCACTATGTATGTGTAAAATAATGGCGAAAAGATGAAGATTTTGTTCATCTTTTCCAGCCAAAAACGTGAGGTCTAGGGAAAGAAAGAGAAAAAAATTTCCAAGCTCGATTCAAGCCCCGAAACTCAGTTTTCTGGTAATCTCTTCAACTACAAAGTTGTTCTACTCTTCAAGCTCTATCTTTTGATGTCAATAATTCATGGAATCCATGCTTGATTGATGAGAATTTACATGAGAAATAAATTAGGGTTTATGAATCAAATTGGGGCTTTTGAGATTTTATGATTCCATGATTGAATTCAAGTTGAAATCAAGCTAGTATGATGTTAAAATCATGATATTGAGTTAGGATTTAAGTTCTACATGTTTTGATTATTATGAAGATGATTAGGGTTTATGGATTCAAGTTTAATTTAGGGTTTGTAATGTTGAATTAATGATCTAGTATGGCACGAGGCCATTACCCTCTTCCCAAAAGACATGTCGGATAGGATGTACAGCGCCACCGTATTCATATCCCAAGACCTCCATTTTCCTTTCCGATGTGGGATTAATGACCCCGCCTCTTCTCAAGCGTGACATTCTCCCCCACTCAACCTCGTGACGCCCTCGTCACAAGCTTCCGCTCTCGTGATGGGCCACCTTGTCACAGTTGTCCACCCTGCCTACCCCATTCATGGGCGTTCGGCGTGAAATCGAGCAGTTAAAGGGTCGCTCTGATACTACTTGTCACGGGGCCATTACCCTCTTCCCAAAAGACATGTCTGATAGGATGTGCAGCGCCACCTTATTTATATCCCAAGACCTCCCTTTTCCTTTCCGATGTGGGATTAATGACCCCGCCTCTTCTCAGGCGTGACATTGCTTGAATTGTTATTTGGAAGCAAAACCCTAAGCTAAAGGTATAGGGACCATTTTGGAAAGTTTAAAAGTTAGAGGACCAAATCTGATTTTTATGATTTTGGTGTGTATTTATGTTATTAATGATGTTAGAGACATGAAATTGAAGTTAGAATGTTAAATTGATGTTGAACTGAATTAGTGACCATTTTGAAAAATTATCAAAGTCAAGTGACCAAATTGAAATTGAAGTTTTGTATGGGGGATAAATCTGATTTTTAGTTGTAATGATGGAATTATGGTAGTAATGTTGAATTGAGGACTAAATTTCAAAGTTAAGAAGCTTGAATCCTTATCTTTGCATTTTTGTGACTATTTCGGTGAATAAGGAAAATTAGGGAGAATTATTGCAAATAATTATTTGGTGAATAATGTGATGAGTTGGTGGTTTAATGCTAGTGATTGGACTAAATTGAAAAATAGATAAATAAGGAGAAGTAGGTATAAAAGTTGAAACTGTTTATGGAAGCTGTGTAGAAAAACGGGTTTATGGCAGTAACTTTGAAAATTCGCCATAAATTCTACAAAAATATTTAGAAGGTGAATTTTATACCGATGAAAATATTTGTTCGTCTAGTTTCGTGCCCAACAAACGGAAACTAATTTCGAGTTCCGAGTAAAAAGATATGAATTTTTAATTGGTGAAAGGTCAGAAAACAATATAGCAGGCTGTTCCGAAATTCAATACTGGAAATTGACTTTGAAAATTCGCCATAAATCGTACAAGTTGAATTTGGGCTATTAATTTATATGGTTGAAAATCTTATTGAATCTAGTTTCTTTCAGAACAAACGGAATAGAATTCCGAGTTGTATATTATTTTATAGAAATATTTCTTTGAAGGTAGTGCAATCTACCAGAAAATGAGAATTGATATATTTTGTATCTAAGGTTAATTAGTAAGCTTGAAAGGGGTTAATAAAAGTTCAAATTGGTCAATGAGGACCATAATGAGTTTTCGAACAATACAAGGAATGAAGGAAATTTTGGAAAATTCTGTATATTCGAATGATTAAGTTTGATAGCATATTTAAAATATTGTTAGATTTGAATCTAACAATTGTTATTTAGACTTATAAAGTTTGATCCGAATCAAAAGAGGGTTCGTGGTATTATGAAGGAAAGGATCGAGTAGAGCTTAGTGAGGCAAGCTAATTAATGGCCCAGGTGAGTGCAATTGCATACATGTCATACTACATTGATATTTTATACATGATTGGGATGGCTTGCGATGAGCCTACCCTAATTTTTATTGTTATAATATTTATGTCATTGAGCATATGATTGACATATACGAATATGTCAAGAAGTGGAATATAAAATTCATTGATCACATGATTATTTATATTGCTAACTTGAAATGTTGATATATATATTGATATATGGTGCCATTGATGAAATAAGTTGTTTACCATCTACAGAAGGATATAAGGAAAGATAATGAAATTGATTTATTGCCCAAGATTTACTATAGAGAGTTACAGTATGGTGGCATGCCATTAGAGGTCTAGTAGCCAAGGACTGCGTGTAGCTACACACCGATCTTCGGATCTATATGTTACCTACACTTATGTGTTTATATGTTACCGACACTTTATGTGTCTATATGTTTATCGTCACTTCGGTGACTAGTACTCTAGGAGTACCAATCTCGTATACTTAAGTTTCTCTCTATTTAAAATTCTTGGGCTAAATGAGTAAAATGAATCAAAGGAATAGGATGATAAGCTTGAAAGTTTACAGATGGAAATGGCAACGGTATCGGTAAGATCTAATGTTATCACTTTGATAAATGATGTTACATATGAAATTATTTACGCTTATACACATAAAAAATGGTAAGGTGATTATATGCATTATTAATCATTTAAATTGATATTTATGTCAATATTACACTCTATTAAGAATTATTGCCTCACTAAGTTTCATACTTAGCGTGTGATTGTTTCACACATAGGTTAAGTTGGAGCACTTGAAGAGGAGTCGAGCTTGCTGATCAAGCTTCAATCTGCACAACATCAGTAAGATAATCTAGCTTATGATAATTTCTAGTGGGCGTGTAATTATTTATTTGCTGGTAGTATATGATGCATTAAATTAGATTAAACGATAGATAATTGATCAGTTCTAAAGATGAATCATATATGGATAAGGCAAGATAAGGTATTAGTAATATGAAAGCATAAACAAAAGTAGAAAAGAAGCTTACTTTGTTAATATGAATAATCGATAAGCTTAAAAAGGTAGTAAAATATGTTTAATCAGTTTGAATTTTATTTATCGGTAATCGCATAAATATTTTAAAATCAAGAAAGGGCCTAGGCAGTGAACCTATTCTTCACCCCGAATTGCATTATCGTTTTAATAACCGACTAATATGTTTTACAAACTAATTCAGGGTCGAAATTAGCCAACTACACATAAGTTATGATTTCAAGAAAATTGAGAAAAGAGTTAAATTAATAAAGACAAGATTTATATGCATAAAAAATTATTATAAGTCGGGATTTCTTTAAACTACTCCGTAACATCTTTAATGTATATTTGGTCACCGAGTATACGTTAAGGGTGTTACAATTGATATCTATGTTAAGTTGCATTTGATTTAAATATTGTTGCCTCACTAAGTACATACTTAGCGTATGATGAATTTCATGCGTAGGTTCTAAAGGAGCTTCGAGGGAAGAGTAGCCCAGCATCACTTCCTTATTTTGGGAGGTATATCTCCATATTCATAGTAATGTTAATGACATCCATCCTTTCTTTTGGAGATGCACTAGATGGCATGTGATAACTGTTCAAAAGTACTATTTTTCTTACCCTTTTTACTCATATTATTGTTAGACTTAGGCTCATATTAGTTGCATAGTTAGCCATTCATGCATTAATCCATGTTTCCTTCCATCGTTGAGCTTGATTACATAACTTGGTAGTTTTTGTGGAAAAGATGTTGCTTTGGTGTGCTTTGTGTGTGTATGTGCAGGATCACTTGCCAAAGCAATGCCGAGCTAGTTGCCAGGGCAATGGATGAAGAATATGCCGAGCTAGTTGTTAGGGCAATGCATGAAGGAGACGCCGAGCCAGTTGCCATGGCAATTGTCGACAAAGAGAAAATGCAATAGGGATGTCGAAATTAATGACTTTACAAGCCCAAGATGACATGGAGCAAGGCCCAAGCCCAAAGGAATTTGATTGCCATGCAGAGATTAAAGAAGAATTAAATTCCAAGAAGATAAGAGAAGTTCTAATAGGAATAAAATTATAATAAAGAATTATATTCTTTAAAGATAATTTAATTCCAACTCAAACTCCTCCTCAAAGAAGGACTTTGGCCTAGCCCTATAAATAGCAAGGAGATTTCAACAACTTGAGGGAGAGCATTAGGGCAAATTTCGACAAGTCCAAGGGAGAAGGCAAGGGGAATTTTCGACAAGCATCTAGGGCAAGGGATTTTCGACAAGCTTCATCTTTTCTTCCTTGTTCGATTGGGTTCATGCTAGGGATTAATTATCTTGTGTTTCTTTGGAACCTAGCCATGAACTAAATCTACTTGGCTATGGTTATTGTGTTTTGTGGTTGTGAGAAACTATTGGTTTTTGTTTAGGTAATAAGAGTTTGCACTTTTCTATTTCAAGGTTTATTCATTCTTGGTTCTTATTCTTGTTTGCGAGTGAATTGGGAGAGGATCTCGTGATTTCATCTATTTATCTAATATCGGGAGAGTTAGATTCAAGAAACGAATGAATATGATCTTTATTCAATCCAATGATGGTGAAGATTAATCCGGCTTAGGAATAAGTTAAGGATTTCAATGGCTAAGAGGAGCGCAAGATTGGTTGTTGTTCACCCTTGATTCACGCAGGGATGTATTATCAAGGCATGCACAAGTAGATAGAGTTTCGACTTAGGGATAAGAAGAAACCATTGAAGAACGCTCTGCCGAACCTTGAAGGTTGCTGCCCAGACGCCCAAGTAGTTGTCCAACTAGTCGCCCAGGCAACCATCGATTAGTTGCCAAGGCAACCCCGTTGTGCAAGTTGCCACGGCAACTGAGTTGCCCGTGCACTCTTTTACCAAGACGATCCAATCGGCTATCACACCTCAACTCACAATAATCTGGCCTATCTCTCTCATTCGATCTCATCTTTTCATTTACTTAATTGCTTTCTAGATTAGTTATTAGTTAAAACTTCTATAATCCTTTACTTGTGTTTTTACTTTTTACAGTGCAAGAGACTAGATTCTTGAAGTGGCACCAATCCCTGTGGAGACGATATCTTTTATACTATAACTTGCGATGTGTATACTTGCACATTTGCGTAGCACTTATTACGCGCAACAAGTTTTTGGCGCCGTTGCCGGGGATTGGCAATAGCGACTTTGTTTTTACTTTCTTGCACTTTCTTTTTATTTTTCTTGTTTAAAATTCAAAGGGCTAACAAACTTTGGTTTTGCATTGGTATATGACCAGGGCGAGACCGACTTCACCAGAATATCCCTTTGATCCAGAAATCGAACGAACCTTACAAAGACTTAGACGAAGGATAAGAGAAGCAATGGCAAATCAAGACGGCAATATGAATAAAGATGTTCGACCAGGAGGAGGAGTGATTCTTGCACGAAACAGAACTATTCGAGACTACCTTGAAGAAGATCTTGATGGACTTAAACCAGGAGTTGTCGCACCTGAAATTGAAGCCGACCACTTTGAGTTGAAACCGGTAATGTTTAATATGATCAACACAATAGGTCAATTTGGCGGCTCAAAGAATCAAGATGCACGACAACATCTGAAATCTTTCCTCGAGATTTGCAACTCGTTCAAGATACACGGAGTCACCCCCGATATATTACGACTAAGATTATTCCCCTATTCACTGAGGGATAGGGCGAAAACATGGTTGAATAGCATTCCTGCCGGATCCATAGCATCTTGGACTGATCTTTGTCGTGATTTCCTTGCTAGATTTAATCCTACAAATTTGGTGATAAGCCGAACGACATTACTTCTTTTCGGCAGGCAGATGATGAATCCATGTACGAGGCCTGGGAGCGATATAGAGAACTTCTACACAAATGCCCCTACACGGATTCCCAGTGTGGACTCAAGTAACAATGTTTTACTACGCCGTGAATACACCAACAAGGATGATGCTAGATGCCTCGGCAAACGGCATACTCCTAGATAAGTCGCCAGAAGAAGCAATGCAAATTTTAAACAGGCTGGCCAAGAATGACTATCAATTCCCATCTACTAGAGGAGGAGGAGTTAGACGCCAAGCCACAATACATGAACTAGGATCATCAGATTCAATTTCGGCACAATTGGCCACTTTAACCAAGATGGTCTAGAACATGCAAAAACCAAACAACACACATGAAGTCAAGGTAATGGATTCTTTTTGTGAGTTATGTGGTGATAACCATAATTCTTCTGAATGTATGCAGAATCCGGAATCCAGCTTCTATGTGGGGAATTACAATCGGAGCAACAACATGATGTCCAATACATACAATACATCTTGGAAGAAGCCCCCAAATTTTTCATGGAGTAATCCCAACAATGCTCTAAACCAGAACAATCAGAACGCACAAGCATCGGGATTCCAGCAGAATATGCCACGGCAACAGATGCCGCAGCAACAACCGACGACATCTAGTTCTTTGGAAAATTCTCTAAATGCTTTTATGATGAAAACTGAATCTTATATGGCTGAGAATAGTAATTTCATAAAAAGAACTGATGCTTTTATTAACAGGACCGAGATGAGATTGCAAAACCAGGAGGCGGCAATCAAATCGTTGGAAAATCAAATCGGACAGTTTGCTCAAAATCTAAACACTAGACCGCAAGGAGGTTTACCTAGCGATACTGAAGTCGCAAGAAGAACTGGCCATGAGCAATGTAAGGCAATCACCACCAGAAGTGGCCAACAACTTAGAGAGGCTCAAACCCGCTCGTCAAACAAAACTCCACAAAAAGATCAAGACGAACCTAGCAGCAAAGCCTCAGATGCTGAACCAGGAATTGCCGCGCAAAGAATCGACAATAAGCATGCCTCTAAGAACCGACGATAAAGACGCCTCGGCAACTTGCGATAAGCATGCCTCGGCAACCCCAGTTGATAATGCCTCGGCAACTCCAGATATCCCGGCAATACCGTCAATCAGGTTTCAAACCAATGAAAGGATCGAAGATATCCGACTTCAACCACCATTCCCACAAAGGTTGAAGCGACAAAAGCAAGAATACCAATTCAAGAAGTTTCTTGATATCCTAAAGCAAGTCCACATCAACTTGCCATTGGTGGAAGCAATTGAAAAAATGTCAAACTATGCCAAGTTTCTTAAAGACATTGTGTCCAAGAGAACAAGGCTAGGAGAGTTTGAAAACGATTGCCATGACAGAGGGATGCATGGCAATGTTGCACAATCGTATGCCACCTAAGTTGAAGGATCCGGAAGTTTCACAATACCCTGTTCCATTGGAAATCACTATGTCGGGAAAGCATTATGCGACCTTGGGGCTAGCATAAACTTGATGCCTAAATCGATTTTCCAAAAACTAGGAATTGGGAAGGCAAGACCTACAACAATCATGCTGCAGCTAGCCGACAGATCCTATGTGCATCCAGAGGGAAAAATCGAAGACATACTTGGTAAAAGTCGATAAATTTATTTTTTCCGCTGACTTTATTGTTTTGGATTGTGAAGCGGATGAGCATGCACCCATCATTATCGGGAGACCATTCCTAGCAAAGGGGGAGAACCTTGATTGATGTTGAAAAGGAGAACTCACAATGAGGGTGAATGACCAGCAAGTTAAACTAAATGTGTTCCAAACACTAAGGCATGCCGATGATCCGTAAGAATGCCAACTACTTCATGCCACGCACGAGTTTAACCCGATGAGGAATTTAGTTGCCTCGGCAACTACATTGCCGATCAAGAGGAACATGAGGAGTATGAAGAACCGGTCGATGAGGAACAAACGAGAAGAGGCAAATTGGCTAGTCAATCGACCGATTACATACTTTTGAACCTTTGGACTACTCGGGTAAGGAAGGTAAGCTCGAAAAACCCTCTATTGAACATCCACCAATTCTTGAGTTGAAACAATTGCCAGAGCAACTAAAATATGTATACTTAGGGACCGTTAATACATTGCCTGTAATTATTTCTTCTAAGTTATAGCCTGAGCAGGAAAAGAAGCTGATCAAGATGTTGAAGCTACACAAAAAGGCAATAGGGTGGACAATTGCCGACTTGAAGGGAATTAGCCCGGCGGTGTGCATGCACAAGATCTTGTTGGAAGATGATCACAAACCTTCAATTGAGGCCCAGAGGAGACTGAATCATGCCATGAAAGGGGTTGTAATGAAAGAAATCATCAAGTGGCTTGACGCCGGCATTATATACCTTATTTATATCCCAAGACCTCCCTTTTCCTTTCCGATGTGGGATTTATGACCCCGCCTCTTCTCAGGCGTGACATTGCTTGAATTGTTATTTGGAAGCAAAACCCTAAGCTAAAGGTATAGGGACCATTTTGGAAAGTTTAAAAGTCAGAGGACCAAATCTGATTTTTATGATTTTGGTGTGTATTTATGTTATTAATGATGTTAGAGACATGAAATTGAAGTTAGAATGTTAAATTGATGTTGAACTGAATTAGTGACCATTTTGACAAATTGTCAAAGTCAAGTGACCAAATTGAAATTGAAGTTTTGTATGGGGGATAAATCTGATTTTTAGTTGTAATGATGGAATTAAGGTAGTAATGTTGAATTGAGGACTAAATTTCAAAGTTAAGAAGCTTGAATCCTTATCTTTGCATTTTTGTGACTATTTCGGTGAATAAGGAAAATTAGGGAGAATTATTGCAAATAATTATTTGGTGAATAATGTGATGAGTTGGTGGTTTAATTCTAGTGATTGGACTAAATTGAAAAATAGATAAATAAGGAGAAGTAGGTATAAAAGTTGAAACTGTTTATGGAAGCTGTGTAGAAAAACGGGTTTATGGCAGTAACTTTGAAAATTCGCCATAAATTCTACAAAAATGTTTAGAAGGTGAATTTTATACCGATGAAAATATTTGTTCGTCTAGTTTCGTGCCCAACAAACGGAAACTAATTTCGAGTTCCTAGTAAAAAGATATGAATTTTTAATTGGTGACCTTGCATTTAAAATTCAAATTAAGAGCTTATCATATCCCTTCCTTGCACGCCTATTTAAACACCAACCGAGGAGGACTAAGGGGCATTCATGGATAGACGATTGGAGTGAGGAGTTAGTGTGCAACGATTGACAACCGACTACACCTCGGAAGGGTGGTCCAACCAACTTGGCCAAGAAGCCTGGATCTTGAAAGGCTGCATCGAGAGACCCCTTCTAGCCCATTCTCTCTTTCAAGTTATTTATTTTGTTTTTAATGATGATGTATTGCAAAAATGTTTGTGGGTTGTTGGTTAAATCCCTCACCATGAACTAATTTAATAGTTGGTGGGGGATGTTTGCGTTGAACGCTATTTTTATGTTTTAGTTTTTAATAATAAATCTGCCTTGGCAATGTTTTCACTATTCGGCATACTTTAATATTTCCTAAATACTATGCCAAGCGAGAGCTGGCACTATTGGCCTATTGCTCCTCAATATCTTAACAGACTTGGGGTGGCAACGATCAAGTTGTTGAATACTAAGGAGAGAAGCTTCGAGAGAAGTCGTTCAAGTAGATTAACTTACTTCGGGAGTGAAATCTACCCCTTAGGAGTATAGATTGGATCTTAATCAATTTGGTTTATTTAAAAGCATGCACTATATAGATATAGGGGTTTTTACATGATCAATTTAGGTCAATGACCATCGAGAGAGGCTTTGCTAATTTTGAATCTGCTCGGCAAACAATGCCAAGACAGGTTGTTATTAAAGGCTGGCACGACATGAATAGCGTGAAAACAAGGCATTCCCTGCCAACGCTCATCATTCATTAAAGCACCTTCCTTGCCAACGTATTTACTTTACTTTCATTCCTTTTCTTTTTTTTATTGTTTTCAAAACCAACTTCAAACCAAATCCTTTTTTTCTTAAGGCAAGTAACAATCAAGGCAATTGAATTCCAAGTCAATATATGTGGGATCGATACTCAGCTTACCAGTTGTATTACTTGCAGGCCGTGTATACTTGCACGCAAAAGACTCATCTTGGCACATTTTTATACTTTCCACCACATATCATTTGCCACTTTTGCCAGCATTTCACCTAGAGAGTCTACATATTCATTGAGGGACAAGGTATAGTTGGCATGTCATAGAGTCCAGCAGCACGTTGCATATTATGTTTAGCATTATAGTGTATGTAAAGGACACTTAATGCATATGGTGGGCACGACCTTATGTGTATTATGGTGGGCACGACCTTATGTGTATTAGTACTTCGGTGCATATTTGACTCGTGTACCCAGGTCCTCATAGGCTTATATTTGGGCTATGGTTTATTGGTTAAAAAACAATAAACAGGTGAATAAGCTTATGAGCTTTTGAAATAAATGGCAAGTATATCGGTAAGAAATTTATATCCAGATTATATTATGTTAATATATGATTAACATGATGGTAATACATATCTAGTGATCATGATGCATTTATGCATATATGGCATATTATGACAAATGGACAAGCATGAAAGTCTTATGGCATTGACATGCAGTAAATTATTACTAATGTAATATAAAGATTAGTATATTGGCATATGGCATGTTTATATATATGCAGCCTTGAGGTTTAATAAGTCATGAAATTGAATAAGCTTATTCAGTTGTTTTTTAATCTTAATTATTGCCTCACTAAGTTCGTACTTAGCGTGTGTTTGATTGTGCACACATAGGTGGTTCAAGATATTGGAGTAAGCAAGGTGTTGCATCAAGTTCAGAGAATTTCATCAAGCTACCACAGTAATGACATCCTACTTGAAGTTTTTAAATAATTTTAGTGGCATGTATAAATGTAATAAAATTATCTATTTTAGTTCATAGTCTATTATTTATTGAATATCTATTTTGTTGTTTTTGAAATGTAAAGGAGCTCCGATTTTGTGTTTTAAGTCAGTATAAATATTTTTTACGATTTTAAATTTATAGTATTTTTGAAAAAGGTCATTTTCAACATTGTATTTGTTTTGTGACATTTCTGACTTGACTTTGATGATCAAAGTCGAGAAGGGGGTGTTACGTTTATTAGTATCAAAGCTACAGGTTTAGCCGGTTCTGGATCCAAACCGAGCTTGTTGTCAGTCAGTAAGTGTATACATGTCACTAGGATGTCATAATTACTGTTTGGTTGCTTGAGTGATTTGATGCAACTGCTTATTGAATTGATTGAACAAAGTTATAGATGTCTGAAGTTGAGAAATTGCGTAGAGCGATCGAACAGTTGTGTAAGAATGAGGCCTATAAAAGTAGTAACAAGGTTAATCATTAATCCTTTTTCGCTCAATGTGATGTTAAAGTGCTGGTGAAGCTGGATATGCCTAATTAAACCAAGATTTATTATTTTGAACCCTGGATATGATTTTAGAGGAAATTCCAAGTTCCTTAGACTTTTATTACTAGAGAACTGGGAAGTCTTGAAGTGTTTGACTTCATGTAGGATATTGATGGAAAACCAATGTCGATAGACTATTGGTTTAACAAATATAAAGATGATGCTAGAATAGCTTCGTTGTGGTGATTAGGAAAAGCTCGATATGATAGTAACTTATCCTTTGGGATATAGCACAAGGGTAAGTCAAATTTATAAGAATTATTCGATAGTAATTCAACGAAATCAAATTTTTAGTAAGACTTAATAGAGTTGCCTCTTTATGAATTGTGATTTTGCTGAGCATGGAATGATTATGGGCCTATTATGTCATTATGAATTTATGCTCGAAATGAATAAATTTGAAAGGAACTAGAAAGTTCGTAGATTGTAATGATGAGGTAAAAATCAAATTTTTCTGATCAATGTGATTTAGTAGTATTTTAAAGAAACCGGTATCTTAAGGATGTAAGAACTTTCTAACTTATGTTGAAAACATACAAGTATTCAAAGGTGAACTTGGAAAGTATCCCAACTGCCAATGAATATCAGGATGAGTTACTTCAGAACTGCCAGAGTTATCATCTGATCGTGAAGTGAAATTCAGGATTTAGGTTTTCTCTGGCATTGAATTTATATCAAAGGGTACTGTACAAAATGGCTCTTATAGATAAGAGAGTTACAGGTTCAGTTATGTGAACTATTGGATTGAGGTTTTATATGACTTAGTATATTAGGGAGTTATAGTATTGTTTGTAAAAAAAAAGATAAATGGTTCGATGAAATTTCTTACAGTAATAGCTATCAATCGAGTATAAATATGGCTTTATCAAAAGTGTAGTATGAAAGAAGATTATGATAAACATTTACGAATAGTGCTACAAGCCTTGTGGGAAGATAGTTGTATGCAAAGTTACCCAAATGTGAATTTGATTAATTCAAGTTGCATCTCCAGGTTACATTGTCTCAACAAAGAGAATCTGAGTATATCCTAAGAAAGTTAAGATGGTAGCACTAGTATTACTACAGTCTGAAGTTAATAAGGGTTCCATGTTATTTAATGATCTGTCCCATAATAGGTTGGGATGTGTATTGATGTAATAAGGCTAAAGTAGTAGTTGATGTATTTAGCCAAAAGTTATTCTTTACCTTATAAGCATTAAATGCCCAATTATCTTTGGAGGAAAATAGTGTATTGATTACACAGCTTCAGCTCAAGTCTACTTTGATAAATTGGATCAAAGATTACAGATGAAAGATAAGATATGTTTGGAAAGAATTTAGTAAGGTTAAAATGAAAAGTTAAAGATTTTGATGTTAAGTCTAAAGAATGTTCATATTATCGAGGGATAATTTATATCCCCGATGATGATGAGTTAAAAAAGAGAACTGGAAGGTGATTGGATCTTATTTAGTTCGGGATGCGGAGAATAAAGTAAGAATGGTTCAAAGCAATCTTAGAAAATACTTTAAAATGATGGAAATTATACGCTGATCTTGAAAGAAAAGATATTTAATATGAAGTTAAGGATAAAGTATTCCTTAAAAGAAGGTGTTATGGTTTGGACAAAAATGGAAGCTAGGTCATAGATTTATTGGACCATATAAGATTGTGAAAAGAGTTGGTCCGGTGGCTTATCAACTAGCCTTACCTCCGGAAATGAACAAGATTCACAATGTATTTCATGTATCGATGCTCAAGAAATATCGATCAGATCCTTTACATGTCATTGGAGGAAATAGAGATTCAGCTGAATTTGATTTATGAGAAAGAACTGGTAAATATTCTGGCACATGGAGTTAAACAACTAAGGAATAAGATGATCTCGCTTGTTAAAGTTCTTTGGCGAAATCATGAAGTCGAAAAAGCGACTTGGGAAAGAGAAAAAGTTATGAGAAAGTAGTTTCCTCACCTTTTTGAACCAGGTACATATTAAAAATTTGAGGATGAATTTTCTTAAGGGGGAGAATTGTAATATCCCAATTTTTGTCCAGTGACCAAAATGTAAAATTTGAAAGTTTTGTGGCTAAAGATAAACTTTGGAAAAGTTCAGGGACCAAAGAGTAATTTTCAAAAGTTATATATTTTAACCCCGTAAATGAATAGTTTACCCCCAAGAATGACGTTTTTGTATTATCCGGATTTTTTGTATAGAGTTTGTATTAATGGCTATAAAGCAATAAAGTTCAGAAAAATATTCGGATAATCGGATCAAGCTAAAATTTCAGAGCTAGTTCTATGGACCTTAGAAGAGTCATAAAATATCATTTTATGGATATTTGGATGTTAAAAAGATCGGGAAAATTTTAAATCGATCGAAATGGCATGGAATGGCAATTTTGTGAGTAAGTTGATCAGTAAAGGGCATTTTGGTCATTTTGCCCAAAAGGGACATAGAGGTAATTTTGAGATTTCTTTTATGGATGAATAGTGGCTGATTAGAATCCAACTAAGTCTAGTTGGAATGTTACAAAATGGCAAATTAGAAATATAAATCTTGCTGGAGGGTATTTTTGGAAAGTGGAATTTATTGAATTAAAAAATCATTTTTAATGGTACAAGTGTCTTAAATATATGAAATATGAAGGAATTATCAGCAAAAATACTCTCCAAAACGTTGGTGAAGAGAAAAAGAAGATAAAAATTTTACAAGTTCGATTTAAGCCCCGGATCTCAATTTTCAAGTAATCTTTTGAGCTACAAAGTTGTTCTACTCTCCGAGCTCTATCTTTTGATGTAAATAATTCATAGAATACTTGCTTGGTTGATGAGATTTGATATGAGGAAGAAATTAGGGTTTATGAACAAATTGGGGCTTTTATGATTTTATGAATCCATGGTTGATTTTAAGTTAGAATCATGCTTGTATGATGTTAGAATCATATTATTGAGTTGGGATTTAAAACCTACATATTTCAGATTGTATAGGGAAGATTGGGGTTTATGGATTCAAGTCTAACTTAAGGTTTATGATGTTGGATTAATGATCTAGTAAGCTTGATTTGTTGTTTGGAAGCAAAACCCTAAGTTAAATATATAGGGACCATTCGCCAAGCTTCAAAAATTAAGGGACCAGATCTGATTTTTATAAATTTGATGTTTATTTATATTAATGATGTTAGAGACATTAAAATGAAGTTAGAATGCTAAACCGACGATTAATTACATTAGTGACCATTTTGACAAATTGTCAAACTTGAATGGTCTATTCGGCAAAGAAGATATGTAGAAGGAGTAAATCTAATTTTTTTAGTTAAAATAATGGAATTCGTGTAGTAATGTTGATTTGAGGACTAATTTGCAAATTTAAGAAGCTTGAATCCTTATATTTGAAATTTGATGACCACCTCGACAAAACAAGAGAAGTTAGAGAAGTAAAGGTTTAAGCTTATTTTGATGAAGGATGTAAAGAGAACATATGAATACAAGCTTTATTCTAGTCATTTGAAGTAAAGTGATGGAATAAATTGACAAGCAGAGAAATAAGGAGAAGTTGGTGTAAATTAGAAGTTATTTATGGAAAGTTATGTTGGAATTTGAATTACGGTAGTAAGTTTAAAAATTCACCATAAATTCTAAAAAAATGGTTAGATGATGAATTTTAAATCATTGTAAAGATTTGTTAGTCTAGTTTCTTTCCAACAAATAGAAACTGATTTCGAGTTCCGAGTTAAAAGATATGAATTTTTAATCGAATGAAGGTCAGAAAAATTACATAGCAGTTTTTGCCTGGACAACTCTGTGACGTGAATGTAAGGAATTTTCATGATTTTTTTAGATTTTATTAATTTATGTGGTTTATACCATTAGAACCGTTATCGAATCTAGTTTCTCCAATATAAAGGAAATTAAGATCCAGTATGTATTCTGCCTTGTATAAGTAAATCTTTGAAGGTAGTGCAAGCTATCAGAAAATGGAATTTGAAACATTTTGTATTTAGATGTTAGTTTGCAAGCTCGGAAGAATTATTGGAAGTTCAAATTGGTCACTAAGGACCATAATGAGTTTTTGAACAGTACAAGGAAGAAAGGAAAAATAATTGGAAATTTTATATTCGAATGATTATATTAGACAGCATGTTTAAGGTATTGTTAGATTTGAATCTAACAAATATTTTATTGTATTCATGTGATTAATGAAGTCAAGTGCGAATCAAAGAAGGTTCGAGGTACTATGAAAGAAAGGATCGAACTAGGACTTAGTGAGGCATTGTGTTAAGTGGCCAAGGTGAGTGCAATTGCATACATATCATGACACATTGATGTTTTATACATCATTGGGATGGCTTGCAATGAGCCTATCCAAATTTTATTTTCATTATATTTATGTCATGAAGCATATGATTGACATATTTTAAATATGTCAAAAGTTGAATATAAATGCATGGATCACAAGTTATATTATGAATGTTATTTCGAGTATGAACTGCCCAATGTTAAATTATGTTGATATACATTGCCATGGATGAAATAAATATGGAATATATGCCCAAGTATGTCATTGAAGAACAGGGTATAGTTGGCATGCCCTAGAGTCCAACAGCACGATGCATACTCGGTTTAGCACTATAGTGTATATAAAAGACACTTAGTGCATATGGTGGGCATGACCTTATGTGTATTAGCACTTCGGTGTATATTTGACTCGTGTACCCAAGGTCCTCATAGGCTTATATTTGGGCTATGGTTTATTGGTTAAAAAAATAAGAAGCATGTGAATAAGCTTATGAGCTTTTGAAATAAATGGCAAGTATATTGGTAAGAAATTTATATTTGGTTTATATTATGTTAATATACGATTAACATGATGGTAATACATATCTAGTGATCATGTTGCATATATGGCATATTATGACAAATGGACAAGCATGAAAGTTTAATGGCATTGGCATGCAGTAAATCATTACTAATGCAATATAAAGATTAGTATATTGGCATATGGCATGTTTATATATATGCAGCCTTGAGGTTTAATAACCTTGAGGTTTAATAAGTCATGAAATTGAATAAGCTTATTCAGTTTTTTTAATCTTAATTATTGCCTCACTAAGTTCGTACTTAGCGGGTGTTTGATTGTGCACACGTATGTGGTTCAAGATATTGGAGTAAGCAAGGCGTTGCATCAAGTTCATCGAATTTCATCAAGCTACCACAGTAATGACATCCTACTTGAAGTTTTTAATTAATTTTAGTGGCATGTGTAATAAAATTGTCTATTTTAGTTCAGATCTATTATTTATTGAATAGCTATTTTGTTATTTTTGAAAGGTAAAGGAGCTCCGATTTTATGTTTTAAGTCAGTATAAATATTTTTATGGTTTTAAATTTTATAGTATTTTTGAAAATGGTCATTTTTCAACATTGTATTTGTTTGATGACCGGAGTCAAGAAAGGGGTGTTATACAAAAATATACAAAACACGAGCCATTGGAACTAAGTTTGAATAAATGCAGAAATAGACATGGAAATACATAAATGGATGCAATAGACATCAACGTGGGGAAAATTAAACCTATAAACCTAAGGAAAATACATGCTCTTTAAAGAGCTATCAAATCCGATAATTGTGAATGGGAGAATTATTATAATAGCAATTCTAGTGATGCTTTGTATCATGCCTTGGTGGTATTTGCTTGATGGTTTGGCTTGGAGCCACTTACCTCTTGGTGAGGTATATGAATGCTCGAGGAGCATGTATTATTTTATGGTTGATGTAAAGGAATCCGAATGTCCTAGAGTCAGTACTACAGTACTTATATAAAGGGATGCGTACGCCAGGCAGTGTGAACAAGTACATTTGACGTACCCACGAGCTGAGTGATATGGGTACGGTTAAAAACCTATCCATGGCTTTAGTGGTCTGTATAAGGTAATAAACTCGATAGGCTGATTGAGCTCGAGTAAATTGATAGGTTGAGTGACCTCGGGTAAAGACTACTTGTGGCTAAACTGACCCAAGTATGTCTAGGACGTATCCGTGGCTATGGTGATCCGGATATGGTCCTTTTAACCCTACTGCTGTGTGAACACGGGTAACCCGATGACTGTTTGAGCATGGGTAAAGTAGGGATTCATCGGCCATTAAATAGATGATGTATGGATGTATTTATGTATGTTGTGTAGATGTTATAGATGATAGTTTATGTACCCGATGGTTGAGTAATCAAGGGTACGGTATGTATTAACTCGATGGGCTGTGTGAGCTCGAGTCACTCGATAGGCTATGTGACCTCGAGTTTGGAAAAGCTTTGTGGATCATGTAAGACTTATTGTAGACTTAATGATACCTTGAGATAGGTGATCCAAGAACTCTAGCTTGTGTAGGCTAGATGATAGCGCATAGATAGTAAAGCCTATCTATTCTCTCTAAACTATATTTATCTTGCATGCTTATTTTATGATAATAACGAATTATGGTAGAGTAGAAATGTACCACTGATCTTTGTTAGCTCAACGTGTGGATGTGTTGTTTTCCATGTATAGGTTGACAGGTCACCCTTTGGAGGAGCACATCAACGAGGATTTCCCAGCACCGCGTTCGCTTCAGAGTACAATACTTGTTATTTCAGTATGGGCTAATGTATTCATAGGACCTTACCAATGTCGAGTCTGTAACTCTATTTGAAATAATATTTTGTTATACTATATTTTAAACATGGAACTCCCTTTTTGTAAACTTAATTTTAATGCTTATTTACCTTCTTGGATTTATGGATGTTTAATATTTTTAAATAATGACTAAACTTATGGTTTTTAATTGGAAATTTGATTGGTCGGATTTTAGGTTACCTGAATGTAATACATTGGATCGGGATCGGGATTGGGTTGTTACAATAGTATGGTTTGGTTCCAATTTAAATGACTTTCTCTACTTATATAAGATGCATATATATATATATATATTAGGAAAAAAATTGAGGGACTCGACTTGAACTTAAAAACCAATCAACTACTTACAAAAAATTCTGAGTTATTCGAATTTTCATTTTATAACTCAAACTTTATTTGAAATTTTTTAAGTCATGTCAATTTTATAAAATTTTGATTCGAATTTTTTAACCTCGAATCGAGTCAAAAATTTTGATTTTTTCGAATCAACTCAAATTTTGCTCACCCCTATCTAAATTTGATGAAAAAGACGATAGGTGAAAAAAAGTCATGTGAAATAAAAATAAATAAAATAATATGTTTTTTAACTTTCATATCAACAAAAAAAAAATCTTGTTATCTGGACGTTAATGGTTCAAGGTTTAGTGATGTCCAATGAGAAAAATGTAATTCGAAAATTTTAATGATAAAATTAAAAATTCATATAATTTAATAACCAAAACAAGACAATTCCTAAAATTCAGTGACTAATTGTGCAGTTTACCCTGCATTATATATGCACCATAATACCACAATCCAAGTTTAAAGTCCGAACCCTGCACTGCAATCCTCAAACTCAAAGACCAAAGCAAAGATACAGACTTTACAGATTCTTAAGCCTACGGTTCCACCCAATCCTCCAATTCCAACGGTTAACATCACCAAATCCTTCTGCAAAACAAAGAACCCTACTTCCCAACTAAACCCTAATCGCCAAATTCAGGTTCCCCCAATCCCCCTATTCTCCACCATTATCTATGTCTCTATGCTTTTATTTATTTAGTTTTGCCGCCCTTAATTTTATCTTTTAATTGTTTCGTATCTAATTCTTGCCTTAAGTTCGTTTGCACTGTTTTCCTCCACAGGCTTGTTTACAATAGTTTATTATGTAGCTTAAGGACTTCGGTTTACATTCCCAATTATGTTCTTTTTTTTGTTTCTGTTTTCGTAAAGCATAGTTGTATTCAAAGTTTTCTTTCGTTTTTCTTTAAGTTGCAGTCAGCTTCTTTGATGAGGGGACTTCTTTTTTCCGTTTAATTATCATTATTCCATAATATTCCCCTACCAGTGGACTGATAGAAAGTAGAGGAACAATTAGCATATTCCGATAGGTAGTAAAAAGATAAAATTTTGATTAATTCCAGGAAAAAAAGGGAAGAAAAGGAGCAAGTTTTTGACTAATTTCAGGAATAGTGACCTTATTAGTTGTGGAACTTTATCTAAGGTTATTGTTTTAGAAACTGCACTCGTGTTGGAGGATACTTTCATAGAATATTTGCATACATATATTTGTATTGGAACTTGCAATTTAATATGGTTACGCTTGGGTAGTATTGTGTTTTGTAATTTATCCAGCTAAATGCAAATACTTGTCGTCCACTTGTTCTTTATATTGCAGCAGCTCAATTCAGAAGGTTGCGTTTTGAAGGTCTGCCCTGTTTATTATTGTCTGTCAGCCATCAATAGCAACAATGGGTAGTTCATTTAATCCCCAAATCTTGGTAGAAAAGCTAGCCAAGCTCAATAATTCCCAAGCAAGTATAGAGAGTATCCTTTCTAAAAATAATTGTGTATTATATGCTTCTTTGCCTATTTTCTTTTTTGTCTGGTTTTACTTTCATTGTGGGAGGTCTTTTCTCACATTGTCATGTGTAGTAGTCGAGCATATACTTGTTTTATTACTTCTTAAGCATAACTTACCTCTGATGCCTGTTTGATAGTACTACCTAGTTTCCATGTAAGTTACAACAAATGAACTTCTGAAGTTTATTTTGCACCCTTGACTTGGTAAGCTTTATCACATTGGTGCATTTTCCATATGAATAAGGCAAAACAGGTTGTTGAAACTTGGGATAGACAATTTCATTGCTCTCCACGTGAGCAGAGATTAGCCTTTCTGTATCTTGCCAATGACATTTTGCAGAATAGCAGGCGTAAGGGTTCAGAATTTGTCGGTGAATTTTGGAAGGTTCTTCCTGATGCTCTTCGTTATGTGATTGAAAGCGGGGATGAGTTTGGAAGGAATGCTGCATTGCGTCTGGTATAGTCACCTTAACTTCCATGCATGTCTTGCTTTCGTGTGCTCTCATTCAAATCTCTGTGATGGGTTGAATGTGTATCACAGCCACACTAGATCTATTTTTATAACTTGTATATTTCTAGATCTAGTTAACTGGCTTGGTGTTTATTTTGCTGTTTGGCAAGTACAATTTGCGACAATTGAATTGTTGTTAATGGGACAGTAATTAGACAATGCCTGTTATTCTATTTTCATTTTATTGCTACATTGTGGTTGGCTGTTTTATTCTTTACTTTCAGAAACATATGTTTGCTTTAAATCTGTACTGTCATACTGTCTCAGAATGGTTGCCTGAAACTAATCATGATATATTACTTTTCCTTTTGCTGTTTGAAATGCAGGTCAGTATTTGGGAAGAGAGAAAAGTATTTGGTTCTCGAGGACAAATTCTTAAGGAAGAGCTTTTTGGCAGACAATCAGAAAGTAGTAATAGAAATGAGAGGCACGTAAGCCTGAAGCTGGTGAGATAAATTCCATGCTGGCAGCATTTCCCTCCCTGCATTTATATGTTTGTGTCATGGCCTAATATCATTTATGCTTTATATCCGTGCTAGCAGAAGCAGCCTATTGGAAATACAGTGGACAAAATAGTTTCGGGCTATAACATTCTTTACGGTAGTCAGATGGATGAAGATGTAATATTCAGCAAATGTAGGAATGCTATTAGTTGTATTGAGAAAGTAGATAAGGAAATTAGTACTGATGTCAATTCAGGTATGACCTACATTGCTCATGTTGTTATCATACAGGGATTATTCCTTTAGTTGCTCCATGAGAAGTTAGTAATTTCAACTATTGTTCACGATCCTTGTTTCATCTTTAAGAAAAATATTTTGCTGTTCGATCATCATTTGGAACTTCTCAAGACTTTGACTACTAAATACGAATTAGGATGCTTGTTTTCCCCTAAAATATCAAATTTATTTGAACAGGGCAGTTCCGTGGACCGGCAATTGTGGAGGAGGTGCAAAGTCAGTATGCTGTGTTAAGAGACTGTATTGAGCAGCTATCGGCTGTTGCATCGTCAAGAGTTAGCCTTGTCTCACATTTGAGAGAGGCTCTTCGGGAGCAGGTTACTTAGACTAATCCTTTTAAAGTAACATTGTGGTAATGTTGTCGTAATACTGATTTACTTTTGCTGTCAGGAATTCAAGCTAGAGCAAGTACGATCTCAGCTTCAGGTTTGACGCTATACTAACCTGATCTTTTCTAAGTATAATTGTTGAAATTATGAACTATTCGCTTCTATATCTCCGCTTAAAATCCAGTTAACATTATTGCAACTTCTATACGTAATGTTTAACAGGCTGCACAGTCCCGATCGGAACAGGCTGGTAATATCTGCAGACAGTTATTAAACTGTGACAATCCCGGATTAGTATCTGTGCAAAGTTCAAGGGAATCTCACACATCCATTGCACCTCAAAGTTTTATTCCGGCATCTACAGAACAATCAACTCCTGTTATGTATGCCCAGCAAGTATCTTATCCTGAAAATTCTGGCCACACCGAGGAATATCCTAGGAAATCTGCAGCAGCTGCAGTGGCAGCAAAGCTAACTGCGTCAACATCCTCCGCTGAGATGCTTTCTTATGTTCTCTCTTCCCTCGCTTCTGAGGGTGTCGTTAGAAATCCCATGAAAGGATCTTCTGGTGATTACCCTTCTGAGAAGAGGCCTAAGCTTGAGAATGATGAGCCATACATGCCATCCCAGAATGTTGCGGTCACTACCCAGCAGTTAACTCCAAACGAAGTGCCACCACCTCCATCAACATCTCCTCCACCTTTGCCACCACTGCCGGCAATGACACCATATGCTGTGCCCCAGTACATGCCAAGTGCTGCATCAGTAAATGGTGCGGCATATAGCTACGGCATGACCCCATTGCATCAGCCTTCCTTACCTGGTTATTCAATGGTTGGGGGCACAATGACTGGCATCTCCCCATTTCCGACAGCATTAACTAATAGTTCTTTCCAGACTCTCCAAGATTCTGAAGGTTTTTACAGCCAACCTTCATCTGTGCAAACAGCACCGAATTCTCTGCAATAGAACTTCATTTAAATTAGGATGCTTTAAAGTTTAAAATGAAACTTTGTTGTTTAGAAACTTTGTTTGGGTGCCACTGGTACGTAGTATAACATCAAGTGCGCAATGTAAATGTATTATTATTTGGAAAACTCTCAAACTTGTCTGGATTGATCAATGATACTCGGAGAAATTCATTTTATATAATTATTGATATAGAAAGAGAATGCATCATTTAGATTATTGAAATATTTGAATACTTGTGTATATTAGGCAAAGTTATGATTTTGGTCTCAGATTAGAGTAGTGTACATTTTTCAATCTGATATAATCTGGAAAGGGAAGGGAAGATATAGAGAATTCAACATTGCCAAGCAAAAGCAGCAAGAATTGCTCTATCTTGCCACCCCAAAAGCAAGCAACCTTTACCTTCGGTCAGTTGACAACCATCACAAGAATATAAACCCAGCAAGATCTTCGACTGAGGTACAGCATTTTTGCTTAATCCCACCCGTTTGAATCCTTTTCCTTCCATTACTTTCCTCCATTTCTCCACCCTCTCGTGCCTTCTATTCTCTCACTCCCTTCACACCCCACTATGTTTCTCATTTCCGGTGCAAATATATACGGCTCTACTTTGGCTCTCTGTGCAGAATCCAATGGGAATGTGGTGTCCAATGAGTCAAATATGGCAGAATAATATTGCAATGCCTCGAGGAAACGCCCTAAGAAGTATGGTCCATTGTGGCTTGCTTCTTTTTCAACAAGGGTTGCAATGTCCGACACCAGTTATCCGTAGAAACGGAGCTCCACTTAGTCGAGCAGCTAGAGCTTGCATGAAAGCCGGCCACTGATAGCCTTGGAGGATATCTTAGTCGATCACATGAACACGTTCCTCAGCTTCAAAGGCCTCATTAGCAGTGAAATGTGCAAACTTTACGTAGGGACATGCTTGGTAAACAATTTGATAAATCTTGAGAACTTCCATGGACTTTACGTGGTGCTGTTGTTCAGGAGCTGCTGATATTTGCTTCTCTTGTTGTAGTTGTTGGGATAATGGTGCTCTCGAGACGGGGCATCCTGATAGCGTTGCTCCTGGGTCAATTGAGACGATGTTGTTTCACAGGCAGACCCACAGAACAATGAAGAGTTTGCCATTGAAATGCAATCCAACATTGATGGAACTGTGTTTGTCATTTCAAGCATGTTATTTGAAGTTCCAATGCCCAAAACCTTTGTTTTTGGGTACTGATCTTCTTCGTAACCATCCTTTTGATAATCATCCAAGAATTCTTCTATAGCAGGCAGTGAAAGGCTCTCAACCTGCATGAGCTGATGGTTCTATGTTGTTGGTGCTGCTATAGGACCCAAACTGAGACGAAAACCGAGGCGGAGAACAGCCTAAGTTACAGCTTGAGAGTTGTGGGAATGGCAAGTTCCACACCGTAGATGAGACCATGAAATCAGAATCAAAATGATAAGAGAAGAAAGTTTCTCATAGAGAACTGTCTGGGGACTGAACCTCAACATCCCCATCCAACTCAAATTTCACCGTTGGGAAGTCAAGGCTTGGTGGGGTTAAGCTGTTTGACTCCATATAAGAAGATGGATCATTTAATTTCTTGGATTCACATGAGTTTTCACTCTTGATGGAGCCCATGCTGCCACAAAGAGAATTGATCATGCTTTTTGATAATTCCCAGCACTCATAAAACCCAAAACAAAAAGGAAGGTACGTATGTATGTATGTATGTATGTATGTATGTATGTATGTATGTATGTATGCTTCTGTTAAGAAATCAAGCCCTTTTGTTTCCAATGCTGCTCTCTAAAAAGCTGGGTTATCAGTTAAAAGAGTGTTGCTAAATGTTATGGGAAAGAGGTGTAGACTGCTTTTTTTCTCTTCTTATTTCCACAGAGGGATTCGTCTCATTGTCTAGATTGTCTTACAAAGTGCAATGGACTAAAGACAAATTGCTAAGCTGAGGTTTTTCGTCTCTTTTTGGTTTGGTGCCCCTCTTCATGCGTTAACGTTAAAAAAATTAGGTTTAAGTAATAAGGTTAGAGCTTAAGGATTATGGTTTAAAATTTAGGGTGCATGAGCCTAATTTCTCGAATAAAATTTTTTATGCTCCTTTATATGCTCTACTAATAATTTTTTGCCATGCATATTAATATTTATTTTCTTGTTTTATTTATTGTTTTTGTTATAAAAATATATGTAACATAAAATTATTGATGAGACATATAAAAATATAAAAAAAAGTAAATGAACACTATTCTAATTTGCCATTTGGGGTTGCTTCACTTGCTTTGTTATTTTCGTGGCTTAAATGAAAAATAGGTACTTAAAGTATGTTTTTTTTAATTTTAGGTGCCTAATTTTTTTGTAAAAATAGGTGCCCAAAGTTTCAAAAGTTATAATTTTATGTGCCTGACTGTTAATGGGTGTTAAAAGTTTTTTTAACCAATCAATGCTTGACACGTGGCATATTTGGGTACCTAAAATTATAACTTTTGAAACTTTGGGAACTTATTTTTACAAAAAAAAAAATACTTTAGGCACTTAAAATTATAACTTTTGAAACTTTGGGCACCTATTTTTACAAAAATATACTTTAAGTACCTAAAATTTAAAAAAATATATACTTTAGGCACTTATTTTTCATTTAAGCCTTACTTTCATACTCAACAAGACAAACCATAAGTTCCACTTCTCTCTCGGGCCGGCCCATCTCATTGAAGGCTATAAACAACTTGTAACCCTTGAACTTGATCTCTAATATTTTTGGATTCACATTACTTCCTCAATTTGAGTTTTTGGTCCAAGTTTAGACCTTTTAATGACATCATTAAAAGGACTGAAATGAAAAAAAGGTTAAAGTTCAAAGATTAACGTGGAGAAAAAGTAGGAAACAAGTTGAAAAAGGTTGTTGAGTTCAAGGACTAAAGTTTTTTATTCCAAGAATAATTGGATCGTTTTTCACGTATATGATTAAAGGTCAAATTTAGTCCATATGATAAAAATTCGGCAATTTATAATGTCATTAGGTAATCTCAAATAGTTAACACTCTTTCCAATTGAGATGGCTTACTTTAGTTTTTCTTGTACACAAGTTATGTAAAAATATTTATACAACCATTCCTATTTAAACCCTAAACTCTAGATTCTAAATATAAACCTTAAATTTATAAACAATAAACCCTAAAATAGTTAGTTTACACAACATGTGCATCAAATAACTTCCTTCTTCTTGCGTCCGAAGAATGTTCTGCATCAACATTTAGGCTAGAATAGTTAACACTATTTAACTATTTGGACTAACTATGATATTATAAAAGTTAATATGGATATATAGAGTTAATTGCACTACACGTCCCTAAACTATGACATTCATTTTAAATTGGTCCTTAAACTTTTAAACATTCCAATTTCGTCCTTAAACTATGACCTTCATTCTAAATTTGTCCCTAAACTCTTGAGCATTCTAGTTTCATCCTCAAACTATGACTCTCATTCTAAATTGGTCCTCAAACTTTTTTAACATTCTAAATTCATCCTCAAATTATCGGTATATGCTAATCATATCTTATGTTTATAAAACCGTTATAAAAATTGTTAATTGTCATGAAAAACTTATGTGTATTATGTAATAATATGATGTGGTATGAACGAATATTTGAGGATGAAATTAGAATGTTCAAAAAGTTTGAGGACCAATTTAGAATGAGAGTCATAGTTTAAGGATGAAACTGGAATGCTCAAAAGTTTGGGGACAAATTTAGAATGAAGGTCATAGTTTGAGGATGAAATTGAAATGTTTAAAAGTTTAGGGACTAATTTAGAATGGGCGTCATAGTTTGAGGACGTGTGATGCAATTAACTCAGATATATATGTAAGTTTCATTTTTAATATATTTATATTGAAATAATAATAATAATAATAATAATAATAATATTTACTATGATTTGACTCTAAACATAATAAAAAGATCAAAATTATGTTAAAATGAGTTGATTATCACAGGAGTTGGACGGAGTCTGAATCTGGAAGTGTAAACAAAACAAGCCTTGAATTAGGGATGGCAATGGATCAAACTTGGATTTGATTGTGTAGAGTCAAGTCCAAATCTGATTACAATCGTATTCAGATTTTTTTTTCGGATTTAGATTCGATTTTTTAATCAGATTATTTTTTATCAGATTTTTTGGATCAGATTCGGATTAAATTGTCATCCATAATGTTGAACCGAATTCGAGGGGTAGATATGCGAATTTAAGCGCCTTTGGGGTATATCAGCCCTCTATTTTTTTTTTTAATTTAAAGCAAATCAGTCCATAATTTTGTGTATTTAATTTCTTGCATTTTTAATTTATGCCATTTTAATTATGTATTTATTTATTTTTGTCCCTTGTTTGGTTACTACATTTAATTTTTTGTATTTATTATTTATGCTTTTAATTTGCTTCCTATTTTAATTCATAATTTATTAATATATCTTAATTTTATCTTGCAATTTCACATCATTTACCATTTTACTCACTAATTTCCTTAATTTTCGGTAATTCATTGGTATTTATATTTATTTATTTCTCCATTATATTTTTTGTTTGTTTGTCTATGATTTTATCTTACATTTATTTCTTTTTTCATATATAGGCATAATTGCATATAATATACGTAGATATATTACACTATATTAAGTTTAGTTCATAGATATAAATCATAGTAAATATTATTATTATTTAACTTGCATTTTTAATATATTTATATTTATATTATTATTTTTAATTTGGATATATATGTACGTTAATTTTGTTTTTACCGTCATTCCAAGTTACCTAATATATATTTATGTTTCTTTTAACGTTTTTAGGTTAACTTTTCTACTTTATATATGTTGTCTTATTATTTTAATGTAATTATTATGAATGAAATTTTGTTTTAAAGAATTAAAAGTTATAAATGTTTTGATTTAAACTCGGATATAGATCGGGCTCGGATCGATTCAGATCAAACATGGACTTGAATCGGATTCTGATTGAAATATGACAATATCCACATCTGATCCACCTCTTATTATGACTTGGATCCTTAGTTTCAGACCTTTTCCAATTAGATTTGGATCAAATTTTTTCTTCATATCAGATTGGATTCAAATTAGATTTGGATTAAATTGCGATCCCTACCTGGAATCATGACAAGTTTTCTTCATTTGTAAAGGACTTGAAACAATATGGCATAATCTTGTAAAAAGGACTGCAAATTAGAATAATGACAAAGGGGTGTATAAATATTTTAAACTTGTACACTAACGAGGATGCACTCCGATGAGCAAAAATTGTTACTTCAATACTATCGAGGGTGGCTTAGCTGTTTTCATCCATTGTCCTGGTTACAAAAATTATAGGCTTAATGGTGTAATAAGCCCCTGAACTTTCAAAAAAAATAATTAAACTTTTAAATCTTTTTTGCACCCAATTAAGCCCTTGAACCAAAATTTTAATCAATTAAGCCCTTTAACAAATTATGACCATTTAAATCTTAACAATTTTTTTCTTTAGATATTATGGGCACATAATACACTACAGTTCTGCCATGTTGCATTTATAGATTTTTTTTTCAAAAAATATTTGTTATAAATTTTATAAGTCTTTTAGAATTTTTAAAACTTTTAAAGAATTCTTTAAATAAAATAAAAAAATTCTGAAAATGTCAAGTGAAAACACTGTGATATGACACACTGCACGAGCAAATCAAAAAAATTATCAAGATTTAATGGTCAAAATTTTTCAAATGGCTTAATTGATTAAATTTCTTGGTTTAAGAGCTTAATTGGGTGTAAAAAAATTATGGGATTAATTGATTTTTTTCAAAAACTTTTTACACCCTTAAGCTTAAATTATATCGTTTTAGTACTTACACTTATTACAATAGTATGTGAAGCTTAAGTACAAAGTTGGATTCACTATAGGGTTGTAAGGTTAATTAAGTAGTGTAGGAGACGAAAAAGATGGAACATATAAGAGTTATAAGGTAATTACTAATTAGTGACTTTTGTAGGTAAATTTTATGAATAGAAATCTTTAACCTATTTTCAGTAGCCTTTCTATGCCCCACACTAAAAATTTAAGTCTATGGATAGAGTGTATTTTTTAAGGTTTATAGTTTAAGATTTAAAATTTAAGATTATGTTTTAGAATTTAACTTTTTAGTGTTAGACATAGAAAGTAGCACTGAAAAAGAGTACATAATTTTCGTCTGAATTTTATGTAAAAGAATAAGTAAAAGTAAAATAAAATGGGGAAGAGAATGAAACAGGACATGTTAATGTTGTTAAATCTATATCACTCCAAATTTAGCATATTTTGTTTCGCTATTCATCTGGCTTCATCATTGTGTGTAATTTAGAAATCAATGTCATCTCTGTATCAACGTGGATGTAAGATACATCCATCGTCACCCACAGGGGTATTTACCATGGGTCAAAGTAGGTGACTTGACTTTCCATAAAAAATTATGATAAATTACATTAGATGTCACTTAATTATTAATAAACTTATAATTAGGTCATTCAATTATTAAAAATTATAATTAGGTCGCTTACTTAAAGTGTTAGTTATGTTCAGATCACTCTTTTGTTAAAATAAAACGAACATCTAACAAGATTTAGTATAATGATAGTTTTAGTCCTCAAAATTTATATATTCTACCAATTTAACCTTAATTCAAAAATAATTTAATAAATTTAACCCTTAATACTTAAAAAATCAATTTAGTCATTTTCTTCTCCAAATCGCATGTATACAATCGTTAACACTAGAATACTTCATTTAAAATCTTTAATTAATCTAATATACAAATTTGTAAACGTAAATATATTTATAATTATTTTTAATGCTAGATCTATAATTAGTATATACATTAAAATTAAATTCATTGAAATCTATTTAAAATTATTTATGAAAATCTTCGGTTTTAGTTATTGCTACCTAATAATTTTATACAAAAGTTAAGGTTTTCGTATTATTATATAGTTTTCTTAATAATTTCATATATTGTTGAACGACTTAATTATTTTCCTTTTATTTTAAAATAAATTAATATTTAAACTTATTAAGTTACTGGATTTTTATTATTTAACAAATTCCTTAAATTTTTAGCAAGTCTGTGTATTTTTATTAAAAAAAGTGAAGTTGATAAAGATTTGGTGATAGAGATTAGTGATCATTCATATAAAAGTGTGGGAAGTCTTTTTAGATGGTTTTAGTTACTTACTAGTAATATAAAAATATTTTGTGTTCAGAGCATTAGTTGTAAAAATGATGTTTTGGAATGATTTGATTAGGGAGAAAATTTGTATAGATTAATGTGAATTTCTCTATGCATGTGTTTTATTAAGGAGAGTTAGTAACTAAATCATACTGGACTCTTATACACATATATTTAGGTGTGATTGAATGGTATTTTGTCATGTCAGTTATGAACGTCTTAAATAATTTTGATAACTTATTCAATCTATTCTTATCTTACATATGATTGTATTTAGTATCAATAAGTGAACTACTAAATTTAAATTTCTAGATTCGCCCATGGTCATCCAAAAAAATAAGTAAAGATAACAGTTACTTTTCAAAAAAAAAAAACATGAAATATAAAATATTATACAATTGTTTAAATATAAAATATATATATAAAAGAATTTAAGGTTCGTACATCTACTTTTCAAAAATAAATGTACTATATGCGAAGCTAGTTTCTTTGGATTTTTCTATCTTCAAGCGGTAAGAGTGAACAATCGATAAGACGTGTCAAATAAAAAAAAATCGAACTACTCGAATTTACGAATATTATTTTATAATTTAAATTTTATTTAAAATTTTTTAAATCGAGATGAATTTATAAAATTTAAATCGAGTCAAGTGATTTATTTTGTTAAAAATTAACAAATATTTACAATATTATAGTACTAGTTGGTTTCAATTAAAACGACTTTTTAAAACCATACACGATATACATATATTTCTTTATATTTTTTATATGCGATATGCATATATCAACAAAGTTGAAAAATTTAACTTTAATTTAAAAATTAATCCACTAATTATTAAAAAATTAAATATTTTAAAGTGTCATTTTATAATTCAAACTCTATTTAAAAATTATTTTAACCAAATTTATAAATTACAATTTAAATAATTCAAATTAAATTTTTACATTAAATCAAAAAATTTAATTTGTTTAAATCTAGTTTTACTCAATCATACCTGACACCCAACAGGATCATGTATGTAGGGAGAAAAGACAAGAAAGTAGACATACGCGTCGCAAGCTATGGTGTCGTAGGCGCCCCCTACTCCTTGGATTTGCCAAAGAAACGAAAAATTTGTCACAAACCTTTTCCA
Organism: Hibiscus mutabilis; assembly: GCA_019671005.1. Classification (NCBI taxonomy): domain Eukaryota; kingdom Viridiplantae; phylum Streptophyta; class Magnoliopsida; order Malvales; family Malvaceae; genus Hibiscus; species Hibiscus mutabilis. Next base: position 38,014,306 of record CM033738.1, read on the forward strand.
TCTAAGGTGGCATCACTCTCGTATCATTTCCATATAAATATTATTTTATTTGTCCCACTAAAGTTATTACATATGAATATTTTTTAATATTTTATTAACTTTGACTATCATTTTTAAATATTAATTAATTAGAATTTATAAAATATTCATTTAGTAACTACCTTATTGATAGTTTTAAAATATATATTTTTTTATATTTTTATCAATAATAAATTTTAAATAATACGTAGTCAAAAAATTTAACAAAAAAATGTAAACATATGATAGTTTTAGTGAGATAAAGGGAGTATATAGTACTCTCTTTGCATGTCCAATGTTAAGTAGAGACCATTTTTTATTATAAAAAACTCTAAATCTTGCCTCTGACATGGATATACTGACAGGGTTAGGGAAGCAGTCGTCCCTCTACAAATTTGAAATTTGTATATGATTTATAATTTTTTAAGAGTTTTATTGAGAAATTTGTATATGATTTATAATTTTTTAAGAGTTTTATTGAGATAAAAATTTTGATATAATTTTGTTAACTCCTCAAAAGATCTATTTTTCATGCATATTTTGGCATGCTATTGCTGGACTTTCGTTACATATTTGTGCATTTTGTCTGTAAATTCATGCATTTGCATCTAGGAGTTAAGGAATGTATAGTTTCCATTGCTAGAGTGAAGTGATATCTTCTTGTTGTGGTAGGCATGTTAGGAGCAGGCTTGGAAGAGTAGATCATGAGCAGGTCAGAAGCAAGAGGAATGAAAGAGAAATGCCGAGTGTCGTTGGCAAAAGTAGGAAGGTAAAATGTCAAGCTCGGTTGGCAAAAGAAGGACGACCGATGCCCGATCAATTAGTCGTTAGTCATAGCCAGGTCAGCCTTAATTCAAAAGGAGGATAACATGCCTATAATCGTGCATAACAAACTTTAACCAAACGAGTTTCGTTAAAACTTGTTGATGATTACGAAGTGGTGGTTGTGGGCGAGAGTGTTAAATTCTTGTCCAATGTGGTTTCAAATTTAGAAGCGCAGAAGTTATTAGAGCTTGGGTGTCAAGCATATCTAGCTTATGTTATGAACCCAAATATGAAAGGGGGTGCGTGTTCAGGATATACACACCGTTTTTGTTTTTTTAGGAGTGTTTCTGGAGGAGTTGTCAAGGTTACCACTGGACAGGGAGATAGAGTTTTGTATCGAGATATATGCAGATGCGACTCTGGTGTTGATTGCTCCGTATTGTATGGCACTTAAAGACTTGAAGGAGTTGGAGACGCAACTTCAGGAGTTATTTGATCATGTTTTTATCCGGCCAAGTGTGTCGTTGTGGGAGTACCGGTGTTGTTCATAAAAAAAGAAGGATGGCAAGATGAGGATGTGTATTGATTATCGACAACTGAACAAGTTGATGATTAAGAATAAGTATCCTTTGCCGCAAATTGACAATTTGTTCGATCAATTCTAGGGTGCTACAGTGTTATCCAAGATTGATCTGAGGTCTGGTTATTATCAGTTGAATGTTAAGGATAAGAATATGCTGAAAACTGCTTCTTGCACACATTATGGACATTATGAGTTTTTGGTGATGCCTTTTAGGTTGACGAACGCACTTCCTGATTTCATGGATATGATGAATTGGGTGTTTCATGAATATTTGGATCGGTTTGTGGTTATGTTCATTGATGACATCCTTGTGTACTCTCGTACCGAAGAAGAACATGATCAACATTTGCGGATTGTGTTGCAAGCTTTGTTGGATAATTGGTTGTTTTCCAAGTTGAGCAAGTGTGAATTTTGGTTAAGGGAAGTAATTTTCCTTGGACATGTTGTGTCGATAGAAGGTATTCATGTGGATCTGCACAAGATTGAGGCGGTGGTGAGTTAGAAGTCATCTAAGTCTGTGTCGGAGGTTCATAGTTTTCTTGGGTTGGCTAGATATTATTGTTGTTTTGTGGATAGATTCTCGAGGATTGCTGCTCCGTTAACTAAGTTGTTGCAAAAGAATGTTCGTTTTGAGTGGACGGAGAGTAGACAACAAGCTTTTGAGAAGTTGAAGAAGGCTTTGAGCAAGCTCCAATCTTGATTCAACCTGAGTCGGGAAATAGTTTGTTGTTTATAGTGATGCATCCTACGTTGGGTTGGGGTGTGTGTTAATGCAAGACGAGAAAGTTGTGGCTTATGCATCTAGACAGTTAAAGGTACACAAATGCAATTATCTTATGCATGATTTAGAGCTTGCCACGTTAGTGTTTAAGTTAATGATTTGGAGACATTATCTGTATGATGAGAAGTGTATTGTGTACACGGATCACAAGATTTTGAAGTATTTGATGTCGCAAAAGGAATTGAATCCTAGGCAACGTCGATGGTTGGAGTTACTTAAAGATTATGATTTGACGATTAAGTATCATCTGGGAAATGTTAATGTGGTAGCCGATGCTCTGAGTAGAAAGGTTACGGTGGAGTTAAGGGCAATGTTTGCACGGTTAAATATGACGCGAGACGGTGGGTTATTGGCTGAGTTGCAAGTGAAACCATCATTGTTATAGTTGATTGTTACCTCTCCAAAAGTACTATTTTTAATGCCAATCTTACAATACTTTTGCTTGTTTTTAGGTACATTTAGTTGCATTAGGATGTTAAAGCCATGCATTTGCATAAGGAGTTTAGAATTATTTCTATGCAAGTGTGAAGGGTTGTCTTGTTGGCAATTTTGTAGGTTTGGCAGATTATTTGGCCCAGAAAGCAACACATGAAGGAATGCTATAAAGAATGCTGAGTGTTGTTGGCACAGATAGACCAGACAATGCCAAGCACCGGTTGGCAGAGAAGTGAACTTGATGCCATGCTAAGAGGCTATTGGACCCCGAAAAAATAGGATAAGATCAGGTTTCGAAAAGATAGCAATTGGATCAATCTCCAAAAAAATAGCGGATAAGATGGTGCCAAGAGTGGTTGGCAGATCCATGCCAAGCTTGGATGCCAAGGCAGCGTCAGCACTAACCTGATCAGATCTCATTCAAATTGGGATAAGATGATTATCTCTTATCCCTTCAGCATTTAAAATTCAAATGATGAGCTTATCCTACCCCTTCCTTGCACGCCTATTTAAACACCAACCAAGGAGGATCTTGGAGGATGATTCATAGATAATCAGAGTGAGGAGTTGGTGTGCAACGATTGACAACTGGCTACACCTTGGAAGGGTGGTTCGACTAGCTTGGCCGAGAAGCCTGGATCTTGAAAGGCTGTATCAGAGACCCCTTCTAGCCCATTTTCTCTTTCCAGTTATTTTATTTTGTTTTAAATAATGATGTACTTAGGAAATGTTTGTGGTTTTTTGGTTAAATCCCTCACCATGAACTAATTTCATAGTTGGTAGGGGATGTCTTGCGTTGAACACTATTTCATGTTTTAGTTTTTAATAATAAATCTGCCTTTGGCATTGTTTTATCTATTCGGCATACTTTATTGTTTCCTAAATACTATACCAAGCGAGAGTTGACACTGTTGGCCTATTGCTCCTCAATATCTTAACAGACTTGGGGTGGCAACGATCAAGTTGTTGAATACTAAGGAGAGAAGCTTCGAGAGAAGTCATTCAAGTAGATGAACTTACTTCGGGAGTGAAATCTACCCGTTAGGAGTATAGATTGGATCTTAATCAAATTGGTTTATTTAAAATCATGCATTATAGAGATATAGGGGTTTTTACATGATCAATTTAGGGTAATGTCCATCGAGAGAGGCTTTGCTAATTTTGAATCTGCTCGGCAAACAATGCCAAGACAAGCTGTTATTAAAGGTTGGCATGGCATAAATAGCGTGAAAACCATGAATTTCTTGCCAACGCTCATAATTCATTAAAGCACCTTTCTTGCCAACGTCTTACTTTATTTTCATTTATTTTATTTTATTTCATTTTATTTCATTAATTTTTAAAACCAACTTCAAAACAAACAACTTCTTCTCAAGACAAGTAGCAATCAAAGCAATTAAATTCCAAGTCAATCTTTGTGGGATCGATACTCAGCTTAACTGCTGTATTACTTGCAGACCCTATATACTTGTATGCAAAAGACTCATCTTGGCACTGTTTTATACTTTTCCAATACATATCTTCTGCCCTTTTTGCCAGCATTCACTTAGAGAGTCTATAAGTTTTTGGCGCCGTTGCTGGGGATTGCAATGAAATTGATTGTTTTTAAATTTTTACTTGTCTTTCTTTTAATTTTATTTTTGTTTTTACCTTTTGTTTTTATCAGTGTATGACCAAAAGCCATCCTGTGGTGGACGAGTGGCCATACGATCTGGAAATTGAGAAAACTTTGTGGAGGTTAAAAAGAATATTCCGAGAGATGAATAATCAAGGCAATAGAGGGAATGGTGTGGTGAACAATGAAGGAAATGCACTCAACAATGTGATGTTACCACCGGTCAATGAAGAAAGACCTATTAGAGAACATTCGACACCAACCATTGATAGTTTGATGCCAGGACTTGTTGACACAGAGGTAAACACTATTAATTTTGAACTTAAGCCTGTAATGATTCAAACTCTTTTGAACGTAAGTCAGTTTGATGGAGCACTTACTGGAGATCCGAGGCAACATCTGAAGCAGTTCATGGAGATTTGTCAGTTATTTCAACAAAATAGAGTACCTGAAGATACCGTGAAACTGAAGTTATTCACATTTTCCTTGAGATACAGAGCAAAGGCTTGGCTCAATTCCTTGCCACCTGGCTCAGTCACCTCATGGACATATCTATGCTAGAAGTTCTTGACAAGATTCCAGCCACCAACACTCACTGCCAAGCTACGAGGTAAGATCATTACATTCAGGCAGGCTGAGGATGAGACCTTATATGATACCTGGGAAATATTTAAAGACCTGTTAAGGAGGTGTCCTATGCATGGATTCCTGAATTGAACCCAAATAAAAACTTTCTACAATTGATTGAATGCACAAACGAGGACTATTGTTGATGCTTCAGCAGCCAGTTCATTGCTGGACAAGACGTATACTGAGGCTGTTAACATTCTTGAAAGAATTGCAATCAATGATTTTGAATATCATGTTTCTAGACTTAGAACCAGAACCAAAATTAGTGGGAAATTTCATGTTGATGAATTAACGTCCATCTATGCCGAAATTTCCAATCTTACCAGCATGGTGAGAACGTTGCAAAAGAACAATGAGTCCCAAGAAGTCAAAGTATTAGACACATTTTGTACAATTTGTGGAGAAAGTCATCATATGGATGAATGCCTTGCCAGCCCTGAATCGATAAATTTCATTGGCAATATTAATCATTACCATAATCCTAACTCCAATACTTATAATGCAGGATGGAGACAGCACCCTAACTTAGCATGGGGAAATCAAGGAGGTAACCAGTACAATGCCTAACGCCAAAATACCCAGAGGCAGAATAACAAAGCCATGCTAGCTTTCAACAATAATGGCATGCCAGCATTCTATCAGAATGCCATGCCAAGAAAGCTCAAAACAATTTTAAGCAAAGACAGAGAATCAACTAAGGAGACACTCTCACAGAGTATATAGAAAGGAATGATGCAACAGTCCAGAGTTTGGAAACATCAATGAGGAACTTGGAAGTTCAAATTGGGCAATGTAGAGCCATAACTCTTCGGAGCGATGTAAAGCCATAACTCTTCGGAGCGGTAAGTAGTGTGAGATAGAAAATGCTGCCAAGGAACCACTTAACTGCCAAATCGAGAAGCCAGTGCTAGCAGAAAGCCCCAAGGAAGCAGAGAAAGAGAAAACAAAAGCAGATGATGCCAACAGAAATGCTAAAACAAATGCTAGAATTGATGCCAAACAGACTGATGCCAGCACTGCCTTAGCAAAGCCAGTAGCTCCAGCATATACTTATCTGCCACCACCATTTCCAGCGAAACTTCAAAAGCATAAGCAAGACCACCAATTTAAGCACTTCTTAGAAGTTCTCAAACAGCTACAAATCAACATTCCATTGGTAGAAGCTCTTGAGCAAATGCCCAACTATGCAAAATTTATGAAAGACATTATGTCCAAAAAGAGGAAGTTGGGAGACTTTAAAACTGTTGTTCTCACCGAGGGATGCAGTGCCATGATCCTAAACCGATTGCCACCAAAGCTGAAAGATCTGGGAAGTTTTACTATTCCCTGTACCATTGGCAACAAATTCACGGGAAATGCATTGTGTGACCTAGGAGAAAGCATCAAATTGATGCCAATGTCAGTTTTTGAAAGCTTGGCATAGAAGCCAGACCTACCACGATGACCCTTCAGCTGGCAGACCGGTCATATGCACATCCCAAGGGTAAGATTGAGGATGTGTTGGTAAAGGTAGACACATTTATTTTTCCAGTTGATTTCATCATTTTGGATTATGAGGCTGATATTAATGTTCTAATTATTTTGGGTAGACCTTTCCTTGCTACAGGTAGGGCGTTGATAGATGTTCCTAAAGGGGAATTAACCATGCGCATGAATGATCAGCAGGTTACATTTAATGTGTTTGAAGCTTTGAAATGTACAGATGAACCTGATGAATGCCAAGCAGAAGAGATGATAGAGTCAATCTACTCTTTGGATATGGCGCAGTTATGCCAGGATACAGAATTCAAGGCTAACAATTTAGACGGCATAGCTGAATTATTTGAAAAACCTAAAGAATCAGTCTTGGAGGCTGATGAGGCTAAGTATTTTGAGCCACTACAGTTGGCCGGTAGAGAAATTAAGGCACCTAAACCATTAATTGAGGAGCTGCCAGAGTTGGAGCTAAAACCATTACCGAATCACTTGAAGTATGCTTACTTAGGTAGACACTCAACTCTGCCAATGATCATTGCCACTGATCTTACTAATGATAAGGAGCAGAGATTGCTGGCAATATTAAGCAATTATAAGCAAGCATTGGGTTGGACCTTGGAAGACATCCGAGGTATTAGCCCAAACATTTGCATGCACAAAATTATCTTGGAGGAGTACCATGGCTAGACTATTGAAGGCCATAGAAAGCAAAACTCAATCATGAAAGAGGTAGTGAAAAAAGAGATTATAAAATGGCTTGATGCCGAGATTATTTATCCCATCTCCGATAGCTCTTGGGTTAGCCCGGTGCAATGTGTGCCAAAAAAGGGTGGCGTGATCGTGGTACAAAACAGTAAAGCTGAATTGATTCCCTCTAGAACTATCACAAGATGGAGGGTGTGCATGGACTATAGGAGGCTGAACAATGCCACGAGGAAGGACCACTTCCCGTTGTCATTCATCGACCAGATGCTAGACAGGTTGGCAGGTAAAGCTTTTTATTGTTTTTTGGATGGTTATTTAGGTTATAACCAGATTGTCATCGCCCCTGATGATCAAGAGAATACCAAGTTCATGTGACCTTATGGGATGTTTGTGTTTAGAAGGATGCCATTCGGCCTATGCAATGCTCCTATAACATTCTAACGTTGCATGATGTCCATTTTTTTCGATATGATAGAGAACAACATGAAAGTATTCATAGAAGACTTCTCAGTGTTTGGCAAAGCATTTGAAGAGTGTCTTCGGAGTTTGGAGCAAGTCTTGAAGAGATGCATAGAGACAAACCTAGTGTTGAACTGGGAAAAATGCAACTTCATGGTAAAGGAGGGCATTGTTCTCGGGCACAAGGTAACTAAGAGAGGATTAGAAGTTGATCAAGCAAAAGTCGAGGTAATCAAGCAATTGCTGCCTCCAAAGAGTGTCAAAGGTATAAGGAGTTTTTTAGGACACGCTGGTTTTTACCGGTGTTTTATTAAAGACTTTTCAAAAATTGCTAAGCCTTTATGCTTGTTATTAGAACATAATTCCACTTTTGCATTTGACGATTCTTGTTTGAGAGCATTTCAAGAACTTAAAGAGAAATTAATCAATGCCCCTATAGTTGTGGCACCGAACTGGAATGAGCCCTTCGAGCTCATGTGTGACGCTAGTGACTATGCCGTTGGAGCAGTCTTAGGACAAAAGCATGGTAAGGTTTTCCATGCCATCTACTATGCCAGTCGAACCTTGAATGAAGCACAACTAAATTACTCTACAACCAAGAAAGAATTTCTCGCTGTTGTATTTACTTTTGATAAATTTCGACCTTATTTAATTGTTAACAAAGTTTTGGTTTATACAGATCATTCGGCATTGAAATATCTCTTGGCAAAGAAGGATGCCAAGCCCAGACTAATCCGATAGATGCTTCTCTTCAAGAATTCGATTTGAGACAAAAAGGCAGTAAAAACTTAGTAGCTAACCGTCTCTCACGTTTAGAGCATCATCTTGAAGATGGTAAGACCAATTTTATAAGAGATAAATTTTCTGACGAGTATTTTCTTGTAGTTAATGCCGTGTCATGATACACTGACATCGTCAACTACTTGGTAAGCAACATTTTACCACCAATTTTGGCATATAATGCCAAGAAAAGGTTCTTACGAGACGTTAGGAAATACTATTGGGACGAGCCAATATTGTTCAAACAGTGTGCCGACCAAGTAATCCACCGGTGTGTGCCTGAGGATGAGCAGCATAACATATTGCATTTGTGCTATGTCGCACCATATGGAGGTCACTTTGCTGGGATAAAGACTGCCGCCAAGGTGCTGCAATCAGGATTCTTTTGGCCCACACTATATAAGGATGCCCACGAGTATGCCAAGGTATGCGACCGATGCCAACGAACATGAAATATATGTGGCAAACACCAACTACCGCTTCAAAGCATTATGCCTGTGGACTTATTTGATGTATGGGGAATAGACTTTATGGGTCATTTTTTCCTATCTTTTGGTAATCTATATATTCTTGTGGTTGTTGACTATGTGTCTAAATGGGTAGAAGCTGTTGCCCTGCCAACAAACGATGCCAAAGCTGTTGCCAAGTTTTTGCACAAACATATTTTACTAGATTTGGTGCCCCTAGGGTAATTATTCATGATGAGGGCACCCATTTTAAATGTAATCTAATCTCTAAATCTTTGTGCAGTTATGGTATACAACATAGAATTGCCACGTCATATCATCCATAAACGAATGGACAAGTCGAGATTTCAAACAAGGAGATTAAAAATATTCTAGAGAAGACTGTTAATCCATCAAGGAAAGACTGGTCCTTGAGACTAGATGAGTCCCTGTGGGCTTACAAGACTGCCTTTAAAACTCTTTTAGGTATGTTACCGTTTAGACTTGTTTTTAGAATACTATGCCATCTGCCAGTAGAGCTTGAACATAAAGCCTACTGGGCCATCAGAACACTTGGCATGGCATGAAGAGCTGCTGGAGAAAAGAGGTTACTAGACCTAAATAAATTAGAGGAATTCAGGACGCAAGCCTACAAGAATACCATGATATACAAGGAGAAGACAAAACGTTGGCATGACAGTAGGATAATGCTGAGACAGTTCGAGGTAGGCCAACGTGTTTTGTTATTCAACTCACGACTTAAGTTGTTTCCAGGAAAACTAAGATCAAGATGGACGAGCCCTTTTGAAGTTGTGAAGCCCTATGCTCATGGAGCTGTGGACATTAAAAACTTGAGGTCGGGGGAAATTTTTAAAGTCAATGGCCAACGTTTAAAGCACTACATGGAAGGTGATCAGAACAATGCCAAGGAGGTGATCCTCTTGGCAGAGGTAACATGAAAGCACCATTAGGTTTGAATTTTTGTAAATATCAGGATAAGTTATTTTTCTTTGTTTTTAGGTTTTTAATAGTTTTTCTTTCTGTTGTTTTTTGCTTTTTATTCTTTGTCTATGTTGAAAGGTTTTCTTTGAGTCCATGCAGAATCAGTATGCCAAGAACTATGCCAGGAACGATGTCAAGAGCAATGCCAGAAACAATGTCAGGATTATTGGCAGGAGCTAATGTCCCAATAGAGAAATCTGCCAGACGTAGTACCAGAATAGCTTGACATACAACGGTGTAAAAAACGAAAGAATAAGAGAAACCCTAGCTTGATCGGCCCATTTAATAAAGAGAGAGTATTTTTCCTTAATTTAAAACCCTTAGCCGTTAAAAAAATAATTAGGTTAAAATTTAAATTTAACCTAATCACCTTATCACTTTAAAACCTTACCCTATCCTATCACTTTATCACTTCACCCTTATCACTTTACCCCTTTCAAATCAAACTTTTTTTATTTTATTTTTCATCATTATCCCTAATTACTACTCCTATTAAAACACTCAACCGACCCAAACTTCTCACCTTTCTCACCTTGGTCGGTTAAATAACCAAAAATCTCTCTCACTTCTAGCTTTTTTTTGACAAGCAAGTACCAAATCCCAATTCGTTTCTCCTTCTTCATCTTGTTCAGCACCGTTTCAAATTCTTCAACGATTTCAATGGCTTCCTCTTCTACTTCTTTCAAGCGATTCTTCAATGAGGAGATTCAGAAAAAGTTTGAAACTAATTTTGCCTCAAGAAGTTTTTGCTATGAGAAGCACTTCGACCTCAAAACAGAGACGAACAATGGCTTCCCTCCAAAAGACATGTCAACGATTAGCCTGCACAAATGGAGTCTGTTTTTCCAGCAACAAGGGGAGATCTATGCCACCATCGTTCAAGAATTCTATGCGCATCTTATGACCAAGGATTCACCCTTCTTGATGATTAGAGGTAAATGTGTTCGTTTCGATGAAATGTATATTAACACTATGTTTGAGTTGGATGGTGCAAGGGATGAATATTTTGAATATGCTGATTCGATAAATGCTGCCAAGAGAAAGAGGACGCTGGCAGATCTGTGTGAGCCTGGCACAGCGTGGACAATGTCATCCAAGGGGCACCGTACGGTGAAGATGTTGACATTGAAACCCCAATAGAGAGGATGAAATCACTTTGTCAAGGCAAATTTGATGCCTACATCCCATAACGAGACTGTGTCTGAAGAAAGGCTGATCCTATTGCACTCCATTGTTATGGGCGCAAGATTAATATGGGCAAGCTTATTATTGAAAAAACATATAAGTGTACAGCCAAAGGTAATGCCAGCTTGCTCTTTCCTTTGTGATTTCTAACATTTGCATGCTCCATGGTGTGCCCAAGCTTGATACAAATAAGGGACAAACAATCAAGGGAACAACAATTACAGCTGCTATATGGAGAAATCTTGTTGCTGCTGAGCCAAAGGATAAGGGCAAGGGGAAGGCCAAGGTGCCCACGCCAAGGCCTAAAGTGTCAAAGGCCGAGCCTGGAGAGTAGAACAACTTTGCAGTTGAAGAGATTACCTGAAAACCGAGTTTCAGGCTTAAATCGAGCTTGGAAAAATTTTCTCTTTTTTTCCCTAACTCTCACATTTATGGCTTCACCATTATTTTACACATATATCTATTAAATTAATATTAAATTCATTTAATAGTGAAATTACAATTTTACCCTTTTTATCCAATGGTTGAGATTGATTTTATCATCAATCAAGGGCCAAGATTTAATCTTCCATTTTCTCTTTCCAAAATTTCCCTTATAACTTTTTAAATATTTCAAAATTGCCATTGGGGCCAAATGACCAATTTGCCTTCCAACTAGTTTTTATTTACTAGTTTGTCATTCTTGTAAAAAATCAACTAAGTCTAGTTGGAATCCAACTAAATATAATAAAATATTCATAAAATAGTATTTTATGACTTTTTCATGGCTTTTGGACCAGCCTCTGAAATTCCAGTTCGATCTGATTTCCTGATATTCATAAAACACTTCTACTGTGATTTTACCTTTTCCGAGCTATTGGATTTATTCCGAAAATTCTATATTTCTATATTCGGGAAATAAACTCTATTATCCCATAAAACTTCATTTTCCAAGGACTTAGATTGAATTTTTCTTAACTCAATCTATTTTCCCGATACTTATCGAAAATCTTCATAGAATAAAATTCCTCTTAGAATTCCTTTATCGATAATCCATACGAATTTTATCTACTCTTATTGAGTCCAAAATATCGATCAGAAACACTTTTATGGGACCTTCCCGAAGGTCACCCATTATTGTATTTCTCTGGCCTGAGCACGCTTAACAATTTTATTCGATCCAAATTCAGTACCTTTTAATGCATCTTAATTCTTAAAACCGATATCAAGGCATCTATTTCGATCTGATTCACTCTTATACTAAATAAAATTACTTATTGGGGAAATTTACACTTTAGTCCCAAAACTTTTCCAAAGTTTATACTTTAACCTCCAAAACTTTCAAAGTTTACAATTTGATCACTAGCCAAAAATTGGGATATTACAATTCCTTCCCCCTTAAGAAAATTCATCCTCGAATTTTTAAAACATACATGTTTCAAACAATTGTAGATATTACTCCCTCATTTTCTTCTCAAATTCTCAAGTGGCTTCTTCGACCTTGTGATTTCTTCTTAGGGCCTTAACCAATGTAATTTTTCTTATTCCTTAATTCTTTAACTCCATATACCAGTATTTCTACTAACACCTCTTCATGTATCAAGTCTAATTGCAATTATTCTTTTTTTTTCTTTTTCTCAGGAGTGATGACACATGAATAATCCAATCAATATCTCCAAAACATAAATACATACACTATAAAATTTTGCTCACTTCTGAGGATAAGATCCATTAATATGCCCTTGGTACAACTCTTTCACGATTCCTTAAGGTATAATAATTCTGAAACCAAGTTTTTCCCTTTTTGACTTGCACAAATCATCTTCTCTCAAAGTGGTACTTTTTCTCTTCCTTTAGCCTTTAATTGATAATATCTTGACTAAAGATCAACCTTCCATTTACATATTACTTCTATGTTAGTCATTGGTAACCAATTTATCTTAAAATTGGTCTTAAATTCTCAGATCTTCTACAAGAGTTAACTTTCATGCTTATTTCACTGTATCATATCCACTATAAGTTATTTCTTAACCTCCAAGATCCGTAGACTGATGAATTACATCATCGTCTTACTTTCCTTATTCTAGTCTCATTCCATATCATACTAATGAGGAGCAGCATCAAGTCATACAATCAGTACATCAGTAATATAATATCTTAGGGGCATGTATTTAATAATAAAAATCATATACAAACTTGGTTTAGCATCCAGAACCGGCTAAACCTTTGCTCTGATACCATTAAATGTAACACCCCTTTTTTCGTACTGAATACGAGTCAGAGATGTCACATTACTAATGCCTTATCTTGTTTTATTCATATATGTTTTATCATCAAACTGATTAATTTCATGCATCATACTCTACTAATAATAAAAAAATTACATGCCCACTAGAGATTATCATAAGCTAGAATATCTTACTGATGTTTTGCAGATTGAAGCTTGATCAACATGCTTAACTCCTCTTCAAGTACTCCACCTTAACCTACGTGCGAATCAAACACACGCTAAGTTTTCACTTAGTGAGGCAATAAACAAAATTAATAATAATTTAAACTTACTAAACTTTATGGCTACATTTATACAGCATAATATATGCCAATGTATTAACTTTTATATAGAGAGGGAAACTTAAGTATGCGAGATCGGTACTCCTAGAGTATTAGTCACCGAAGTGACGATAAACATATAGACACATAAAGTGCCGATAACATATATACACATAAGTGTTGGCATCATATAGACACATAAGTATCGATATCATATAGACACAAAAGGTCGTGCCCACCATCCGCACGTAAGACCGTGCTAACCATCTGCACGTTTATAAGGCTGTGCTAACCATCCGCACGTTTATAAGGTTGTGCTAACCATCTGCACATAAGGTTGTGCTAACCATCCGAACTAAGTGTATTTTATATACACTATAGTGCTAAATCGTATATTCAGCGTGTTGTTGGACTCTATGGCATGCCAACTATATCCTGTCCCTTAATAACTTACTTGGTTATGTATTTCATATTCCATAATCATTTCATCCATGGCAATATATATATCAACATAATTCAACTTGGGCAGTTCATACCCAAAATATTATGCATAAGCATATCAACCTTGTCAATATAAATGATCAATGCATTTTATTTTCCGAAACTTGACATATTCATATTATATCAATCATAAGTTCAATGACATAAATATTAATGTATTATGATATGCATGCAATTGTACGCACCTGGTCCATTTATTAGCTTGCCTCACTAAGCTCTATTCGGTCATTTCTTTAATAGTACCTCGAACCTTCTTTTGATTCGGATCCAAACTTCATTAATCACATGAATGTAAACAACATTTGTTAGATTCAAATATAACAATTCCTCAAACATGCTATCAAATCTAATCATTCAAATATAAAAATTTCCTCCCTTTCTTATACTGTCCAAAACTTATTTTTGGTCCCTAATGACCATTTTGAACTTCAAATAATTCCTTCAATCTTGCTAACTAACATTAGATGCAAAATGTCTCAATTTCCATTTTCTGGCAGCTTGCACTACCTTCAAAGATTTATTTCTATAAAGTGATCTAAAACTCAGAATTCGATTCCGTTTGTTCTGAAAGAAACTAGATTTAATAAGCTTTTCAACCATATAAACTAATAGCCCAAATTCAACTTGTACGATTTATGGTGAATTTTCAAAGTCAATTACAATGCTGGAATTCAAAACAGACTGGTGTTATGTTTTCTGACCTTTCATCACTTAAAAATTCATATCTTTTGACTCGAAACTCGAAATAAGTTTTCGTTTGTTGGAAACGAAACTAGACGAACAAATCATTAAATCGGTATAAAATTCACCATCTAACCATCTATATAGAATTTATGGTGAATTTTCGAACTTACTGCCATAATCTAGTTTTCTACATTGCTTCCATAAATAACTCCAAACTTTATACTAACTTCTCCTTACTTCTCTACTTTTCAATTTAGTCCAATTACTTGCTTAAAACCACCAACTTATCACCATCTCCATTAAGTAATTATTATAAAATATTTCCCTTTAATTTTCCTCCTTTACTGAAATAGTCACTAAAATGCAAAGATAAAGATTTAAGCTTATTAACTTTGCAAATTAGTCCTCAATTCAACATTACTACCTTAATTCTATTATTTCAACTAAAATTCAGATTTAATCCTTATCCAAAACCTCATTTCCAAATTGGTCACTTAACTTTGACAAATTGTCAAAATGGTCACCAATTCAATTTAACATCGGTTTAGCATTCTAACATCAATTTCACATCTCCAACATCCTTCATAACATAAATACACACCAAATCCATACAAATTCATATTTGGCCCTCTAACTTTTAAGATTGCCGAATTGGTCCCTATCAAATTAACTTAGGGTCTTGCTTCTAAACAATAAATCAAGCTTACTAAATTATTAATTCAACATCACAAACCCTAAATTAAACTTAAATCCATAAACCCTAATCATCTTCACAATAATCTAAACATGTAGAACTCAAATCTCAACTCAATATCATGATTTTAACATCATACTAACTTGAATTCAATCATGGAATCATAAAATCTCAAAACCCCCAATTTGATCCATAAACCCTAATTTGTTTCTAATGTAAATTCTCATCAATAAAGCATGAATTCCATGAATTAATGACATCAAAAGATAGAGCTTGACGAGTAGAACAACTTTGCAGTTGAAGAGATTACCTGAAAATTGAGTTTCAGGGCTTGAATTGAACTTGAATTTTTTTTTCTCTTTCTTCCCCTTGCTCTCACGTTTGTGGCTTTGTTCATATTTTCACCATTATTTTACACATATATCTATTAAATGAATATTAAATTTATTTAATAGTAAAATTACAATTTTGCCCTTTTTATCCATTAGTTGAGATTGATTTTGTCATCAATCAAGGGCCAAGATTTAATCTTCCATTTACTCTTTCCAAAATTGCACTTATAACTTTTTAAATATTTCAAAGTTGCCATTGGGGCCAAATGACCAATTCGCTCTCCAACTAGTTTTTATTTACTAGTTTGCCATTCTTGTAAAAATTCAACTAAGTCTAGTTGGAATCCAACCAAATATAATAAAATATTCATAAAATAGTATTTTATATCTTTTTCATGGCTTTTGGATCAGCCTCTAAAATTCCAATTCGATCCGATTTCCCGATATTCATAAAATACTTCTATTGCGAGTTTACCTTTTTCGAGCTATTGGATTTATTCCAAAAATTCTATATTTCTATATTTGGGAAATAAACTCTATTATCCCATAAAAACTTCCTTTTCCAAGGACTTAGACTGAATTTTTCTTAACTCAGTCTATTTTCTCGATACTTATCGAAAATCTTCATAGAATAAAATTCCTCTTAGAATTCTTTTATTGATAATCCATATGAATTTTCTCTTCTCTTACTGAGTCCAAAATATCGATCAGAAACACTTTTATGGGACCTTCCCAAAGGTTACCCATCCTTGTATTTCTCTGGCCTGAGCATGCTTAACAATTTTATTCGATCCAAATTCAGTACCTTTTACTGCATCTTAATTCTTAAAACCGATATCAAGGCACCTATTTTGATATGATTCACTCTTATACTAAATAAAATTACTTATTGGGGAAATTTACACTTTAGTCCCCAAACTTTTCCAAAGTTTATACTTTAACCACCAAAACTTTCAAAGTTTACAATTTGGTCACTAGCCAAAAATTGGGATATTACATTTTCATCAGATTTTCCCTTGATTTAGGCTATTTTAAAAAGTTTTTAAATAGTTTTAATATTAAAATAAAATAGAATTGATAAAAAGGTTTTTAATTAAAACAATTCATTTTCTCACGTAACTAATTTTTCTCACAACTTTCTCAGCAACCAAACTATCAATTTCTTTCCAAATTTCTCAAGAATCAATCTCTTTTTATTTCCTCTTTGATTTCTTTAATTCTTACAACAAAATCTACTTGGATTCTTGAAGTTTTCATCTAATCTTTGCCAATTAAGGGAGAGATCAACAATTAGAGGTGATTTTCATTTCTCTCCTCTAATTAAAGGTTCTTTAATGAAATTCTCAAGTTCTTGATCCTTTATAACTGATTTTGTTATATGCTTATGATTTAATCAAGGTTTTATAGGTTAAATTGAGTTTTGGTTAAATTGAGTTTTGATGTGAAAATTGGATTAACATTATTATGGATCTATTTTGTATTGAATCTAATTGATTTAGATCTCTTTTAAGATGCATTTTAATGTTTAAAAAAGATATTAATAAAAGAAATCCCGAAACTATGTGAATTGCTAACTATTTAGGTTGTAGATAATTGGATTTTTATGTGATCTTGGTGTTGTAGAGTTGCTGGAGGTATAAGGACGGTATAAAGATGTTTTTGGATGTTAATTGACGTTGTTAAGATGTTAAAATCCCCAGGTTTTGGCTGGGCTTTGTTTAGATGAGGTTTGGTGATGATTTTGATTGTTTTAGAGTGGCATTTGATGGTTTTAAGTGAGGCGAAGTTGTGTTTTTTGGTTGCTGGAAATTAGAGATGCATGGAAGTGCATTAATCCTCTGTTTTTGTTTGGGTAAAGCATGAGAGTTGGATCCTTTGGCTTTTGGAGAGGTTTTAGGGGCTCCAAAAGCTTGATTGTGTATCGACAAGTGGAGCGTTTGGTTGTCGGTGAGTGGAAACCTATTTTATTGCTTTAAAAAGGTTTGAAGATGGTTGTTGGGAGTTTAGATTAAGTTCGGGACACTTATTTAAGCTCAGAAGTAAGTATTGGTTGACCTCTCTCTCGTTTTTGGTTTTATAAAATACAATCTCATGCACATGTTTATGATTTTGATTACCTACTATTATATGCATGTTTTAGAAATGAAAGATGTTGCAAATGAATAATATATGATGATTATTGAGAATGATAGATGATTTATGAAAGAATTTTGAGAATGCTAGAATACATGGTTTACGAATATTCAAACGACCCTATACGGTCTCTAAAGCTCATACGAGTCTCGAAAGATTCTCAAACTCATCATGCATCTCATAATTTCCATGTCTCATAAGACATGTGTCAATACATGCTTATTTTCATCTACCTATTTTGCGAACACTAACAAGCAAGGTAATTACACTTATGATGCTCATGAAGCATTTTGGAGTTTGACGTGTACTAACCTCAAGCCATAGTGATAAATCCTCATTCAAGCTTTCCGATTACACTACTTGTTCCGATATTCAATCCCGAATATTCCTCTTATAACAATTAATACATTATATATTAATTAACTGAATACTTTAACTAATTCGTGAGGTCAAACGTGTGAAAATAGTTTATCGGGTTCGAATTTGGCAAAACAGCTTGCACCAACAGACTCAAAATATTAAAAAAATCAGATAGGGTCCCTCAAAAAAGTCAACGTCTGTCAACAACGGCGGCGGTGACTAGCGGTTGGTGAATGATGGCGGATGCAACTCGGCACGAAAGGCCAACGTGACAGACAGTCTCGGCCTGCTGCTTGGGCTGGCTCAGCAGGCCGGCTTGGCTCAGCCAACAACAGACCCCCTCTCAGCCAAACATCGCCCACACGCAGGCGATAGCGCGTGTGACGGCTTCCAGTGACTGCAAAGCTCTAGATCGATTCTCTAGACACAAGTGGACACGATGGTGACCTCAGTTTCTCATTTTGAGCACCCGAACTACCCCAACTCAACACCTAAATCTTCTTTTCTCTCATCTCCTCCGACGGCGACTCTGATGGCAATGCTGCTGGTATCAGTGAACTCGTCGACGAGATGAACACAATATCGATAGAGGTATCGACAACGGATAGCCAGATCTTGGTAGAACGAAGTTGAATGATTGAAGATGGAGAGAGAAAAAGAAAAGATAAAAAAGAAAGATAGAGAAGAGAATATAAAAATCTGATTTTTTTCCTCTCTTTCCCGCCTCTTTAATCCAAAATATCATCTTCCAAAACATAACGATATAATTGCATCATAAATCCCTAACTTCTCATCCTTACACAAACCGATCATCATTTTTCTTTCAAATGAATCTTCCAAAATCACATTTTCTTCAAATTTAATACTTAGTTAAAATTTTCAACTCGAATCCAAAATCCGTAAGATTGACCCCAAAATTGGGTTGTTAGAGGACAAGCCCTTTAGTTGGCTTAAATTTGCTAACTTTTTTATTTAATTAATAAAAAAAATCATTTTCTTTATGTTCCTATCAAGGTCTCTCTTGGGGGTTATTTTCTTTTTTTTTCACTGTTTCTTTTCCATGTAAATTCAATCATACTTTTTAAAGCTGGAGATGAATCAAATTTGTTTATGGAGGCTCTTGTGTATCAAAATGGACCTCAATGCCCTATTTTGCATGAAGAAACTTTGATATGTGACCCTTCCATTGTTCATATTGCAATGAAAATTGATCCTGAATACCTCAGAGGCACTATTACAGGTATCCATTCAGTTCTTAAACATGATTCATGTCCACAAAACGTGTTCTTCCATTTCATTTCCTTGGATTTGAGCTTGGTCTATGCAAACCCCTATACTTGGGTTCTAAAGTCTGCATTTTCATCATTGAATTTCAAGGTTTATGATTTCCTGGAAAAACTTGTCAAGAATACCATATAATATTCAATCCGCCAAGTTCTCTACAACCCTTTGAATTATGCAAGAAACTACTTAGTTGACATGCTTAAAATTTGCTTTGAAAGAGTGATCTATTTAAATTCAGGCACCATTGTTGTAGACAACATACAAAAGTTATGGAGCGTAAAGTTGATAGGCTTAAGATTAACGGGAGCACCCGAGTACTGTAATGCATACTTGGCCAAGTATTTCACAGGTGATTTTCGGTTAAACTCAGAATTTGCCAAGGTTTTTGAAGGAAGAAAAGCTTGTTATTTCAACACAAGTGTGATGGTTATGGTTTGGGAAAATGAAGATGAGGTGATTACACAAGGGAGATTGAGAAATGGATGAGGATTCAGAAGAATAAGAGTATCTGTGAACTGGATTTCCTTCCACCATTTTTTTGGTTTTTGGTGGCAATGTTGAAGCCATTGATCAGGTGAAGGGCTTAGCCTAGCGGTAGACGCAATGTAGTTTAACCTGTTGGTTGTAGGTTTAATTTGCAGCCTGTTCAGTTTATTAATTGATCACTCAATCAGGTGACATGTGTCGCCATCTGATTAGGTGAAAATTTATTAAATAAAGACTTAATGACTCTATTGCCCCCTAAAGTGCACATTTTTTTATTGAGTTGTCATCTAAAGAATTTTTCATGACGTTTTGTCCCATAAACTTTAAAATCGTGACCTTAGTTGCCTCATGTCGTTAACTCTCGTTAAAAAAATTCATGAACCAATCAGAATGTGCCACGTGTCACTAATAAACAAAAAAAATAGTTGACTTTAATAAAAGGAAAAAATTGCATGCTAAGTCTATAAATTTTTTATTTTTGCTCAATTTAGTCCTAAAAATCTTTATTTAACCCGAAATTGACCCAAATTTCTTTTTAATTTTTATATAATCCAATATTTTTAATATACTGACATTTTTGTTCAATTTAGTCCTCAAAATCTTTATTTAATCCATAATTGACTACTACAACTTTATAATTTTTATAATTTAGTCCAACATTTTAAATATAATTATATTTTTATTCAATTTAGTCCTAAAAATCTATATTTAACCCGAAATTGACCCCCATTTCTTTTTATTTTATATTATATTTTAGTCCAATATTTTAAGTATAAACATATTTTTTTTCAATTTAGTCTTAAAAAGCATTATTTAACCCGAAATTAACCCCAATTTCTTTCTAATTTTTATAATTTAGTCAAATATTTTAAATGTAATTATATTTTTGTTCAATTTAGTACAATAAAATCTTTATTTAACCAAGAATGAACCTCGATTTCATTCTATTTTTTTAATTTTGTCCAATATTTTAAATATGATGACATTTTTGTTCATTTTAGTCCTAAAAATCTTTATTTAACCCAAAATTGACACCAATTTTTTCTAATTTTTATAATTTCATCTAATATTTTTAATATGATGATATTTTTGTTTATTTTAGTCCTCAAAATCTTTATTTAACCCAAAATAGACCCATATTTATTTATAATTTTTATAATTTAATCCAACATTTTGAATATAATCACATTTTTGTTCAATTTAGTCCTAAATATTTAACTCGAAATTGAAGCAATGACGCCCAAATCGACGTTTTCGTGAATCCGATAAGCACCAAGAAGGGCACCCCAAGCTGATGCATCAGGTTTTATTGCATTTTTATAAAATTATATGACATTTCGAGATGCCCAACTTGACCAAACATATATACCATGCAACCATAATGCTTCAAAATAAGCTCAATCTTGTACTCTTCCTTCATCATATTAAAGCACCCTGAACCTGTTCGACCAAACCTGGATGGCTACAAGCTTTCTAAATTTTAACCCAAAATATAATTATATTTAAAACATTTAGAACTAAATTGAATAAAATTAGAAAGAAATTATGGTTAATTATGGGTTAAATAAAGATTTTTAGGACTAAATTAAACAAAAATATAATTATATTAAAAATGTTGGACTAAATTATAAAAAATACAAGGAAATAATGGTCTATTTCAAGTTAAGTATAGATTTTTAGAACTAAAATAAACAAAAATATCATCATATTAAAAACATTGAACAAATTAAAAAATTAGAAAGAAATCGGGTGCCAATTTCAGGTTAAATAAATATTTTTAGGATTAAATTGAACAAAAATATCGCCATATTAACATAATGGACTAAATTAAAAAAATTAGAAAGAAATTAAGGTTGATTTCGGGTTAAATAAAGATTTTTTGGCTAAATTGAATAAAAATATAGTTCTATTTAAAATATTAGACTAAATTATAAAAGTTAGAAAGAAATTAAGGTTAATTTTGGGTTAAACAATGATTTTTTGGACTAAACTACACAAAAATATGACTATGTTTAAAATATTGGACTAAAATATAAAAATTATAAAGAAATAGGGGTCAATTTTGGGTTAACTATAGATTTTTAGGACTAAATTGAACAAAAATATAATTATATTTAAAATACTGGACTAAATTATAAAAAAATATAAATTAGTAGGGGACCCCTCAAAAAATAATAAAGTAGTAGGGGTTAATTGTGGGTTAAATAAAGATTTTGAGGACTAAATTGAACAAAAATATCAGCATATTAAAAGTATTGGACTAATTTATAAAAATTAGAAAGAAATTTGGGTCAATTTCGGGTTAGATAAAGATTTTTAGGATTAAATAGAATAAAAATAAAATTTTACAGAGTTAGCGTGCAATTTATTTCTTTAAAATAAGTCAGATGGTTTTTTTGTTTATTAGTGACACGTGACACGTTCTTATTGGTCTGTAAATTTTTTAATGGGAGTAAACGACATGGGGGCACTGAGGTCACGATTTAAAATTTAAGGGCAAACGTCCTAAAAAATTTTTTAGGGGCTAACTCGATAAAAATGTATAGTTTAAGGGGCAATGAAGTCATTAAGTCTTAAATAAAATAAAATAAAATAAAATAATATAATATAATAAATTCAATCAATCGTGTGATGACATGTATCACCATCTGACATATTGGTTAATTAATTTTTATTTAATTAAATTAAAATTGGGATAATATTAATATAATAAGTAAATAACATGATTAAATATGTAATTATATAAATTTTTATTAAACACCACATCACCTCCTCCATTAAATTTTAACGTTGATAGTTAAAATAGGAGCACTTTAATAATTTAGTGGTTTGATTATCGAGTTCGTTAGTTGGATGGTCAAAATAAGAATAATCACATTATTAAGTGATCACCTATATATCTTACCCAAATATATATATATATATATATATATACATTTAATTTGAAGGTCCTTTACCTCTGCAAAGCGAAAAAGGATAAAAAATAAAAAATTAAAAAAGCTATTTTTTAACCTAGCAATTCCTCTCTCTTTCTCTCTCCCTCCTCGACCCATTTGATCTACCTGGACGCTTTTTTTTTTCAGAATCTTAAACGCCGCCGTATCTCCGCTGCGATCTCTGCCTTTTATAATTCCCGATGGCTGACGGAAAATTAGATCTACCTGATGATCTCCTCTCTTCCAAAACCAGCTCTGATCTCTCCTCCCACAAAGGTATTCTTTTCTTTTCGATCAATTTCTTCTCTCATTGTTTCCTTTAATTTTAACTTTTTGCATGCCTATTGTATTGGTTTCCATTTCATTTCAATCTCCGCGTTTTGCTAAATCTTTATTCTTTTACTGAATGTTTCATTATTTTAATTTCATCAGTCCGGTTTAATTTATTGGTTGAAATTTCTGATTTCGTTCATTTATTTTCTTTCCCCTAAGATCTCATTTCGATTTTGTTATAAACCGTTCATTTCTTTCTACTGTGTTGTTATTTAAAGGTTTTCGCCGTAAATGCAATGAAGTTATGATAAAAAAGAAGTTCGTAATTGTTTCTACGTTGAATTATATTTAGATCGAATCTTCCATTCTAATGCACCAGTGATTTGTTAACAGATCGTACTTTTTTAATAAAAAAATCAATATTAGTTTGTTGATTGTCATAATTATTGGAAAATGTAAACTGCCACCACTGAAGTTGATACAGTACTGTAACATGCTTTCTTCTAATTGTTTAGAAAGATTTGATTCAATGAAAAGTTGACATGCTTCAGGGAAACTTGTCATTTCATTGTCAAATAATTTGATAATTTAGGGAATCCATGGAAAGAAACATGCTTAGAAGTTGTGGTTATCTATTCTTTGCCAATTTCACCTATGTATTAATTATCTTAGATCTTGTTATATTTTAGGTGAAGCATGGGAAAGGAACTTGGAGGACAAAGGATTCTCGGGGTTACTTGAGGACGCTAAAGGTGATGATATTTGTTGAATAGTTAAGTTCTTGCATTTTAAAAGCTTGAACAGCTCTTTTATCGTAAAATTTTACCTTTTCTTTTT
Source organism: Hibiscus mutabilis (assembly GCA_019671005.1). NCBI lineage: Eukaryota > Viridiplantae > Streptophyta > Magnoliopsida > Malvales > Malvaceae > Hibiscus > Hibiscus mutabilis. The sequence goes on from CM033738.1 coordinate 38,038,235, forward strand.
TCCTGTAGATCAAGCAATTTCAGAGACCAACGTACCTTTGTCCCCACAGTGGCTTTATTCTAAATCATCTGATTCTAAGATGTTATCTGCTGGAACTTCTGGGGTATTGAACTCAATTTCTCTTATTAATGTTTTTAGGGTTTTTACCTTCATTTCCATATGATAGCTTACTGTGTTGATTTCTAGTCTTTTTTTATCCTAATCTGGTGGAAGATCAGGTAAAAACTATATCAGATTACATAAAATTTAGTTAGACTAGATTCTGCCATTTAATAATGCGCATCACAAATTTATATATGACTTTAGCTTGTGGACAAATTTTCAATTTGGTTTGCATCCTTCCCGTGTTGTAATTTATTTACTGTAACAGGATATAAGAATGCCAAATTTGAATTCATTGCCGAATAAAACCTTTGGTGATCCCAATCCAAAAGACAGCTGGCATTTGGATGGGTCTCAGGACAAGAAAGACTGGAGGACTGCCCCTGATCTTGAAAGCAGTCGCCGCTGGCGTGAAGAGGAGAGAGAAACAAGCTTACTTGGCCGAAGAGATCGCAGAAAAGAAGACCGCCGTGCTGATATTTCATCGACAAGGGATGTTCCTGAAAATAGGACCTTGGCGTCTTCAGAGCCATGGCATGATGTTAGAAGTCATAATTCAAGCCAAGAATCTCGAAGAGACAAGTGGTCTTCGAGATGGGGTCCTGAAGACAAAGAAAAGGATGCTCGAATTGAGAAGAGGATAGATGCTGAGAAGGAAGATGCCCCTACTGAAAAACAATCTCTTGTGGGTGGGGGTCGCTTAGCTTCTGAGCGTGAGAATGATGCTCGTGATAAGTGGAGGCCACGACATCGTTTGGAAATTCATGCAGGTGGGTCTTCTTCTTACCATAGTGCTCCAGGATTTTGTTCAGAAAGGGGACGAGTGGAGGGAACAAATGTGGGATTTGCGGGACGAGGTAGGTCAAATGTTAATGGAAGCCTACAAATTGGGAGGCCCAAATCTGTTTCTGTCATTGGATCTCTTCCTCTGGACAAAGTCAGAACTTTTAATGCATATTGCTACCCAAGAGGAAAACTCCTTGACATTTACCGCAAGCAAAAGACTGCTCCAAACTTTGACATCATGCCTGATGAGATGGATCATTTATTACCGATAATGCAAAAAGAAACCGTTGAGCCTTTGGCTTTTGTTCCTCCTGATGCAGAAGAAGAGGTACGAGGCTCTTAATATGATTTAGAGAAGAAAGTGTAGTCATATTTATCCTTCTATTTGGTTGCATCAAATTTGCTTGCTTGACTCTTACAGGCTGTCCTTGGAGATATATGGAAGGGAAAAACTAACAGCAGTGGAGTGTTGTACAACTCATCTATAGACACAAGTATCCAGAATTTTTCCTAGTGTGTTACCTAGTTAATAATTAGATACAGTAGAGATTCTGAGTTCATCTTTTTTTGTCCTACTCCAGATCTTGCTGACGTGATTTCAGGTGAAGGGAAGCGAAGTTCCTTGTTTTACAGGGATGATAATGTTGATTCAGGTGAGAAGGCTGCTGTAAAAAATACGTCCGGTTCCCGGATAATTGTGTCCATTGAGAATATATTTATGATTTGTTCTGCTTGTTCTTACAGAAATGAATAGTTCAAAAGGTGGGCTGAGATGTGTGTCACCATCAGACATAGATGTAAACCCTGCTTTGGTATTAGATAGGGAGATTGGCGGGTCCATAACTGATGCCGATGATATAAAATCTTTTGATAATGGACAAGTCACTGATTTGAAATTGCAGAAACACGCTATGTTGGAGGATAATGAATCATCCATGCAATTTGGAGTGGGTGGCAAGCTTCCTGAAGATTCAAGTTCTCTATTTGACTTTTCGTCACTACAGCCTCCTCTAGGCCTTAACCAGATAAATATTAAGGGCAATAATGAGGCACATTTGTTGGCAAATGTTATCCCACCTGAGGATTTGAGTTTGTGCTATCTTGATCCTCAAGGGGTAATCCAGGGACCATATCTAGGTATTGACATAATTACATGGTTTGAGCAAGGTTATTTTGGTACAGACTTGCCTGTTCGATCGGCAGATGCTCTGGATGGATCACCTTTCCAAGAACTCGGTGAAATCATGCCACACCTAAGAATGAATTCTGGTTCTGCTTCCAGTGGTAATGCAGTTGCAAGAATGCAATTACCTGATACTTTCAAAGGGAGCTTGGGAGAGGCTGAATCTTCTGCTTCTGCTCCTGAGTTGAAGGGGTCTGCCATTAGATGTGACCAGCTGCAGACTTTGTGTGCTGTTGAGACATCTGTTACTGAATTTCAGTTAGGACAACCTACTCAAAGTCATCATTCTGAGCATTCTAAAGATCAGAGCCTCCATATATTTGCTGATTCACAAGAAGAGGGTAAGTTTAATGGGTTTGACCTATTGTTGTTTTTGTTATTTATTGTGTTTGTTAATGATGTCTTCCTTTCCTCATGTGTGATACAGAAACTATTTTTCCTGGAAGGCTCACGAGTGCTGGTGTTGAACCTGCTAGCCATTTGTCCATTACAGATGAATTTTCAAAAACCAATATAACTTCTCATCAAGAGGATGAGTTGCATCCCTTTGGTTTGTTGATGTCTGAGTTGAGGAGCCCATCTGGTTTGAAGCGTTCCCAATCATCTAATATAGATTACAGCAAATGTGATAGGGGGCAGTTTTTAGATCCTTTGCATGATAGAGAGACGAATTTTACTGGTCAGAGTGTTGTTTGTACAGTTGCTGAACAAACCTCTTTTCCTGAGTTTTGGCCTGATGATTATACAAGAAATTCTTTGTCTAACCCTAACATTCATCTAGGAACTACTGTTGGTCGGCCCTCATCTCACAGGGAGCAAGAATACAAAGGTTTTGGCCTGTTACAGCAGCTAATGTCACAAAAGTTTCCCAATGAACCACTTCAAGGGAAAAATAATTTCTCTCATCCCTTTCCTCATTCTGCTGGATTTGATGTGGAGCAAATTCATGGTTTTGATCTTATGATGAGAAAAAATATTGATCACCAGAATTCAATCCATCATTCAGCTCCACATATGGAACATCTTTTGGAACTTCAGCGGCGGCAGCAGGAGTTGGAACTTCAGCAACAGCAGCAGCAGTTGGAACTTCAGCGGCAGCAGCAGTTGGAACTTCAGCGGCTGCAGCAGTTGGAACTTCAGAGGCGGCACCATCTGGAAATACAGCGGCAGCAGCATCTGGAGCTACAGAGGCGGCAGCAGCTGGAACTACAGCTGCAGCAGCAGTTTGAACTACAGCTGCAGCAGCAGAAGCAGCTGGAACTACAGCGGCAGAAGCAGCTGGAACTACAGCGACAGCAGCAGCAGCAACTGGAACTACAGCAGCAGCAGCAGCTTCGCCACCACCAAATCAAATTGTTACAAGAGAAGCAACAGCAACAACTTCTACAGCTGCCACATTCTCAATCTCAGCAATTGCTTCTTGATCAATTGCTGCAGCATCAGATGTCTGGTCCTGGTTATGATCAGCACTTATTCGATGCTGCTAGAGACAACATACATGATCAGGTTCAGTTACGAAGGCATATCCTGAGTGAATCACAGCAGAATTCTCATGCTTCAAGGCACATGGATTCATCACTGGAGAAAAAAGCTGAACTTTTGGATTTAATGTCACAGGCGAAGTATGGCAATATGCTTCCTTCGGAACATCAGCTTCGTCTTCAACATGAGCAGTTGCAAGTGCAGCAATTATCTATGGCACTGAGGCAACAATTAGGAATGGAGGGGGATAGGAGACTTGCTATAGATGAAGTTGGTCAATTTGTTGGGAATCCTAGCAATCATCATCAGCCTCATTCTGTAGGATTGAATGCTTCGGATATTTACCAGCAGAGGTTGTCACCCCTTGAAGAGCATTACTGCAATCTTAGACAGAATCATTCTTTGCAGGACCTACCGGAGCGAGGGAATTTTGACCCCAACTCTACAGCATTTGGCAGCTTGAATCTCCCTGCAGCTGCTCCTGGGATGAAAGTAGAAAAAGGAAATTCTCTTGATCTAGCTGAAAATCTTTATATGCACTCCAACAACCAACTTGTTCCTTTTTCTTCAGGTAACCACTCTCTTAGCCAGCAAGTTTCAAGTAATGCACATGCTTCTCATCCTGGTGCAATGGAGTGCTTCGACTCTGGGAAAAATGGGCAGCTAGGAAATAGTTGGACCACAGAACAGATACAGCAATTAAATCTTGAAGCAGAATTGCAAAGAAGGGAGTCTGAAGTGGATTCAAGCACTTGGGTGTCAGCTGGAGGGGTTCATGACAACTCTGAGGAAGCATTAATGGAACTTCTTCAACAAAAACTTGGTATTCAATCTATGCAATCATCAGAAGTAGATGGTCAACATTCTACTTCATCTTCTAGAGGGAGGGAAACCTTTTGGCCTGTTTCTGAGCAGCAAACTTCCGATTTTCCTTTTAATCATTTTCCAAACCAGGAAATCCATGTGAACAAAAATTCTGATTCAAGTGCCTTGTTGCAAGATCATTTGCATGGAGTTGCTGTGAGTGGTTCTGTCAACCAAATGGTTAACTGTGAAAGATTGCCTCTTAAAGCTGTTCCTGGTTCATTTGTAGAAGAGCAGTCATTCTTGATGGGCATTGAAGACCCTTCTTGTAGTAGTTATGCCGATGCTAGAATGAAAGGCATGATTGCAAGGAATGGTTCTGTGTCAGGTTCTGAGGATAATGTGCAACTAGAGACAGCCTTGGAGTGTGGTGATCTACGAAGTAGCTTCCATAGCCGGCATAATTCTCTTAGTACTGGTAATTTCCTGAACTCCCCCCTCCCCCCCAGTAAATAATCCATTTATTATATGAATTAAATCTTAAAATTGAAATGGTGCAGATGGGAGCGACAGGTTGCATGGATACGAAGTTGGATTGGATAAGTTGGTTGGAGATGATGCCTCTTCTGATAGGTGGGGACTGGGGGTTCTTTTACTACATGGTTTATATAAGAGAATAATACTTGATGTCCATTTTCATGTCTAAACTTGTAATAGCCTGGTACTACGTCGAGTGCGAGTCAATGTTGGAGCTTTTGTGTTAATCATTGAACGTAATTTGCAAAACCATCTAAAGGTCCTCTTTTATTGATAGGTTGCCGTCAATGCTGCCAAAGGGAGTGGACAAAGTTTCACAGAAATCCCCACCTGTGCCAAGGGTTTCTTCATCCCAGGATGTCGTTACTGATCAAAACTCACTGGCATTTGTCAAGCAGAACAGTTCTACAAGCCTTGCAATTTCTGATGGTATGATTTTGACCTTTCTTTCTTTAATCAGAGAAAAGATCAACGAAGCAAAGAAAACTTTTGAGACCCATGTATCTTTTCGTCAATTGTATATACTGGTCATGACATCTTGTGTTTCATGTACCCTGTTTAGATGGAAGACAGGAGACTGTGGCAAATTTAGGTGCAATGAGGAGCATAGAAACTCAGGCATCGGGGAAGAAAGACGCGTGTTTTAGAAGGACGTCATCTTGCAATGATGCGGCAGTGTCTGAAGCATCATTCATAAAGATTCTAAAGAAGCCGGTTCTTCGGGGGACAGAGGCAGCAGCTAACAGCACTTTGTTGGAGCCATCTGAGGGTGTTGCACAAGGTGGACGAAGTGGGAAGAAGAAAGGGAAAAGAGGGAAGCAGATTGATCCTGCTCTTTTAGGTTTCAAAGTGACGAGCAACCGTATAATGATGGGTGAGATTCAACGCCTTGACGATTGACAACCACACTTGCTATGTACATAACATTCCTTGTAAATCTTTTAAGCCTTTTTTTTTGTACAGCATATTTGAGAAGCATAGGCAATTTAATTGATTTTTAATAATAATAATAATGAAGGTTTTTTGGTTTTGAGAAGTACTGTTAATTACTAGAGATGATGAAAGATACCAGCAAACAGCAGTAACTTTTACAGCGTGACTCATGCTTTTCGTTTCCTTTACACAGTACAAGGATGAAAGGGGTTTTCTTCTGCCTTTTCTTGCTCCCCCACGTATATCTTTTGAGCTGATGTACAGGCCGGGTTTGGAGTGTCATGCTTTGCACCCTTTCGTGGTCAAATGTCTAAAAATGGTTTAAATCTCCAATTTTGGTTCAAAAAATTTACCAAATAGGCTATAACTTAATAAATAATTTTATACATTAATTCTAAATTATAATCAACACATCATCCTTTAGAAGTTAGTTATTTGAGTATTTACACACATTTGTCTCATACTTAATATTATAACTGAAGCTCAATTAACCGTGGTTGTATTAGTTCAATTCAATTTAGGCTAACCCTATTATAATAGTGAACAACATACAATTATTATTTATTATTAGGGTATTTATTTCATGCACAAGCCATGTAAATTTTCATGTGTCTTAAGTATAGGGTTTAAGGATTCTATTTAGTGTTTACGGGTTTAAGTGTAGTAGTTTTGAATTTAGGGTATGTTGATAGAATTTTTAGTTTAGGGTTAAAATTTAGGGTTTATAAGTTAAAACCTAAATCCTTAACCTTATTACCCTAAACCTAAACCCTAACCATAAATCCTAAATTTTAACTATGAACACTAAATTCTAAACACATACACTAAACCCCTAATACCTAAACTCTAAAAATAAGGCACTTGTAAAAACAAAAAGTTTTCAACACATGTCAATGTATACACAATCCAACAACCACTCACCGAATGGCATGACAAAAGTAGAGATATATTATTTTTCTTAAAAACTAGGGCAATGTTTATCTAGAAAAAAATGTCACGTGCAGTCTTATTTTAATTTAACACAGTGTCGTTTTGTTTGTTATTTTTCTTCAGTTTTTGTATGGGTCATTATAAATGGTACTCACTCTGGCCCACTAATTTTGTCCAGTAAACTAAAATTTACACGGCTTGTGTATCAAAGTTTTTTTCATACTATAATATATTATAATAATAATAATATATAATATAGATATAATGCTTATAATACATAATACAACATGTAAACATATATACAAACAAATAATAAATTAAACTACCTCAAACAAGTAAAATAACCTACATATCACAAACAAAATATTAAACAAAATAAAACACATTAGAAAAAACCAAAATAAATAAAGAAGATATCAACAAATCTCATCAATATTTCATTAAACTATAAAAATGGATTACATAAAAAGGGGAAGAGAATATCAAAACTCGAATATGCTCGATCGATCAATCCACGAATCGTTGTTATTGGGGTTGAAAAGTTTGATTTAAGGGTTGGTTCGAATGAGGAAATTTTTGGTTCGAATGAAGGGTGAATAAGGTAAGGACGATAGTGAAGTGGAATGAAAAAAAAAACAAATGGTGCGGTTGTTGAGAAATGAAAGAACGGCAGTGGGTATAAGGCAGTGGGATTGTGAAACGAAAGAAATGCCCCTGTAATGGGAGAGTGAGTGAGCTTGGTTTATTGGGAAAAATCAATGGCAGTTTGGTTGGGTGGTTTAGGGGGCGGTTAAGAAAAATGGTGAAGGGGAAACATGAAAATAAGGCAGTAGTGCGGCAGTGTGTAAAAATAGAGTGGGGTCATTTTTTGAGTGTATTTTATATAGGGTGTAGAAGGGTATTTTATGGGAATAAAAATCGGATATAGGTTGTAATACATGGGGTGATAAAAGGTATTTTTGGATTATCTCTTTTAAAAAAAATGAGAAACAATAGAAATTAAAGTCTTGAGCCCCAAGTACTTTTCAACCAATGGGAGTAAAGCCTTAATAAGGAAGGAATTGAGTTTTTTATATTATGTAAAATAATATATAATGGGCCATATTTGATGTGGGCTATTTGGTTAGGGTATAAGGTATTGGGTATTAAGAAGGGGTAATGTGGATTGATTTTATTTCAAGCATTTAATTTAAACCCAGAATGCGTAGACAGCTGTCGAGCTTCAAGAATGCATAGATGACGAATCCGATGAAGGAAAAAGGATTGTTCGGATCTTGAGAGAGATTGTCGACTTAGGCGCTAGCCTAGAACCGTATGCATAGCGGTGTTCTTTGAATTGATGTAATGGAACAATGTTTCTATCGATGACAGTCGTTTAATGATGATATTTGCCGGAATCAGTGTCTTTCTTTGCATTTATCCATTTTTACCTTATGTCGCATTTGTTTGCAAAAATTGCTAAGTTGAAATTGATTAAGAATTCTTATGAAAGAATTTTGGTTCTTCGTGTTTGCATTTCATTCATGACCTTTAAGTGTTTGCTTAATCACTTATGTTGCATTGCATGCATTGATTCAAAACAATAAAATTTAATGTTGGGGATCCCGTTCCAGTGGTCGAATATTTGACATCGAAAGAAAGCAAATAGAAGACAGTTTTGCTATGATGGATGCCAGTTGGAGAGGAACGTCAGCCTCAGAAAATAGAAGGGATAAAGAAATGACTTCGAGCCAGCACAGTTTCGGAAGTACGAATGACCTAGCAGCTAGGATGGATAAACTCGAGGGGATCCAAGAATCGTTGGTTGGAAACCAAAGAGAAATAATGGCATATGTGAAAAAGTCTCAATAGGAAATTATGGGGCAAATTAATGAGTTAAAGGGTGTGATAGCTACCATGACCAAAGGAAATGGTCTGACTGAAAACTCCTTCATACAAAGGGGGTTGAAAAACTAAATGAGAATTGGGATTGTGGCTCTATGGAGGGAAAGTCTTTTTCTTACGAAGACCAAGCCATCGTCAATCAGTATGAGGTGGTTCGTACTGCGGACGGATGTCCTATCGAGTTAGCTTTGGATAAGATTGAGGATTCTCTCCTGAAAATCTGGTCTTCACCAACCAATAGAGAATCAGCTCAAGAACAATTTAAGAAAATAGATATTGGGATAGACAACACGAGCAGCTATGAAGTCCCTAAAAAGCTGACGATTTCTACACCCCAGGCCGTCTCCGAAATGTGCAATGTCTGAGTAGAAGGGAGACTAGAAGTCCCAAAGAGGAGATACAAAAAAAGTCCTTCACTCCTCTACCGATTTCATACACGGAGCTGTACTTGCAGCTATACCAGGCCGATCTGGTTCGACCATGTTTTGTCACCTCTTTTCAACCACCTTATCCCTCGTGGTATAATGCTAGCGCATATTGTGAGTACCACGCTGGAGAAAGGGGACACATGGTAGAGAATTGCATAGCATTCAAGAAGGTGGTGTAAAACATGTTAAATGCCGGAATTCTGAAGTGTGAAGGGCTTAACGTCGAAAATAAGTCATTACCAAGTCACAGAGGTCAGGGTGCGAACGTTGTTCGAGGGGTAGATGCAAGGAGGGAGAAGAAAAAAATGCCTGTCATCCATCTACCGATTTCTTACACCGAACTGCTTCCTATGCTTGTAGAAAAGAAATTACTGACTCTTGTCCCATCCAAGCCAAAGGGTCCTCCCTATCCTAGCAATTGTGATGTCAATGCAGTGTTTGACTACCACATGGGGAGTACAGGCCACACGACAGAAAATAGTGGAGCATTGAAGAACAAGGTCCAAGGTATGATTGAAGCCGACCTTTTGAGGTGGTAAGAGATATGATGATAGGGATGAGTTGTGGGAAGGTGCTGATATCCCTTTGAGTGATTTCTTGTTCTCATTTTCTTTTGTAGTGATGCATCAAATTAACTTTGCTATTGTTTGCCTGAAAGTAGCAAATATTTTGTCAAGGCATATGTCATGTTTGCTTTTGTTTCTCATTCCAATGAAATGATGCATTTTAGTCAAATATATATGTATATTCCTCCTTACCCTCGTAAACCCCTGGATATCACGTGCATGATGTGACATTAATTCTAATGAAGGATCAATTGAATGTTGTGATCACGATGAAGTATAATTTCCTGCTCAGTGTCGCAACCCTTTTTAAGGGTCTCGACGGATTTTTTTTAAAATAAAAGTCAAAACAACGGAGTCGCCACCAATCTTTTTAAAATGTGTGATTGGATCACCTAAAAACGGGTTATTTTGATAAAATCATTTTATTTCATTAAAACCACATTTTTGGTCTGCGAAAAACACAAAAACGGGTTCAGGAGTCGGTTACGCGTGGGGAAGGGTTAGCACCCCCACAACGCCCTAAAATTGGTATCTAGCGATTACAAAACGTTTTAATGTCGAAATTTGCAAGTTCACATAAAATTTAACTTATTGTCCATTTATGAATATGATTCCATTTTAACGGTTCCACCATCTGGAGAATGAACTCTAATCACTGCTATCATTTTTTGGCGCTAACCCGTCATCTCCTTTTGGTAAGACACCACATTAATTATGTTTCACTTTTATTAACAAGCAAACAGAGACAATTAATGTGTTGTAGCTTTTATTTATCCTATGTTAGTGATTATTATCCTAAAAAATTGTCTAAGTGAGTTTTATCTATTAGAGTTCAAATGTAATTAAGCGTGTTTTATGAATTTTAAACATGAAGAAAGTTTTTATTATTTTTTACTTTAAGGCTCTAACTAAGGTTTGTAAGAACTTAATCCTAGAGGCTTTAACTAACGAATTAATTGTAACATAAAAATATTATAAACAAAATAAATAAATTAAATGAAAAAATAAGACACAATTATTTAAAAGAAAACATACCTTTCTCGAATCAAATAAATATTTAGCATTCGAACCAATTTTACAAAAAAAAAAAGTAAATTAAAATTATTATTATTATAAAAAAGGACTTTTCCAAAAGATAATTTAAAGGTAAAAAAATGACCAAATTGTAAAAAAAAATCGGATCAAGAGAATTTTCGAACATAGTTACCATTTTGAAGTAACTGAAACATGGTGACCCGCGGAGCAAAAATAAGTAAGACGAGGGATTTAATGAGTGTAATTAGCCTAATTTGTTTTAAAAAGATGTGGGTATAAAACCTACTTTTTTTACAAACACCATTCACTTTTTCCCTTTAAAATTTTTGGATCAAAAGCCCCTTCCTAGTTTTGTCTCAAATGTTCATCATTGTTCTTCATAGATGAAGAACACAAAGAATAACCACCGCACCGGCCACCATCCGCCGCCGCCGGTCGCCTCATATCGGCGACGGAAAAATCCAAATTTTCCGGTGAGATTCGAATATCGATTTAAAGCTCAAAAACAAAGGTAAGATAACATATATTCGAATTAAACACAAAAACAAAACCAAAAAATACCTAGATTTGCTTGAACACTTGGATTCTTGGAAAAGAACTCAAATCTCTTATTTTTTTCTTTCCAATTTTCAGTGTGTGTTACAATGAATTTACGAGGGTTTATATAGAATTTTCGATCAAAATATATATGGAAATTCAATCCTAAAATCTCTAATTTTCTGGTAAAATATTCCCAAATTTTTGTGATTTGATTTCTTCCCGAACTGATTCCTTATCTTCTGACTTTGATTCGAATCTTCAAATTAATGTGGTCTTCTCTTTCCATTTTCATTCGAATTGCCAGCCATAATTTCCTTTTTCTAAATTGCTGTCCACTTTTTCTCCCAATCATTTCCTTCTTTGTTTTCATTTGGTTGAAAACTTACAGGGGAGAATTGAAGGAGATTGTGCGTGAAGAAGGGAAAATGAGCCCCACGCGTGGGGGCCACGCATGCTTGAGCTGGTTCTTTCTTTTTTTGATCCGATCTGGACCATTGGATCCTACCATTAGAATAGGATCCAATGGTTAATAATTGACTGCACAATAAAAATAAAAAAATATTAGGTTCCTATATTTGGGCCAAATGGGTTTTATTTAATAATTATAATGGACTTAAATTGGACTCTCTATTATTTTTATTTTCTTGGGTTTTGTATCTAATAATAAAAATAATTATTACATAATTAATATAATAATACCCTAATAATAATAAACAATAAAAATAATAAATGGTGAAATTTTAGTGACAACAGCTGCCCCTCTTTGCTTATTCCAGTAAAACGGGGATAAAGCAAAGAACAAAAGGCACTAATTTTCACCGGTTGCAAACAAGGTTCCATTCTCCTTATGCTCGAATGGATAGGCAGGTTCTATTCTCCTCAGGCTCGAATAGACATGGAGGTTCCACTCTCCTCATGCTCGAATGGATAGGCGAGTTCTATTCTCCTCATGCTCGAATAGATAAGCAGGTTCCACTCTCATCATGCCCGAATGGATAGGCAAGTTCTATTCTCCTCATGCTCGAATAGATAAGCAGGTTCAAAAAAGGTTCTATTCTCCTCATGCACGAATGGATATACAGGGTCTATTCTCCTCATGATAAGCAGTTTCAAAAAGGGTTCAATTCTCCTCATGCACGAATGGATATGCAGGTTCTATTCTCCTCATGCTCGAATAGATAAGCACGTTCTAAAAAAGGGTTCCATTCTCCTCATGCACGAATGGATATGTAGGTTCTATTCTCCTCATGCTCGAATAGATAAGCAGATTCAAAAAAAGGGTTCCATTCTCCTCATACACGAATGGATATGCAGGTTCTATTCTCTTCATGCTCGAATAGATAAGCAGGTTCAAAAAGGGTTTCATTCTCCTCATGCCCGAATGGATAGGCGATTTTTTTTACCTGTCAAAATTTAACAAATGCTATGATTATGATGAGCATGCTCCTAGGGATGCCTAGCATATGAGTGCATGTCCTTTCCTCATGTTTTTTGTTTTTAGATTTTTCTTTTTTTTCATCTTTCTTTCGAGGACTTTTCCTCTTCGCATTTACTTGCTCAGCCCAGATTGACAACCATGCTAGCTATTTATTCTTTGTATCTCTTTGTTTCAGAGAAAACATTTGAGTTTTGCACATTTGCTCACTCAATCCAGTTATCTTGCTTTTGAGAGGACTGACTTTTATCCTTGTATTCTTCAATACTCTTTTAGCTCTTGCTCAATTCTAGGAGTAGGGATCCCTAGCATTCTGAAAAAAAAAACACCATCGGACCGAGTTGAAATATCATTGTAGTTAATGCATCAATGTCTAGTGACAGGCTTCCTCGAATGGCTCAGAAGCACGAATAAAAACTTTCAATCACCGACCCTCCTCCTATGTTTGTAAAATCATTCTTGTTGTCGTGGAAATAAAACTAGCAAAAAGGTAGGCATTCCTATGTTACAACAAATCTTATTTTCACCCTGAATGTCTTTGAACGATATTGGTGTCTTAATCTCTTCTTATGCCTCAAAATCTCATACCCCTGATTCAAAACTTAACCATGGAATGCATCATAGTCCCTATACTTTTTAAAACCTTTATAAAGTAATGCACAAAAATCTTTTGCATGCTTTAATGATGTCAATCTTATTGGTTCTTATTTCAATACAAGATACTCATATAAGTGAAGAAAAATGCACAAACAAGGAAGGAAAAAGAAGGTCTCTGAAATATTTTATTGTGGCAAACAAAAGAAAGATTACAAGAAGGAAATACAAGTATCCAGATATCAATGATTAAAACTTTTCCAGTCAAAATGCCGTGAGATGCCTTGAACGCTGCCTTTGTGGAGTAGATTTTGAAAATGACAACAATGTATGAAGATACGAAATTCCTTTTGAGATGTCGAGTCTCCGAGAGAGTCATTCGATGCATGCCTACCCCATGAACTATCCGAGTTGCCTTTTGCGAGTTTTTGACTCGGATCCACCTTTGGTTTCAAGACGTCCTTTACGGATTTTCATCTTGAACCGTTTTTTCTTTTTTTCTTTTACTTTTTTAGGTATCTAAGGTGTCCTTTACGAGTTTTCACCTTTCGATTCCTCTTCTATTTTCCACACTCTTTCTTTAGGCATGATATTTTTTGACCGAATCAGAGTTTACCGGATTCTTAAGCTCATCTCCATCCATTTCAGCCATGGTCAATGCTCCTCCTGAGAAAACCTTTGTTACAACGTAAGGCCCCTCTCAGTTAGGCGCCTATTTTCCTCGGGAATCTCCATGGATTGGCAGCATTTTCATTAATACTAAATCTCATTCTTGAAATTCTCTTGGGTGGACTTTCTTTTCATGAGCTCGCATCATTCTTCTCTGATACATCTGTCCATGACAAATGGCCTTCAACCTTTTTTCATCGATTAGGTTCAACTGGTCATATTTCGCTTGGACCCATTCTGCTTCTTCTAGTTCTGCTTCTATTAGGACACGTAGAGATGAAATTTCGACCTCAATTGGCAACACAGCCTCCATTCCATATACTAATGAAAATGGTGTTGCCCCGGTAGATGTTCGTACAGTGGTCCTGTAAGCATAAAGGGCAAACTGTAACTTTTCATGCCAGTCTTTGTAATTGTCGGCCATCTTTGCAACTATCTTCTTGATATTCTTATTAGCAGCCTCTATAGCCCCATTCATCTTCGGGCGATAAGTCACTGAATTATGATGTTTGATGTTAAACTGTTCACAAACTCTGGTTATCATCATGTTATTCAAATTGGAGGCATTGTCCGTAATGATCCTCTCCGGTAGACTATATAGGCAAATGATCTCTTTTTTTAAGAATTTGCAAACCGTAGTTCTAGTGAAATTCGTATATGAAGCTGCTTCCACCCAGTTAGTGAAGTAGTCGATGGCTACTAGAATAAACCGATGCCCATTTAACGCTTTAGGGTGAATCTGGCCGATGACATCCATGCCTCACATGAAAAAAGGCCAAGGGGCTGACATAACATGGAGAGGCTGTGGAGGTGTATGGATCTTGTCAGCTTAGATCTAACACTTGTGGCATTTTAGGGCGTAGTTAATGCAATCTTCCTCTAAAGTTGACCAATAATACCCAACACGCATGATCCTTCTGGCCATGGTGAAACCACTAGGGTGAATCCCACAAACCCCTTCATGAACCTCTTCTAAGATCATTTGAGCTTCTTTAGCCCTTACGCACCTCAACAATACTTGGTCTCGACTTTTCTTGTATAAGATTTCTCCATCAAGAACATATATTGATGCCATTTTTCTGATCGTTTTCTTTTCATTCTCAGTTGCCTGAGGTGGATACTGCCGAGACTTCATATACTGTAGGATGTCATAATACCATGGAATACCATTTGCTTCTTCTTCCACGTCATAGCAGTGAGCTGGGGAATCCTGTATTTGCAACTTGATCGGCATCATTTTAGCACCTTCACTTGCTTTAAATGTGGCGACTAGAGTGGCTAAGGTATCAGCCATTTGGTTATTTTCCCTAGGTAGATACTTAAAGGTGATCTCATCAAATTCTTTAATTAGCTGGAGGACCAACTTGTGATATCCTATCAACTTTGCATCTTTCGTATCCCATTCCCCTCGAATTTGGTAGACAACCAATGCAAAATCCCCATAAACTCTCAGGGTTTTCATTTTCCTTTCAATAGCTACTCGTAGACCCAAGATGCAAGCCTCGTATTCTGCCATGGTGTTAGTGCAAAAAAAATTCAGCCAACTGGTGAAAGGATAATGATTTCCTTCTGGTGAGACCAAGACTGCCCCGATGCCTATTCCCAAAGTATTTGCAGCACCATCGAAATGCATAACCCATGATTCTATTGGGGCATCACCTTCCTCAATTGTGATACACATCAAATATTCATTAGGAAAATTAAAGCTCAATGCCTTACAGTCCTCACAGGCTTGACTTGCCAAAAAGTCAGTTATGGCACTCCCTTTTACTGCTTTCTGGTTTACGTACTGAATGTCAAAATTTGAAAGTAACATCTACCAACGGGCCAATCTTCCTGATAGGGTCGGTGCTTCCATCATAAGTTTTAACGGATTTAGCTTCGAAATCAGCCACGTAGTGTGGTATAACATATATTGCCTAAGCCTTTTAGCTGCCCGCACCAAAGTACAACACAGGCTTTCAATCAAGGAATATATGGTTTCACAGTCGGTGAACTTCTTACTTAAGTAATATATTGCTTTTTCTTTCCTTTCAGTTTCGTCATGTTGCCCCAATATACAACCTATTGAGTTTTCATACACTGTCAAGTAGAGGATCAGTGGCTTCCCTGGAATGGGTGGTACCAATACATGATGGTTGGTCAACTGTTCTTTAATCTTTTCCAAGGCTGCTTGACACTCTTCATTCCATTTTCCCAGGTTATTCTTTCGAAAGAGCCTAAATACTGGATCATATTTATCTATCAACTGAGAGATGAAACGGGCAATATAATTTAAACTCCCCAAAAAGCCCCTGACCTCCTTTTTGTGTACGAGGAGGTGGGAGTTCATGTATGGCTTTGACCTTATCTGGGTCAATCTCAATTCCTCTTTTGCTTACAACGAAGTCTAGCAATTTTCCCGATGTAACCCCAAAGGTGCACTTGGTAGGGTTGAGTTTTAATTGAAACTTTCTCAACCTTTGGAAGAGCTTTTCTAGGTTCACGATATGCTCTTCTTCTGATTGAGATTTAGCGATCATATCATCTACATACACCTCTATTTCCCTGTGTATCATATCATGAAATAGGGTCACCATGGTTATTTGGTAAGTTGCCCCAGCGTTCTTCAAACCAAAGTGCATTACTTTATAGCAGAATGTTCCATATAGTGTTACAAAAGTGGTCTTTCCATATCTTTTGGGCACATCCTGATCTGGTTATATCCGGAAAATCCATCCATGAAAGAGAAAAGAGAATAGCCGGCTGTATTATCTACTAAGGTGTCGATATGGGGTAGCGGAAAATTATCTTTAGGGCTTGCCTTATTGAGATCCCTATAGTTGACGCACATATGCACATTTCCATCTTTTTTGGGACTAGGACAATGTTGGCCCCCTACTCTGGATACTTGGCCAGTTCGATAAATCCTACGTCGAACTACTTTTTCACCTCATCTCTGATTTTTCAAAAGTATCTCAGTTTTCTCCTTCTGAGCTTTTGCTTTACTGGCTCGCATCATGTCTTTATTAGAAGCCGATGCATGACGATGTTAGTATCGAGGCCAGGCATATCTTGGTACGACCACGCGAATATGTCTTTATATTCTTTTAGAAGCTTAATCAAACTTTGTCGATTCTTGGCAGTGATAGTGGTACCGATTTTCGCTGCACGTTTCTCTTCCTCGGTGTCAAGATTCAAAATTTCTAATTCTTCCTTGTGAGGTAGAATCTATTTTTCTTCTCCATCCACTAACCTAAGCAAATCATTGGTCAAATCATATTCCTCCTCATTGTCGTACTCTTAACCTCTTCTAAGCACATGGGCAGTTCAAAGTCAATTTTCGAGTCTAACTCGGAGTCATTTATACCGTTGATATCTGAAAATTTGAAAGGAAACATGCAAAAAATATATACAAAGGCAATGGAAAAACAAATGAATGAATGATTTTTTGTGATTTTGGTTATATATATATTTTTTTGTAGTTTTAGTTTTTTTAGGTTTTTTACAGCTTTATTTATTTGCCACACAATGTTTATTGGGAAATACATCTTTATTGAAATTAAAACCATACTGGTTTGACATAGGCCCTTTTACAAAAGATCCCTTGTTGCCACTAGGCCTAAGGCAAAATGGTTGGTTTTGAGAATTACTCTTTAAAGGATTTAAAGGCTATAGGAATTTCTTCATCAATCCAGTTATTAAGCTCAGAGCAGGGGCGAATCATGGACAGGTACTTGTTTTCTTCCTCCCCATCCGTCACAGCGTTGATGCTCAGCTCCCTAAAGGTCTCATTTAGGTCATTCTTTTCTTTCTCCTCCTCAACAACTAAGGCATCGGGATTCAAAAAGCCTCCAGATCTAAAAGTGTGACTCAGGGGTGGAAACGTCATTGGTTCCTATTTGATCTCTTCCCCTTTCAGCCTAGCCTTTCTTCTTTCTTGTTTTCTCTTCATAGCGGTCTTCCTTTGCAGATTGTTGGGCTTAAATCCCAACCCAAACCGATCTCTATTTTTTGGGACAGCTATAGGGTACAACCTCCCCTGATGCTATTTCCCAAAACCTTTCCTATCTCAGCCCATTTTCCAAGGGTCTCCCTAACTTGCATATTGGCATTGTTGGATAATTCTGGCATAGGAATCTTACTCCCTTCGGTGACAAAGGTTGCATTAACAAGCTCAAGCGTTCTGAAACGATATTCAAGTGCACCCTCGTCAATTTTGATATAGGGTGCGTTGATAGACACCGATGCAATGATATCCTCTTTAGCCCCGACGATTACCAGCTGTCCGTCGACTATAAATTTCAGCTTTTGATGTAGGGAATAGGGGACTGCGCCTGCCGCATGAATTCAAGGATGCCCTAACAAGCAACTGTATGTGGGTTTAATGTCCATTACCACAAAGTCGATGTTAAACATGGACAGCCCAATTTGTTAGGGTACTTAAATCTTTCCTAGTACCTCTCTCTGAGTCTCGTCAAACGCTCTCACAATATTCTGATAAGCCTTCGTGTGAGAGCTATCTATCTGTAGTTTCTTCAGAGTCTCCATAGGGAGAACATTCAGGGCCGACCCATTATCGATGAGGACTCCTGGCAGCATGTGTCTTTTATATCTCGTAGAAATATGAAGGGCTTTGTATGATCTTCTCCCACCTTTTAGAATTTCCTCATCACTGAATGAGGTAAAGTTGTCCACAGTGATATTATTGACCAACATGTGTATCTTGTTAATCGTTATCTCCTTACGTACGAAGGTTTGGTTCAGAACCTTCAGCAAAGCATTGCGGTGACCCTCAAAACTTAAGAGAAGTGATAGCATAGATATTATTACTGGGAGTTTATGAAGTTGTTCCACCATACTATACTCATCGTGTTTGAGTATTTTTAGGAATTCTTGGGCCTCAGACTCCTTCACGGGCTCATGATACATCGGGGGCTATTATGAGAAAAAGTCTTTTTCAACTTCTTTTCCCGACTCATTAGCTGTAGCCTTCCTCTGGACCGCGTCCCTGTCCGCAACAACTTGTGGTGAATAACTTCTTCCACTCCTTGTAAAGTGGCCCACCTCATTGACTGGCTTTTCTACTGACTCAGCCTTAGATGAAGTACCTCCTGTAGTTGTCACTGTGCAAGCATAGTTCCAAGGCACTTGTTTGCTATCCTTGTATGGAAAAAGGGCTGGTGCTCTTATTATTACTCGTGGGGCTGAACATTTTGGCCGTTCACCTCTTCTTTCCTTGGCCTTGATCACCAAGGGCTTAATTCCTAAAAAATCTATCATGATCGGAGACTTATCCGACGCACACACTTCCACCACTTTGTGCGTGTTTGTCATCTCGAAGAACTTGAGCTCTTTGCTATCCATCTTAGTTTGGACCAGTTGTTTAAACTTTGGACAAAGCTGGATCTCATGCCCTTTCTCTTCATGATACTCGCAATAAGCTCATTCTCGCCTCTCACCTTCCTGATTCTCTCTTTCAATAATTCGGCCTTTATCATTTCGGCCCACACCCACTTCAAAGGGGCTTTGACTTTTGACACACATTTCTTAGACATCCTTCCTTCTTCTTCAATTATTACATTTAGCCCTGCTTTCTGGTGATTTGGTAGAGGATTCCCATTAGTCTCGGATGTGTCAAAAAACAACATGCCTGATTTTCGTAAATATCTACCACCCTCTTAAAAGTAGTACAATTTTCGATTGTATGCCCTCTAACCCAGCATGATATTCACATTGTGCCTTTTCATCTTACCACTGTGGGTATAGGGTGAGAAAGGTGGAATGTGTCGTGGTAACACTATTTGTGATTTAAGCAATTATGAGAATAACTATGCATAGTTCATGTGAACGGGAGCAAAATAGGTTTTTGAGTTCCATTGGTACTTTCGTTCTTCTTTTAGTGGATTCGATGTTGTTGAAGTTGCGGCCGGGGTACCAGACTTGTTAAGGACCACCCCTTTCGAGCCATTAGGGTTATAGGTGCTAGTCATACTAACCTCACTGTCCTTCTTTTTATAAGGCTTTTTTGTTTCGCCTCCATCGAGTTTCCCATTTTTGACATCCGCCAAGATTAATCCCCCATTCATCAGAATGTCTGCAAAGCACTTGGTCGCATGATGTATCATTCGATCATAAAAAGCACCTTTCAAGGTTTCCACAAACATTAGGGTGATCTCATTTTCCAGCAATGGTGGCTGAACATGAACGGCCACATCCCGCCATCTCTGTGCATATTGACGAAAGCTCTCATGATATTTTTGCTCCATTCCTTGTAAAACTAGACGGTTAGGGGCCATATCAGTCACGTGCTTGTATTACTCGTTAAACGCCTTTGATAGATCCCTCCAGGATCATATATTAGCCCTGCTCAACTATGTATACGAACGAGACGCAGATCCAGTCAAGCTGTCCTGGAAGCAGTGAATGAGCAGTTTCTCATTATCCAAATATATTGACATCTTTCGGCAATACGTGGTCAGATGTGCCGAAGGGCAAATAGTTCTATTGAACTTCTCAAAGTCAGGGGTTTTAAACTTTAGAGGCATCACCAAATCAGTCACCAGACTTAAATCTCTGGCATCTAGGCCGCTATGAATGTTTCCTTCTTGGAATGATTTGATAATTTCCTCTAGCTTGTCACATCAGTCCTCCCATTTCTTGTTCGCTTTGGCTCTATTTGCGGCTTCGTCGAGGTCAGGCACTTCATAATCTTGGGTTTCCTCATTATTGAATCCAGATTCATTTTGGGCATTAGCAGAAGATCCTCCCAAATGAAGCTAGAATCTAGGCTTAGGTGGGGCAGCTCCCCTTGTGTTCCTGAATGGGCATAGGTGATCCCCAGAAATTGTGGCAAAGCATCAACAGCTTCAGATGTCTTCCCCCTATCAGGATCTTTAAACACTAGCATGGCTACAATTTGGTTGACCGTATTCTTCTAAGCCTGCACAATCTCTTCTTTCAAATCCTTTTCTATCTTGTCTAGCCTGTCCTGGGTGCTTTTATGGTTGATTTCTAAGGTTGTTAATCTTTCATTGCCATTGGGTTGGTTTGGGAGCGGGTACCGTATTTGTGTGAAACTTTGGCTATTTTGAAAGTTCTACGATGTAATTTTTTAATTAATCTATTGAAATATGTGAATGCATGCAATGTCAGAAACTAAGCTAATGCAAAGAAAACAAACAATAAAGCAAAAATGCATGAGTGTAGGCGAAGGGCATTGATTCTGTAAGTAATTGATCCAGAAGTAATTCTTATTGGATGCCAAAAGTCCTTATTACAAAAGATTTTAACTTTTCTACGAGTACATCTCAACCCGAGCACCCAGCTCCTTGATTTCTTCAATCAACCATAGAAGTCTTGGTCCCACTTCTCCCACTAGTCTGATGTACTGGCGAAGGGCTGTAGCTTCAGTAGCTAACATCCTTATATGCTTAGCCACGTCTTGTATCTGGGTCATGATACTTTTGTTAAATTCATCTCGTTCTTGGAACTCTCTGGCATTATCTCTAAGCCGAGTAAACCAATAGTCATTGCCCCCTTCACTGATATCTTCGAGGACCAGAATCTTCGTTCTGCATTCTTGAATGATGCCTTCCATAGCTTCCACTTACTTCTTCAACATATCATTCTCACTTAGGCTAGCTTGGAGTTCAATATAAGTATGGTGATTTTGGAACCTGTGCAGCGAATAATTCAGGTCTGCTACCTCGGCTTGCAACTCAGCAACGAAGGCTTGACTTTGTTTTAGCTTTTTACTGGTTTCATCACATACAGTCTACAACGCCAACAAATGGACTTTGTTGTCATGGGCTTTCCTCTTCTATGCAGCTACATTTTTTTTCTTTTTTGAGGACCCGTTTGTTATTTTCATTCTCAACTACCTGCTTCCCTCTCTTCTTTTCTTCCATCAGCAATTGTTTGTATTTTTCAACTTCTCTCTTGCCACGCTCTCTTTCTTTTCCCACAGCCTGTTCAATTTCTTGCCTCCACTGCTCTGGAGTCTTTCTCAAATCAGCATTTCGAACCGTGGCCTGAAATTTGAGAAAATCCACCCTCTGAATCTCAAATTTTGCTTTTAGGTCCTTGTACAGCTTCACTACCTGACCTGTCTCTCCTTTATACTTGTCCACATCTAGGCTTGCCTCAAATAAGTCCTTAGTACGTTGGCTTTGTAGGTCTTCAATCTCAGCCTTGGACCTTTTCAATTCGGCTCTCAAGATATCAGCTTTAGACGAGACCACATTCAGATGTTCCTCCAAGGACTTAGCCTGCCCCAAAGTAGGTGGCAAAATTTTGTCATTCACCCTGACATGCCTCCATATATCATAGTCGGGGATAAACATACATTGACCGTCATGTTCAATCTCCATAAGGTAATAGTTCTTCCACGAGTCATTAATAGTCTTGATTTTCTCTTTGAATTCCCCCTCGAACTTAAACTTGGACAAGCCAAGACCAATAGTGAAAGGGACGAAATGTCGAGAGCCATATTGTCGTGACACCAATAAAAGAGCACAACCAATTCCACCCCACAGGCCTAGTAGCATCAGATGATCATAATCTCCACACTTGTACAAAACCTTGGTACGACCCATCCACGGATCTCTCCATACGATGTCTTGATCCTGCCGGTCTCTAAAAATGTCAACCCATTTGCCTTACTTGGTTATCGGCCATTCTTTTGCCAAAAACTCGCAGAGCGAAGAGAAGTTCGGGAAAAACACATTGGACAGAGTCAAAGTCAGACACTTGTAGAAATGACTAAGGGCCCAAACCTGGAGCAAAGGGGCACACCCTCCAAAATGCACACCTTTTATTTTTCGGCACGCATTTAAGGAGATGAAGGTTTTTGCTAGTACTGTTGACACCAGATTGACTTCCCTCTTCATCTGTTCAAAGAAGTCTAATAAAGCCACATCAATATTACCAGGATCTTCGGAAAGATAACTATACCGTAGATCGCTATAGCCAAGAGATCAACCTTCTTCTTCATATTTGGATAATTAGGGATTATGTTTCGGATGCTCGACCAAGGGAAGGAAAAGCAACCTCCTCTTTTTCGTATCAGGCCTTTAACCCATTCATCGCTCATGCCGGCAAAAGACATGAGCCTCAAATGTGCATTCTTGTTCTTAGGGGGTTTAGCATAAACCCAATTCTTCTTCACCTTGTGCAGATTGAATAATGCAAAGTATTCTTCGAACATGGGCATCATGTCCTCTCCATTGAAGGTAAAACAACAATATCTTGAATTCCAGAGCTGCACCAGGGCCTTGAGGAATGGTTCATCAACCTTCACATACAGCAGGTAGGCTATATCCCCATAGGTATCATAGAACAACTGCTTAGTTGCATAGTCAAAATGCTTCTAGGCTTCCTGTAGCTCACGCATATTATTCTGTTTCACACTGATATGGGCATACTCCGACGTCTCTGTCACATGATCAACCGCCAGACTATCCCCATACGTTCGCTGATTGACCTCGGACCAGTGACATACATCCTCGTTGTTTTATTCTTTCTTTAGGTACCTTCCATCCATGGTCAAGAACTGTTTTCTAACTGAGCAAGTGTCTCGAGAACCAACCCCTTCTAAATGTGAAATGATGCAGCATGAAACAAATATGCAAAACAAGAAATAAGATAGAAATGGATTAGCGTATAGAATTAAAACATAAAAGGTCCAAAATAATTTAATTGTATGAATAATAACTGGGCAGCACATTCCAACTTTTCTGGACATGTCTCCACGGACTATTCTTACGAAATAATTTTGACCAAATTCTATTTCTATGGTTCATCAAAAGGCTCTATTGTGGTAGGCTTCTAGATTCACACGTGGTTTGGTTCTAGAAGGGTCCCCGAGCTGTATTTGCTGTCCCCTACTAAGGGTAGCAAGGCCCTTGATTCTCACCCATTATAGGCTTCAAACGAACCAAGTTTAACTCAGGAGGACTCATTTCCCATGCCTTCACGAAGGATCAGTATCCTTACGAAGACAATGGGCATATGAGTCCTGAAGGTACTTCCTAGGCTCTTACGAAGAATCAATATTCTTACATGAGCAAAGCGTTTTCCCCTCACGTAAGCAATCGGGACGAAGCTTGGGTTTAGAGCTTATAATCAGGCTTAAAATGCATAAAATGAGATCATATTCGGATAATTAAATTAAATTTTACATGAACTTAGCAAATTCTGACATTAAAACAAAGTGTAATCGGCTTGTGGCCTGACCCTCTTTTTTGTTTTTAAAAAAAACAAAAATGTCCCCAGCGGAGTCGCCAAGTCGTCGCAACCTTTTTTAAAGGTCTCGACGGTTTTTTAAAATAAAAGTCAAAACAACGGAGTCACCACCAATCTTTTTAAAAGTTGTGATTGGATCACCTAAAAACTGGTTATTTTAATAAAATCACTTTGTTTCATTAAAACAACATTTTTGGTCTACGAAAAACACAAAAATGGGTTCAGGAGTCGGTTACGCGTGGGGAAGGATTAACACCACCACAACGCCCTAAAATTGGTACCTAGCCGATTACAAAACGTTTTGATGTCGAAATTTGCAAGTTCACATAAAATTTAACTTATTTCCATTTATGAATATGATTTCATTTTAATGGTTCCACCATCTGGAGAATGAACTCTAATCACCGCCAACATTTCTAGCGCTAACCTGTCATCTCCTTTTGGTAGGACACTGCATTAATTATGTTTCACTTTTATTAACAAGCAAATAGAGAAAATTAATGTGTTGTAGCTTTTATTTATCCTATGTTAGTGATTATTAGCCTAAAAAATTGTCTAAGTGAGTTTTATCTATTGGGGTTCAAATGTAATTAAGTTTGTTTTATGAATTTTAAAAGTGAAGAAAGTTTTTATTATTTTTTATTTTAAGGCTCTAACTAAGGTTTGTAAGAACTTAATCCTAGAGGCTTTAACTAACGAATTAATTGTAACATAAAAATATTATAAAAAATAAATAAAAGAAATAAATTAAATGAAAAAAAATAAGACACAATTATTTAAAAGAAAACATACCCTTCCCGAATCAAATAAATATTTAGTATTCGAACCAATTTTACGAAAAAAGTAAATTAAAATTATTATTATTATTATTATAAAAAAGGAATTTTCCAAAAGATAATTTAAAGGTAAAAAATGACCAAATTGTAAAAAAAATCGGATCAAGAGAATTTTCGAACATAGTGACCATTTTGAAGTAAATGAAAACATGGTGGCCCGCGGAGCAAAAATAAGTAAGACGGAGGGATTTAATGAGTATAATTAGCCCAATTTGTTTTAAAAACATGTGGGTATAAAACCCATTTTTTATAAACACCATTCACTTTTCCCCTTTAAAATTTTTTGATCAAAAGCCCCTTCCTAGTTTTCTCTCAAATGTTCATCCATGTTCTTCATGGATGAAGAACACAAAGAATAACCACCGCGCTGGCCACCATCCGCCGCTGCCGGCCGCCTCATACTGGCGACGAAAAAATCCAAAATTTTCGGTGGGATTCGAATATCGATTTAAAGCTCAAAAACAAATATAAGATAACATATATTTGAATTAAACACAAAAATAAAACAAAAACTACCTAGATTTGCTTGAACACTTGGATTCCCGAAAAAGAACTCAAATCTCTTATTTTTTTTCTCTCCAATTTTTAGTGTGTGTTACAATGAATTTACAAGGGTTTATATAAGATTTTCAATCAAAATATACATGGAAATTCAATCCTAAAATCTCTAATTTTCGGGTAAAAATTTCCCAAATTTTTGTGATTTGATTTCTTCCCGAAGTGATTCCTTGTCTTCTGACTTTGATTTGAATCTTCAAATTAATGTGGTCTTCTCCTTCCATTTTCATTCGAATTGCCATCCACAATTTCCTTTTTCTAATTTGCTGTCCACTTTTTCTCCCTAATCATTTTGTTGAAAACTTGCAGGGGAGAATTGAAGGAGATTGTGCGTGAAAAAGGGGAAGTGGGCCCACGCGTGGGGGCCACGCATGCTTGAGCTGATTCTTTCTTTTTTGATCCAATCTGGACCGTTGGATCCTAATCCAATGGTTAATAATTGTCTGCACAATAAAAATAAAAAAATATTAGTTCCTATATTTGGGCCAAATAGGTTTTATTTAATAATTATAATGGACTTAAATTGGACTCTCTATTATTTTTATTCTTTTGGGTTTTGTATCTAATAATAAAACTAATTATTACATAATTAATATAATAATACCCTAATAATAATAAACAATAAAAATAATAAATGGTAAAATTTTAGTGACAACACTCAGCCCGCTCTGGTCGGTAAAGCGCGAGGCGTAAGATTACTACTCATTCGATGATGTTCTATGATAAAAAAATCTCCAAAAAAAAGGGACTAATAGAACAATTTGAATGTGGGAATTCTTTTACTGAAAAAGGGAAGTCTGTCAAGAAATGAACAAATTAATGGAGTTGGGGAGGAGAACAAATCTAATAAGGAACTAGATTCCACCTGTTTAATGCCCCAACATCAGAGATAAATCCCTAAAATAATGAACGATCAAATAAGTCTCGGAGCATCCTGATAGAGCTGTGGGGGGAGAACAAATCTAATAAGGAGCTATGCTTCACCTATTCAATACCCTAGCGTCAGAGATAACTTTTTGAAGGCACTGACACGATATTAATTATAATTGAAAGTATATACATGTACTAAATTTAAATTGATATTTTTTTACACTCAATGTGTTAAGCAAATTTGAAAATAATGAACGTATTTTGGAGAAAAATAATGAGAACTAGAAGGAGTAGTTTTCGAACAGATCAAGCAAAAACTATAATCATGAGGATGAACCGAGAAATCTGGGAATAATTTCACAACTTCTAATCTCGCCACAACATTCAAGGGCAAGTTGTTGATCACCGGGGGGTTGAATCTAAGACGCTCTTGCATTTGATATTCGGGGCATTTTATTCTTTTTATTGGTTTTGATTTTGTATATTACCCAACAAAAAACATCCTTTGTTGAAATATTAGTTAGCAAACTGACATATCGATGAAAAGAAAGGGGAAAGAGAAAAGAAAGAGAGAGAGAAATAGAAGAAGAGAGAAAAGAGAAAAAAAAGAAAGAAAGAAAGACAGAAATAAGAACAAAGAGAGAAGAGAGAAGGAACAGGGTTTCTGTAATACCCAAATAATTGGTTAATGACTAAATTGCAAAGAATTAAAGGTTGGTGGTTTTAGTTCAATGACTAAAATGTAAAATGTTACCAAAGTGAAAAGTTGAGAAAAGTTCAAGGACCAACATGGTAATATTCCCAATAATTATTTTTATTCTATAAATAAATATATCTCATAAGGGTGTGAATCCAATATGAAATTTTTGGTTCGATTCGATGTTTATATTATTGGGAAATTGTAGTTAAAGTTTAAATGGAATTCGGGTAATCGTATGAGCTCGGAATGTAATGAAATTTTGAAGGGAGTTGTAAGAGGACTTGAAGGACATGGCATTTTGTTTTGGAATTGTTTTTAATCGATTTAGATTCGATTAAAGGTAGTATTTTAATATAGTGTACAAATGGCATTTTTGTGAATACATAGATTCATTAATGGTATTTTAGTCATTTTGCCCATACTTTTTAATTAAAGATGACTATGGAAAAGTGAAATTAATAGGTGTCAACACCTAATTGCATATAATTAAGGGGGAAATGGTAATTTTACTAGTGATGGAGATTTTATATTAGAATTAAAGATTTAAAATGCCATTTGTCTTATTAATTAATGATAGAAAAAACTAGAATTTTGTTCATCTTACTCCTCTTGGCCGAAACCTCCATAGCAAGGGTAAGAAAATTTTTGATTCAATTTTTGGCTTGATTTGGTTAGTTTTTGGTTCAAGACATGAAATAGAGAATTAATCTCCATTGAATTCTCTTTCATCTGGTATAATTTTTGAGTGGTTTCCATGCTTATATGTTGAGAGTGGAGATTAGGGTTTATGTAGAACAAGTTAAGATTTCATGATTTATGGATTTATTGGATTGAATATGAAGGTTGTGATGTTGTTTAATGCTTGTTAGAGTGAAAATTTCCATGGATTGTGTTGTAAGTTATTTTTGGGAATATTGAAAAATTAGGAGAAACTCTTGCAAAATTTTTATTTGAATTGGAAATGATGTGAGAAGCTTGAATATGATGTTTGGAGGTTAAATTCATGCTTGAATCAAGTTTTGAATTTTGATCAAAGTGACCCTTGGTATTCGACATTAAGGGGAAATTAGGGGAAAATTTTGGAAAATTTTTCCTAAGGCTAGAGATGGTGTAAGGATGATTTTGTAAGTCTTGGAATATTAATTGGACTAATGTGGAAGTTTGTAAAGTGTTCAGGACTAAATTGTAAAGTTAGGGAAATTGTGATTAAAGTGGAAAGTGATTTGAAATTGAAGTTTAGTGACAAAGGATTATTTTGAAAGTGTTGAAGTTAACATTTATATTATAATATGAAGTGGGTATTAAAGGAATTTTTAGGAATATTATTCCTAATAAGTATTAATGTTAGTATAATACTAACATATACTTTGAATTGTATGTGTTGTTAAATGTTGTGTAGATCGTAATCGAGATCAAAATCGAGATACAAGCAAGGCGGTAGATAAAGAAAAAGTATAAGAGTAAAGTCGAAAGTAATAGTACAGTCTAGTGAGGCAACAGGTGAGTGCATCTCTACTATTTTATTTTTGATATGAGAAAGACTTGCGATGAGTCTATCTCGAGTGTTGATTCACAAATGATATCTTTTCAATGATTTTTGAAATTAACTATGAATGATTTTCGGGTATGAACTGCCCAATGCATTTTTATATGATATTGTGAAATGTTAATATCTTTTGATATTTTAAATAAGTGAATGATACATGACAGTGAATGTTTAAAGCCCATTGTATGCATTATGAGATTCTTTGTATAATTTGGCATGCCAATGAGGTGGAGTATAGTGATATAGTGATGTTGTGTTCTACAGCTATGACCTAGTGATACTGTGTAAGTGTACAACAGTTATAAAGTGATACAATGATACAGTGATTTATTATGGAACAACATATTAGTTGATGTCGCTCATGTGCATACTCAACAGTGACTCACATACCATGCATTCTCATTTACTTTACATTGGGCTATAGTTTAATTAAGAATGGAAGTGCAAAGAATAATCCAAGTGAAATGAATTTTCAAATAAAGAATTGCTTTGATATAACATGTCTTATATATATATATATATGAACTTTGAGATTTTACAGGTTATCTATCAGTGGAATAACTTTGACAAGTCAGTTTTTATGATTTCATAATCCCATGTGATATATATATTATATTTTGTCTGTTTATGTCATTTCTTTACAATGAAATTGTTTAAATTATTTTATGTTGACTCACTAAGTGTATACTTAGCGTGTGAATGTTTCACGCGTAGGTAAAGAGCGTAAGGAGTAAGGAGCAGCAGTAGAAGACTTCATCTTTTTGAAAGCGAAACATCATTATCAGTATGACATCTTTGATGTTACTTTTGATATTATTAGTTGGCATGTAAATTATAAATGTTTTAAGCTACTCTGATATGAATATATTAGTAAAGAGATAATTTAATCGTATTTTATTTGATATCCAAATGATTTTTAATTTAGGCAGTTATATTAATTATGTGAATTAGAAGTAAACTGCCTAGTTGCTGCTTGAATCTAGGTTCGAATTTAACTTAGAAATATTAAGTTTAAATTTTATGCGATTAAATGTTATTTTAGTTAAAGAGTTAATTGTTTATATTTTTAAAGAACAAAATTTTACTAATTTTTGAAATAAGAACTAATGTACAAGTGTCATGTGACATCTCTAACTTGTATTCAGTAATGGATATGAGTAAGGGGTGTTACATTTATTAGTATCAGAGTTATAGGTTTAGCTGGTTCTCGGCCTAAATGGAAGTTTTTTTGTTAAAAAGTGTGTACATGCTATTAGAATATCAATATTACTGATTTGATGTTTATATAATTGATGAATGTCGCTCCTTACTAATGTAGTAGTTATGTGGTTATAGATGTCTAAGTCAGGAAGTTCTAGACGAGCTATGGAACACGAGGTTCCGAAAGAAGCCGGCAGTGGAAACAATAAGGTTAATAATAACCCTCCGGCTCAATCGAAACAAGGAAGGGCACCAGCACAGCAGGGAATGCTTGTGCAAGATCAGGGGACTTTTCTTCAGGCTTTGGAAACGGTTCTGACACATTTTCAGCCACCAACTTCCCATGCTTCTCGAATGTCGATTGCTAAAGAATTAAAGAGTTTAGGAGCACCTGAATTTAAAGGAGAAGCAGATGAAGGTCCCATGGTCGTCGATATGTGGCTAAATGATTTAAAGATCATGTTAGAGGGATTCCACTGCTCGGAGATTGATAAGCTGGATGGAGCTGTCTCTTTACTTTGAGGTCAAGCTCAATTTTTGTGGACCAATGCTACGATGCACGTCCCTCCTGAGCGGGTTACTTGGCAATTATTCTTGGAGGAATTCAAGAAAAAATGTATTGGAGATCAATTTATCCAGGAAATTAAGCAACAATTCCTCAACTTGAAGCAAGGAAACCGGACCATATACGAGTATGAGTGTGAATTTAACAAGTTGAGCCAGTTTGCAATATAATTGATCCCTACTGAAAAGAATCGATGTGATTGGTTCATTAAAGGCTTGAATAAGAGACCAAAAGAATTATTGGTGGCATTGAATTTGCCTACCTTTCAAGAAGTAGTGAATCGAGCTAAGACAATGGAACTTGTCCATTCAGAGGATACGACAGAGCAGACCTCGCAATCAATGAAAAGACCAGGAACATCTACAACTTCTTTTTCATCTAAACAGAATAAAGGTTCTGGTTCCTGGTACAAGAATAAATCTGGCTCTGTTGCATCTGCTCGTAAAGGAGGCAATGTTGGAGGAAATAAGCCATCACAGACAGCTAATTTTGGTGCCGGTTCATCATCCCAGTTTAGATCTCAGCCGTGTGGTGTTTGTGGCAAACGTCATCCATGCGTATGTTGGATGATGACATGAGCATGTTTTAAATGTGGAAAAGTTGGCCATTTTGTGAAAGACTGCCTTCTGATCTCTGGAGAGAGATCTGTACAGATAGAGAAATCTACAGTGATGCCACAAAGAGGTAGAGGAAGAGCTGGATCTGGAAGGCCATCTGAATCTGCTTCACAAGCAGAAATGTGTGCATCAGCTCGAGTTTATAATATACGGACTAATAAAGATCGGGATGACTCAAAAATCATTGCAAGTACATTATATTTTTACGATAAACCTGTATTAGTTTTGATTGATCCGGGTTCTACGCATACGTATATTAGCACTAAGTTGATTGAAGAAAGAAATATTCCACTAGAGTCAATCTCTAGTGATATAGTAGCAACGAATCCTTTGGGTCAGAGTGTGAGAGTGAATCGAATATGTAGAAATTGTCCAATAAAGGTGCAGAGAATAGAGTTTCCAGCAAATTTAATAGAACTACATTTCAAAGAATTTCAGATAATTTTGGGAATGGATTGGTTATCTTTTTATCATGCCATTGTGGATTGTCATCTGAAACGACTAATATTAAACGATTTGAAAGGTGTTGAGGTAATGGTAGTTGGTGAAAGGATAAACCCTCTATCTAACGTAATTTCAGTTGTTTCTACGAAGAATCTATTATTAGAAGGTTGTCAAGCTTTTCTAGCTAATGTGGTGGATACTCAAACTTCTAGAGTTAAGTTGGAAAATATTCCTACTGTTCGAGAATACCCATATGTATTTTTTGATGAGTTACCAGGATTACCTCCAGATCGAGAAGTAGAATATAAAATAGAAGTGTTACCTGGTACTGCACCCATATCAATGGCCATGTATAGAATAGCGCCAGCTGAGCTTCGAGAGTTAAAAGCGCAATTACAAGAATTATTGGATCGGGGTTTTATAAGGCCAAGTGTGTCACATTGAAGCGCACCAGTGTTATTCGTAAAAAAGAAAGATGGATCTATGTGATTATGCATAGATTACCGCAAGTTAAATAAGGTGGCCGTGAAGAATAAGTATCATCTTCCGAGGATAGATGGTATTTTTGATCAACTAAAGGGCGCAGCTGTATTTTCCAAAATTAATCTTCGATTTGGATGTCATCAATTGAAAATTAAGGAAGAAGATATTTCAAAGACGGCTTTTTGAACTTGGTATGGACACTATGAGTTTGTAGTGATGTTGTTCGGATTAACTAATGCTCCTTCCGCATTCATAGTCTGATGAATCAAATATTTCTGCCATATTTGGATCGATTTGTGGTGGTATTTATTGATGATATTCTAGTATATTCAAAGACAAAAGAGGAACATGATGCTCATCTTCGTGTTGTTCTTCAGATCCTTCGAGAAAAGAAACTATATGCTAAGTTATCAAAATGTGAATTTTGGTTATCAGAAGTTACCTTTCGCGGCCATTTGGTTTCAGCAGAGGGGATAAGAGTAGATCCCAAGAAAAAACAAGCTATAGTTGAATGGAAAACTCCAAAGAATATTTCTGAGGTTCGAAGTTTCTTGGGACTGGCTGGTTATTATCGAAGATTTGTAAAGAATTTCTCGATGATTGCCTCTTCGCTAACCAAGCTATTAAGAAAGGACGTGCCATTCATTTGGACGGATAAGTGTCAAGAAAGTTTTGAAATAGTAAAGAGGATTTTAACTGAAGCTCTGGTATTAGTGCAGCCAGAATCGGGTAAAGATTTTGTAGTTTATAATGATGCTTCTCATAACGGATTGGGATGTGTACTCATGCAAGAGGGAAAGGTAGTGGCTTATGCTTATAGACAGCTTAAGACGCATGATAGGAATTATCCCACCCAAGATTTAGAGTTGGCAGCGGTTGTATTTGCTTTAAAGATATGACGTCATTATCTATATGGAGAATGATGCTATATTTATGCGGATCATAAAAGTTTAAAGTATTTGCTAACTCAAAAGAAATTAAATTTGAGGCAGAGAATGTGGATTGAGCTCTTAAAGGATTATGATGTGGTTATTGACTACCATCTAGGAAAAGTGAACGTGGTGGCTAATGCCCTCAGTAGAAAGACCTTTGCTGCCTTGAGAGTTATAAATGCGAAGCTAGCTTTGAAAGAAAATGGTACTTTGATTGCTGAATTAAGAATAAGGCATGTCTTAGTAGATCGGATAAAGGAGCTTCAGAAAGGAGATATGAAATGTTTGTTAAGATTCAAACAAGTCGAAAATAGTGAGAATAAAGATTTTGAAGTTAAGCCTAATGGACGCTTGTATTACCGAGGAAGAATTGTTATTCCCGAAGATAAAGAATTAAAGAAAGAACTTCTCTTTGAGGCAGATTATAGTCTTTTGACCATGCATCCAGGTGGAAACAAGATGTATCAAGATATTAAAAGTCGATATTGGTGGTCAGGAATGAAAAGAGCTATAACTGAGTTTGTTTCAAAATGCTTGACATGTCAACAAGTAAAAGGAGAGCATCAGGTGCCTTCTGGTTTATTGCAACCAATTTCCATTCCTCGGTGGAAATGGGAACGAGTAACTGTGGATTTTGTATCAAGGCTACCTTTGAGTCCAAGTAAAAAGGATTCAATTTGGGTGGTTGTTGATAGATTGACTAAATCAGCGCACTTTATCCTGGTACGAATAGATTACTCTATGGACAAAAATGATGAGTTGTACATTAAAGAAATAATTAAACTTCATGGAGTACCAGTCTCTGATAGAGATCCAAGGTTTACTTCCAGATTTTGGAAGTCTTTACATAAAGCTCTGGGTACTAGACTCAATTTTAGCACGACTTTTCACCCTCAAACAGATAGACAATCTGAATGGACTATTCAAATTTTGGAGGATATGTTAAGAGCTTGTGTGATTGAATTCAAAGGATCATGGGAGAAATAATTGCCGTTAGCAAAATTCTCTTACAATAATAGCTATCAAGCAAGTATTAAAATGGCACCTTATGAAGCTTTATATGGAAGAAAGTGCATGACTCCTTTGAATTTGTACGAGTTAAAAGATCGAGACATAGTTGGTCCTGATCTTATTTGAGAAGCTGAAGACAAAGTAAAGATTATATAGGATAATCTCAAGATAGCCACTGATCGACAAAAATCATATGCAGATTCAAAGAGGAAAATAATTGAATTTCAAGAGGGTGATAAAGTGTTTCTTAAAGTATCACCCTGGAAGAAAATTATGCCCTTCGGACGAAAAGGAAAGTTGAGTCCAAGATTCATTGGACCATATGAGATTGTAAAAATAGTTGGTCCTATGGCTTCCCAACTTGCTTTACCTCCGGAAATGGATAAGATTCAGAATGTATTTCATGTATCGATGCTTAGAAAGTATCGATCAGATCCTTCCCACATCATTACTCCAGAGGAAATGGAGATTCAACCAGGTTTGACATATGAAGAATAACCGATCAGAATCTTAGCACGTCATCTCAACGAGCTAAGGAACAAGACAATTCCACTTGTTAAAGTTCTTTGGTGAAATCACAAAGTGGAGAAAGCAACGTTGGAAAGAGAAGAAGATATGGAAAAACAGTTACCTCATCTCTTCAAATCAGGTACGTTCTAAAAATTTGAGGACGAATTTTCTTAAGGGGGAGAATTGTAATACCCCAATAATTGGTTAATGACTAAATTGCAAAGAATTAAAGGTTGGTGGTTTTAGTTCAGTGACTAAAATGTAAAATGTTAAAGTTTGGTGACCAAAGTGAAAAGTTGAGAAAAGTTTAAGGACCAACATGGTAATTTTCCCAATAATTATTTTTATTCTATAAATAAATAGATCTCATAAGGGTGTGAATCGAATATGAAATTGTTGGATCGATGTTTATATTATTGGGAAATTTCAGTTAAAGTTTAAATGGAATTCGGGTAATCATATGAGCTTAGAATGTGATGAAATTTTGAAGAGAGTTGTAAGAGGACTTGAAGGAAATGAAATTTCATTTTGGAATCGTTTTTAATCGATTTAGATTCGATTGAAGGTAGTATTTTAATATAGTGCACAAATGGCATTTTTGTGAATACATAGATTCATTAATGGTATTTTAGTCATTTTGCCCATACTTTTTAATTAAATATAACTATGGAAAAGTGAAATTAATAGGTGTAAACACCTAATTGGATATAATTAAGGGGCAAAATGGTAATTTTACTATTTATGGAGATTTTTATATTAGAATTAAAGATTTAAAACACCATTTGTCTTGTTAATTAATTATAGAAAAAGCTAGATTTTTTTCATCTTTCTCATTTTGGCCGAAACCTCCATAGCAAGGGTAAGAAAATTTTTTATTCAATTTTTAGCTTGATTTGGTTAGTTTTTTGTTCAAGACATGAAATAGAGAAGTAATCTCCAATGAATTCTCTTTCATTTGGTATAATTTTTGAATGGTTTTTATGCTTATATGTTGAGATTGGAGATTAGGGTTTATGTAGAACAAGTTGAGATTTCATGATTTATGGATTTATTGGATTGAATATGAGGTTGTGATGTTGTTTA
Source organism: Hibiscus mutabilis (assembly GCA_019671005.1). NCBI lineage: Eukaryota > Viridiplantae > Streptophyta > Magnoliopsida > Malvales > Malvaceae > Hibiscus > Hibiscus mutabilis. The sequence goes on from CM033738.1 coordinate 38,073,722, forward strand.
ATGCTTGTTAGAGTGAAAATTTCCATGGATTGTGTTGTGGGTTTTTTTTGGGAATATTGAAAAATTAGGGGAAACTCTTGCAAAATTTTTATTTGAATTGGAAATGATGTTAGAAGCTTGAATATGATGTTTGGAGGTTAAATTCATGCTTGAATCAAGTTTGGAATTTTGATCAAAGTGACCCTTGGTATTCGACATTCAAGGGAAAATAGGGGAAATTTTGGAAAATTTTTCCTAAGGCTAGAAATGGTGTAAGGATGATTTTGTAAGTCTTGGAATATTAATTGGACTAATGTGGAAGTTTGTAAAGTGTTGAGGACTAAATTGTAAAGTTAGGGAAATTGTGATTAAAGTGCAAAGTGATTTTGTAATATCCCATTATTGGAATAGTGACCGAAAAGTAAAGAATCAAGAGTTAGTGGTTTTAGTTCAGTGACTAAAACGTAAAGTTTTAAAGTTTGGTGACAAAAGTGAAAAGTTGAGAAAAGTTAAAGGACCAGCATGGTAATTTTTCCAATAATTATTTTTATTCCATAAACAGGTAGATCATCTAAGGGTGTGGATCGAATATAAAAACTATTGTTTGATATGATGTTTTTATTATTGGGAAATTACGTTTAAAGTTTAAGTATAATTCGGGTAATCGTATGAGCTCGGAATTTTATGAAAATTTGAAGAAAGTATTAGGAAGACCCGAAGAACATAGCATTGAAGTTTTGAATCATTTTTAATCGATTTAGATTCGATTCTATTCAGTAGTTTATATAGGTTATGGAATGACATTTTGGAGGATATAAAGATTCATTAATGGCATTTTAGTCTTTTCACCTATACTTTTTAATAAAATTGATGGTGGAAGAGGATAAAATATAGGTGTGTGCTTGTGATTGGTTATAACTAAAAGGTAAAATAGTCATTTGACTATTTTAGAGATTTTTATTTTTATAAAGCCAAATTTGAAGACATTTGGCATAAAACAAAGGAAAGAAAAAATAGAAAATCATTGCTCATCTTTTCCCTCAAGTGCCGAAACTTCAAGGGGTCTAGGTAAGAAATTTTCAATTCAATTTTTGGCTTGATTTGTTTGAATTTTGGCTAGAGACATAAGATAGGAAAGTGATCTCCATTGAATTCTCTATCTTTCGGTATAAGTTTTGCTTAGTTTCCATGTCTCTAAGTTGAGATTTAAGATTTGGGTGGTTGAAGAACATGTTTAGTTTTCATGTTTTAAGGTTCAATCAAGTTGGAAATGGTGTTGTAGTGTTGTTTAGATGCTTGAAATGATGAAAACTTCTTGGAAAACCTATAGGGACCATTTCGGCTATAAGAAAAAAAAAATTAGGGGAAATCTTGCAAAAATTTATTTGATGAGGGAAATAATTAGAATGATGTTTTCTAAGTTGAATTATGTGGTTAGAATGAAGAAAACATCATTTTAAGACTATTTTGTGAATTTTGTAAATTGAGTAAAATAAGTAAGAAATTTTGGAAATATTCAATAATCATAGTTATATTGGTTGCTATGATACAAGGATCATTTTAGTATTAAAATTTTTGGATTATGAGATGAAATGTGAAAGTTTCCAAGTTTTAGATTATAAATTCTAAGAGAGAGAATTTAGGGTTTAAAGTGAAATTACAAACTCTTGGTTGCAATGTGTATCTTGAGACGAGATTAAAGTTAGGAAGTATTGTGATTGCAAAGAAGTATTTAGTTGAAAATGTTAGGTTTTCCATCTTGGTATGTACATGTATTAGTAAGGGTTGTACATGTACTTAAGGTTGCTTTTGTTATGTATTTAATGTACCCACATATATCAATCGAGTTCGAGAACGAACGAGTGAAGAAAGAAATAGAAAGTGCAACCGAGCTTAGTGAGGCTAGTATAAAATATACTTTTGAAAGTGTCAAGGTGAGTGCAATGCATGTATAGCATGATCTTTATGCCATTCATCATATAATTGACATGTTAAAAATATGTCAAGAATTGAAAGTTTCATGCACGGATCACTACTTATTCAGAGAATATTATTTTGCGTATGAATTGCTTAATATATATATATATATATGTTGTTGTGTATGAGATTATGATTGACATAAAGCCCAAAGTATGAGATAGGAAATTAAAAGTATAGTTGGTTATCCATAGAGTCATAAACAGTTGTATAAATATTTTAGCACTCTCGGTAGAGTGCATTTTATTATAAGCACTTCAGGTAAAGTGCAAAATAATTATTAATTGTATACTCCAGTAAGTATACAAAAGCACTTCGGTGTTAAGCACTTCCATTAAAGTGCACAAAATATACTATACTTAAGTAAGTATAGGGGGAATGACTCGTGTACAAAAATTTCCTTAATACAATACTTGGGCTAAATGAATTGAAAAACAGGATAAAAAGACTTGAAAGCTCGATGATGAATATGGCAACGGTATTGGTAAGAATCAAGGTTATTACCATGTAATATGTTATTATACATATATCGTGTCATATATGCTAATATGCATAAAATGGTAGGTGATCATATGCATTGATATTTTATTTTATTGATACTTATGTTAAATTGCATTTGAATTAAATGTTATTGCCTCACTAAGTATATGCTTAGCGTATGATGACTTGCATGCGTAGGTTTTAAAGGAGCTTCGAGGGAAGAGTAGCCGAGCATCACTTTCATATTTTGGGAGGTATATCTCCATACTCATAGTAATGTAATGGCATCCATCCTTTCTTTTGGAAATGTACTAGATGGCATGTATAACTAATGGGGTTGTAATAACTTATCACCAAATGTGATTGGTTACTAGTTACTATAATGTAGATGATGAAACTGGTAAGTCCTATTATGTTTATAAATGAAAATGGACTAAGTTTTAGCAAATATGGGTCCTAACATAGAAAGATTAAAAATCTATCCAAAAATGTATGTACTGGCAGTGTGTTTAAAAAATCAGCATAAATTCCGCAATTGGAATTAGATAGTGAATCTTATATGAATTATCTACAAATTTTGTCTAGTTTCTCACAAAATTAACGGTAACTAATTTCGAGTTGTATGTAAAAAGTTATGAATTTTTATTCGATGGAAGGTCAGAAAACATGGTAGCAGAATTTCAGTATTTTTGGGGCTGTGACGTGAATTTAAGAATTTATTTGAATTTTTGTATGATGAATTTAGGATAATAATTTATATGGTTAGAAAGCTTAATGAATCTAGTTTATTTAGAAAATTTCAGAATGAATTTTCGATGACTATAAAAAAATTTATAAATTTTTTAAGTAAAGTTTATTTACATGCCAAGTATATCACAATGTACATATGTCATGTATCATAACTATCATATAAATCATGTTATTACTGCATAATATATTCTCTATCATGGACATGCTTTCATTATGCAATCATTTGCATATCATGTCCTCTATCATGGTCATGTTTTCATTAGGCCATCATTATCAAGTAAATCATATACATGGCATAGTTCACATACATGACACATTTTATACACATGGTATAATTCACATGCATGACATGATATATATATATATGAAATAATTCACATACATGACATACTTCATATACATGGCAAAATTCATAGGTATATGGCATGAATTATATACATGGAAGAATCCATATACGTGTCATAATTTATATACGTGGCATGATTCATATACGTGACATCATTCATATACATGACTTAATTCATATACATAACATCATACGTGTACATGGCATAATTCATATGCATGGCATAATTCATATACGTAACATAATTTGTATACATGCCATGATTCATATACGTGACATGATTCAAATACGTAACTTGATTCATTTACATAACATGATTCTTTTATCTGACATGATTCATATATGTGATTTAATTCATATAAATGGCATGTCCCGTATTTATGGCATGGTTCATATACATGACATATTTTATATACATGGCATGGTTCATATTCTTGACATGATTCATATACGTAACATGATTCGTTTACATGACATGATTCATTTACATGACATGATTCTTTTATCATTGCCCAAAGTAAGCTATATGAGATCGAGGTACACGAGTCATCTTGAAATGACACCGTAGTGTCTAACATGAACGTCAAGATGAGTACGTACTCGGGGACGCTCTTTTCTCCCCATGAACATAAAGCACCTCGACAGTGCACTCGGGCACAGTGGGCGTAGATCCCCAGGGTGCGGTACCTCAGCAGTGCACTCGAGCATAGTGGGCGTAGATCCCCAGCGTGCGTGTGACACAATCATTTTGTCACAATTTTTGTTTAATAACATGAACATAAGGGTGCAACTGCTAAAGACTCTATGGCATGCCAACTATACCGTGGACTCTCATACATAATACTTGGGCATTTCTTTCATTACTAATCAATTATCATTAATCATATAGATAGGAAATTCATATTCATATTTCATCGTAATTGTTCATAGTAATCATAAATCATCATAATTAATCATATAAATATACATTTTATGTGCCATGCTTCATCATAAATGTTCCTGGTAAACATAGATCATCATATAAATAAACATTTCATATCTCATATTTCAACATAATTGATCATGGCAAACATAAATTAACAAATATATAGATAATGCAATGTCATTTTAATCTTATTATTATCCATATTTCATGTATGCATAATGCATCATCATTTATGCTAACAATCATTCGTACCTGATATTTCATCAATCTTGCCATGTCGAGCAATATATCATATCACGTATTATAGAGAAATGCAATGCCAATTTCAACATAATTTAAACATATAGAAATGCACTCACCTGCCTCACTAAGCTCTATTCGACCTTTTCCTTTATACAACCTCAAACCTTCTTTTGATTTCAATCCAACTTCATTTATCACATGAATATAAATAAACATTTGTTAGATTCACTTCTAACAATATTTCAATTAAGTTATTTAATCAGTCAACATAAAAAATTTCCATAAATTTATTTCCTTCCTTATACTGTTCACAAACTCATTTTTGGTCCCTAATGACCATTTTGAACTTCAAATAATTCTTCTGAACTTGATACCAACACTAGATACAAAATATCTCAATTTTAATTTTCGGACAGCTTTGTACAACCTTCAAATAATTATTTTTATAAAATAATATAAAACTCAGAATTCAATTCCGTTTGTTCCAAAAGAAACTAGATTCAATAAGATTTTCACCCATATAAATTAATAGCCCAAATTCAACTTGTACGATTTATGGCGAATTTTCAAAGTCAATTTCCAGTGCTGATTTTGGAACAGACTGTTATACTATTTTCTGACCTTTCATCACTTAAAAATTCATATCTTTTTACCCGGAACTCGAAATCAGTTTCCGTTTGTTGGAGAAGAAACTAGACGAACAAATATTTACATCGGTATAAAATTCACCATCTAACCATTTTTGTAGAATTTATGGTGAATTTTCAAACTTACTGCCAAATCCAGTTTTCCTACACAACTTCCATAAATAACTTCAAACTTTATACTAATTTCTCCTTACTTTGCTATTTGTCAATTTGGTCCCCTTACTTGATTCAAACCACTAATGTATCACTTTCTTAATCAAATAATTATTCAAAAATAATTCCTTCAAATTTTTCATTCTTTCTAAAATAGTCACTAAAAATGCAAAGATAAGGATTCAAGCTTCTTAACTTTGCAAATTAGTCCTCAAATCAACATTACTACTTGAATTATATTATTTCAACTAAAATCAGATTTAGCCATTCTCTAAAACCTCATTTCCGAAATGGTCACTTAACTTGATTTAACATCGGTTTTGCATTCTAACTTCAAATTTCATGTCTCTAACATCATTAATAATATAAATTCACAACAATTTCATGAAATTCAGATCTGGTCCCTCAACTTTAAAACTTTCTGAAATGGTCCTTAAACTTTTAACTTAGGGTTTTGCATCCAATCATCAATTCAAACTCACTAAATCATTAATTCAACACCACTAACCCTAAATTAGACTTGAATCCATAAACCCTAATCTTCTCCACAATAACCTAAATGTGTAGGGTTTAAATCCTAACTCAAAAACATGATTTTAACATCATACAAACTTGATTTCAACTTAAATTCAATCATAGAATCATAAAATATCAAAACCCCCAATTTAGTCTATAAACCCTAATTTCTTATCATACAAAATTATCATCAATCAAGCATGGTTTCCACAAATTATTTACACCAAAATATAGAGCTTGATGAGTATAACAACTTTGTAGTTCGAAAGATTACCTGGAAATCGAGTTTTGGGGCTTGAATCGAACTTGGAAATTTTTTCCATTTTTCTTTCTTTCTCCCCCTCATATTTCGAAATTTTGAGATGAAGAATGGTCTTCATCTTTTTATTTTCATCCAATTTGGCCACTTGTCTTGTATAAATGAATTTTAAATTCATTTAAATAGTGAAATTACTAAAATGCCCTTTTCATCCAATGGCCAAGATTTAATCTCATCAAAACTCAATGGAAAAGATCGAATTCATGTGTAATTGGGCTTTAAAAATTGCCCTTAAAGTTTCAAAAAATTTCAAAAATGCCATCCATGGCAAATGTCCAATTTGCCCTCCAATTAGTCTTTATTTACAACAAGTCTTGAAAATTGTCATTCTATTAAAATTGAGTCAAATTGGTTCCAATCCAACTGGACATGTCCCAAAATATCTTAGATTTTTATTTATGGCATTTATTCGATCAAAATATTCGAATTTCACTCGATACGATTTCCAAAATTTCTTTCTACGAACTTTAAAGCTTTATAACCATTAATATAAGCTTCGTACGAAAAATTCGGGTAACACGAAAGTGTAACTCTTGGGGGTGAACTATTCATTTATGGGGTTAACTTACATAACTTTTGGAATTTACACTTTGGTCCCTAAACTTTTCCAAAGTTTATACTTTGGCCATAAAACTTTTAAAATTTTCATTTTGGTCATTAAACTTCAATTTCTATTTCAATTTTCCTCAGATTTTTGCCAATCTTTGAAAGTACCCAATTAAGCTCACTATCTATCACATGATACTTTTAAACCTTAAAAATTTTGTTTCATAAAGACTTAGACTGAATTTTCTTAACTTAGTTTATTATTCCGATAATTATTGAAAATCTTCATAGCATAAGGTTTATCGTAGAAATCCTTTTTTTGAAATTCATACGAATATTTTCTACTTTTACTAAGTCCAAAATATCGATAGAAACACTTTTATGAGACCTTCCCAAAGGTCACCCATCTTTGTATTTCCTTGGCCTGAGCACGCTTAACAATTTAATTTGATCCAAATTCGGTACATTTTTCTGCATCTTAATTCTTAAAATCGATATCAAGGTACCTATTTCGATCCGATTCACTCTTATACTGAATAAAATTACTTGTTGGGGAAATTTATACTTTAGTCCCCAAACTTATTCAAAGTTTATACTTTTAACCCCAAAACTTTCAAAATTTACATTTTAGTCACTGGCCAAAATTTGGGGTATTACAATTCCTCCTCCTTAAGAAAATTCTTCCTCGAATTTTCAATGCATACATGTTCCAAACATTTACAGATACTACTTCCTTATTTCTTCTCAGCCTCCTAAATAGCTTCTTCGACTTTATGACATTTCCTTCAAACTTCAATCAATGAAATTTTCTTATTCCTTAATTCTTTAATTCCATAAACCAATATTTCTACTAACTCCTCTTCATGTTTCAAATCTAATTGCATCTCAATTTATTTAAGAGTGATGACATGTAAATAACCAGTCAATGCCCACAAAACATAAGTACATATACTATAGACTTTTGCTCACTTCTAGAGATAAGACCCATTAATATACTCTTGATCCAACTCTTTCACGATTCCTTGAGGTATAACAGTTCGAAACTAATTTTTCCTTTTTCGACCTATACAAATCATCCTTTCTCAAACTGATAATTTCCTCCTTATTTTACTTCTTTTAACTTTAACTGATAACATCTTGACCAAAGATCAATCTTCTTTTTACATCCGACTTCTACATTTTATATAGATAGCCAATTTATCTTAAAATTGGTCTTAAGATTATCAGATTTTTGGCTTTGTTTTCAGCTTTTCTAACAGACAGTTCTTAGAATTTCTTATAATTCTTGTGCTATACTTCAAATCATATTTCTAGCAGTCATACTAAAATTCTCCATTCAAAATCATTTCCTTGACATATTGGCTTAACCCACTGATCTCACACTATTCCTTATAAACAATGTGAGTACCTTGTCAAAGTTCAGAAATTAGTGAAATAATTTCTTTATGAACTAATCACCAAATCCAATCTCTAACACATTTCTAGGAAGTTTTCCAAATAACTCCATCTACATTAACATTACTTCTTATATCCTTTCATTATTAATACATCTCAAATCTTTTATAAGAGTTTTATCATCCTTCATTTTCAAATAAATAATCATACTTCTTTTTTGCTCTGACATTTAAGGCCCCCAACAACTTAAACAACCAATGTTTTATTATATATACAAATATTGGAGAGTAAAACCTCCTAGGTATTTCTTCTGATATCTAAAACAGGATTTCTTGTTTCTATACTTAATTTTCATATTGCACCAGTAGCTCAATCCAGGTAGAAATCGGAAAAAGTTCATACTTCATTTCATTATTACCGCTACGGGTATCTTTATAACCCTTGTAATCCGAGACTCTTGTTCTTATCTAGAAACATTTCTAAGGAAATTTCATTTAGTCGGAACAATCCTCAACTAAACACACTTCCTTTGACTTCATTAAAGAACTAATTCCTTTTTAAAATTTAAACGCTTCTTCTTATAATCATTTCTACCTTGTGTACAGATAACCAATTTATCTCAATTACACTTCAGATTCCCGAGATGATACCTTCATAATACCTTCTAGTATTTGATCGCTTAGATCATTAGAAAACCCTTTTTTCCAGCAATCCACATTATTTTAATGCTTGTCATGCTCATCATCTTATTTTACTGATTGTCTTTATAAAAACCTTTCTGAAAAGATATCTTAACTTATCCATTACACTTCAGCCCTATCTTTATAAGGCTCTGTTGTCAACTATTCAGGTAAAATTAACCTCTTAGTTGACTTCTCTGAATACTCTTTGGTTACAAGTTCAATATACTTTATCGATAATAGACTTCCAATCGTGTTCAGTATATACTCAAAATATTCCTTTCATCATACTTTTATTCCAGATTTCTTGTCTTCCTGACCTTTTAAACCTTATAGTTGACATCTAGTAACACTGATGTCTCCTTAAAGAAATAATCTTTCTTGTACAATTTACCTTTAGTTCGATTCTATAAGTAAGAAATTCTTTTATTACTTAAGTTGTATCTGACTAAAAGACTTTTCAAGTTTTCTAACGTTTGAAGAGTTTGCACTGTAATTCTTTCCAAACATGCTTTGACTATCCTTGCAATATAGTTTAATACTTCCAGTACTCTGACTGATTCAGGCCTAACATCTTCCTTTTGAACTTCAGTTATAGTCTCTTAACAGATCAATTCTTTCCTAGCTTTTTTTTTCTTTTATTAATCTTCTCAGTAGTATCATTACTTAACCTCCTTTTATGTACTGACAGTACATACATCTTATAATAAGATACTTCTGAATTATTTCCATCATAACTTCAATCTTTAACTTACCAGATTACATTTGTAGCACTACTGACATTGTTATCTTCAAACCTATATATTTCTGAAATGAAGATACTACTTCTTTTTACTCCTTCGTATCTGAGTATCTTATAATTATTGTATCATCTCTTTACTATGCAGATAACTTATTCTAAAAAAAACTAACTTCCAGGCTTGTTTTACTGTATCATATCCACTATGGCTCCTTTCTTGACCTCTAAGATTCGTTAACTGGCGAAATCCATTATCGTTTTACTTTCCTTATTCTAGAATTATTTCACCTTATACTAACGAGGAGCAGCATCAAGTCATACAATCAGAACATCAGTAATATGACATCTTAAGGGCATGTATTTACTGATAAAAATTATATCATACTCGGTTTAGCATCCAGAACCGGCTAAACCTTTTCTCTGATACCAATAAATGTAACACCCTTAACGTATACTCGTAGACCGAATATACATTAAAGATGCTAAGAAATCTTTTAAAGAAATCTTGACTTACATTTTTTAAACATTTTTAGCAATTAATAAACGACAGTACAATTCATGGTGAAAACTAGGTTAGTTGCCTAGGCTTTTTCTTGATTTTAAAATTGTTGTGCAATAATCGATAAATAAAATTTGAAACCGATTAAACATTTTCTACTAACAAATAAATAATTACATGCCCGCTAGAGATCATCATAAACTAGAATGGCATAATGATGTTTTGTAGATTGTAGCTCGATCGGCATGCTCGACTTCTCTTCAATTATTCCAACTTAACCTATGTGTGGAATAAACATACGCTAAGTACGAACTTAGTGAGGCAATTAAACTTATTTATTTAAACATGAAATGATATAATACAGTATGTCATATAAAAGTGCATTTCATATTTCTCTATAACATGGCAAGTATATCACAATGTACATATGTCATGTATCATAACTATCATATAAATCATGTTATTACTGCATAATATATTCTCTATCATGGACATGCTTTCATTATGCAATCATTTGCATATCATGTGCTCTATCATGGTCATGTTTTCATTAGGCCATCATTATCAAGTAAATCATATACATGGCATAGTTCACATACATCACATATTTAATACACATGGCATAATTCACATGCATGACATGATATATATATATATATGACATAATTCACATACATGACATACTTCATATACATGGCATAATTCATATGTATATGGCATGAATTATATATATGGCAGAATCCATATACGTGGCATGATTCATATACGTGACATCATTCATAAACATGACTTAATTCATATACATAACATGATACGTGTACATGGCATAATTCATATGCATGCATAATTCATATACGTAACATAATTTGTATGTCATGATTCATATACATAACTTGATTCATTTACATGACATGATTCTTTTACCTAACATGATTCATAAACGTTATTTAATTTATATACATGCTATGTTCCGTATTCATGGCATGGTTCATATACATGACATATTTCATATACATGGCATGGTTCATATTCTTGACATGATTCATATACGTAAAATGATTTGTTTACATGACATGATTCATTTACGTGACATGATTCTTTTATCATTGCCCAAAGTATGTTTTATGAGATCGAGGTACATGAGTCATCTTGAAATACGCCGTAGTGTCTAACGTGAAATGAGTACGTACTCAGGGACGCTCTTTGCTCCCCATAAACATAAAGCACCTGGATAGTGCACTCAGGCACAGTGGGCGTAGATCCCCAGGGTGCGGCACCTCAGTAGTGCACTCGGGCACAGTGGGTGTAGATCCCCAGGGTGCGTGTGACACAATCATTTTGTCACAATTTTTGTTTAATAACATGAACATAAGGGTGCATCTGCTAAAGATTCTATGGCATGCCAACTATACCATGGACTCGCATACATAATACTTGGGCATTTCTTTCATTACTAATCAATTATCATTATTCATATAGATAGGGAATTCATATTCATATTTCACTGTAATTGTTCATAGTAATCATAAATCATATGAATATACATTTTATGTTTCGTGCTTCAACATAAATGTTCATGGTAAACATAGATCATCATATAAATAAACATTTCATATCTCATATTTCAACATAATTGATCATGGCAAATATAAATTAACATATTTATAGACAATGCAATGTCATTTTAATCTTATTATTATCCATATTTCATGTATGCATATTGCATCATCATTTACGCAAACAATCATTCGTACATGGTATTCCATAAATCTTGCCATGTCGAGCAATATATCATATCACGTATTATAGAGAAATGCAATGCCAATTTCAACATAATGCAAACATATAGAAATGCACTCACCTGCCTCACTAAGCTCTATTCGACCTTTACCTTTATAGAACCTCAAACCTTCTTTTGATTTGAATCCAACTTCATTTATCACATGAATATAAATAAACATTTGTTAGATTCACTTCTAATAATATTTCAATTAAGCTATTTAATCAGTCAACATAAAAATTTTCCATAAATTTCTTTCCTTCCATATACTGTTCACAAACTCATTTTTGGTCCCTAGTGACCATTTTGAGCTTCAAATAATTCTTTTGAACTTGATACCAACATTAGATACAAAATATCTCAATTTTCATTTTCGGGCAGCTTTGCACAACCTTCAAAGAATTATTTCCATAAAATATTATAAAACTCGGAATACAATTCCGTTTGTTCTAAAAGAAACTATATTCAATAAGCTTTTCACCCATATAAATTAATAGCCCAAATTCAACTTGTACGATTTATGGCGAATTTTCAAAGTCAATTTCCAGTGTTGATTTCGGAACAGACTGTTATACTGTTTTCTGACCTTTCACCACTTAAAAATTCATATCTTTTTACTCGGAACTCGAAATCAATTTCTGTTTGTTGGAGAAGAAACTAGACGAACAAATCTTTACATCGGTATAAAATTCACCATCTAAACATTTTTTTAGAATTTATGGTGAATTTTCAAACTTACTGCCAAATCCAGTTTTCCTACACAACTTCCATAAATAACTTCAAACTTTATACTAATTTCTCCTTACTTTGCTATTTGTCAATTTGGTCCCCTTACTTGATTCAAACCACTAATGTATCACTTTCTTCATCAAATAATTATTCAAAAATAATTCCCTCAAATTTTTCGTTCTTTCCGAAATTATCACTAAAAATGCAAAGATAAGGATTCAAGCTTCTTAACATTGCAAATTAGTCCTCAAATCAACATTACTACTTGAATTCTATTATTTCAACTAAAATCAAATTTAGTCCTTCTCTAAAACCTCATTTCTGAAATGGTCACTTAACTTGATTTAACATCGGTTTTGCATTCTAACTTCAATTTCATGTCTCTAACATCATTAATAACATAAATTCGCATCAGTTTCATGAAATTCAGATCTGGTCCCTCAACTTTAAAACTTGCCGAAATGGTCCTTAAACTTTTAACATAGGGTTTTGCATCTAATCATCAATTCAAACTCACTAAATCATTAATTCAACATCACAAACCCTAAATTAGACTTGAATCCATAAACCCTAATCTTCTCCACAATAACCTAAATGTGTAGGGTTTAAATCCTAACTCAATAACATGATTTTAACATCATACAAACTTGATTTCAACTTAAATTCAATCATAGAATCATAAAATCTCAAAACCCCCAATTTAGTCTATAAACCCTAATTTCTTCTCATACAAAATTCTCATCAATCAAGCATGGTTTCCACAAATTATTTACACCAAAAGATAGAGCTTGATGAGTAGAACAACTTTGTAGTTCGAAAGATTACCTAAAAATCGAGTTTCGGGGCTTGAACTGAACTTGGAATTTTTTTTTCATTTTTCTTTCTTTCTCCCCCTCATATTTCGAAAGTTTAAGATGAAGAATGGTCTTCATCTTTTTATTTTCATCCAATTTGGCCACTTGTCTTGTATAAATGAATTTTAATTCATTTAAATAGTGAAATTACTAAAATGCCCTTTTCATCCAATGGCCAAGATTTAATCTCATCAAAACTCAATGGCCAAGATCAAATCCATGTTTAATTGGGCTTTCAAAACTTCCCTTAAAGTTTCAAAATATTTCAAAAATGCCATCCATGGCAAATGTCCAATTTGCCTTCCAACTAGTCTTATTTACAACAAGTCTTGAAAATTGCCATTCCATTAAAATTAAGTCAAATTGGTTCCAATCCAACCGGCCATGTCCCAAAATATCTTAAATTTTTATTTATGGTATTTATTCGATCCAAATATTCAAATTTCACTCAATACGATTTCCAAAATTTCTTCCTACGAACTTTAAAGCTTTATAACCATTAATATAAGCTTCGTACGAAAAATCCGGGTAACACAAGAGTGTTACTCTTAGGGGTGAACTATTCATTTACGGGGTTAACTTACATAACTTTTGAAATGTACACTTTGGTCCCTAAACTTTTCCAAAGTTTATACTTTGGCCACAAAACTTCTAAAATTTTCATTTTGGTCACTGAACTTCAATTCCTATTTCAATTTTCCTCAGATTTTTACCAATCTTTGAAAGTACCCAATTCAGCTCACTATCTATCACATGATACTTTTAAACCTTAAAAATTTCATTTAATAAAGACTTAGACTGATTTTTCTTAACTTAGTCTATTATTCCGATAATTATTGAAAATCTTCATAGCATAAGGTTTCTCGTAGAAATCCTTTTTTAAAATCCATACGAATAATTTCTACTTTTACTGAGTCCAAAATATTGATCAAAAACACTTTTATGGGACCTTCCCAAAGGTTACCCATCTTTGTATTTCCCTGGCCTAAGCACGCTTAACAATTTCATTCGATCCAAATTCGGTACCTTTTTCTGCATCTTAATTCTTAAAATCGATATCAAGGTACGTATTTCGATTTGATTCACTCTTATACTGAATAAAATTACTTGTTGGGGAAATTTATACTTTAATCCCTAAACTTTTTCAAAGTTTATACTTTTAACCCTAAAACTTTCAAATTTTACATTTTGGTCATTGGCCAAAATTTGAGGTATTACACTTGAGGATAAGGATTCTTTTTGAGCGAGGAGTATTGTCAAGTATCGTCTTATTTTAATTTAAAACAATGTCGTTCTGTTTGTTATTTTCAATTGTTGCAGTGTGTTTTGGATTGTTATTACGTTGTCATTTTTTATTCACAGTGATACGACGTAGTTTGGTTGTAAGGCTAAAGGCGGACTCTGATAGAGATTTTGATTATCGATGAATCAATGAGAATTTCTTATTTTCTCTCCTCTAAATTCTTTTTCTTCTGCTTCTAATATCCTTTATCTCTTTCTTTGAATCTTCTTAATCTCTCGTTCTTCTTTGGGTTCTATTTGGGTCATTACAAAATATTTAGAAATTTGAGGCGAATTCTATGGTAATTATCAAATTCGTTCCTAGATGTTGATGATCTTGGCAAAGTCATCCTATTTGTTGACTACTTTGGCAAAGTCATTGTGTGATAGATTTAAAAACAATTTGGGGGAGGACGACAAAGTAGCGGCAACTACCGGCAACAATGTCAAAGCTGGTGGTAGTTATAGACTCGACCACGTAAGGTCCTATGAATACACAGCCCACTAAATGCAAGTATTGTACTCTGGTAAACACCGCTTATTGGAATCCCGTGCTGATAGTGCTTTTTGATCTCGCGATCCAACGATCAACCTACGCACGAAAACAACGATTCCAAGCCCTGAGCTTACAAAGCTCAGTGGTACATATTTACTCTACTATACTTCATGCTAATCATAAACATAAGCATGCAAGCTAGTACGAGCAATAAGGAAATATAATAAACATGTGGCGCTACTACTAGTCACCTAAACACAGGCTAACATCATAGCAATCATCATACATGGCACACAAGGCCCAACCATACCCGAATCTCATCAGATCATCTAGGCAAAAACACACATCTCATACAACATCTTAGAGTGAAGCCAGGTGCCACACAACCTCGGGAACATACACTTTGGGTGAGACCGGGTCACTCAGTATCGGTACATACACCATGGTGAGACATGGTCACATAGCATCAGAACATACATCCATACTTAGAATCCGCCCTCGAGCATCTTCAAATGAGGCCAGGGTCACACAATATCAGTAACCTTCATTCGGTATCTCTAACCATGGTGTTGCAACACTCTTTCTCTGGGTATTCGGATCCCAACAATCATTGACTCAACCAATCAAATTCCTACCATGCATACAAGCAACGTGATCCCCAAAGATCTCCCTATTGTTGGTAATTGTCTACACGTCATTTATTTTACATTACCGAGTTGTTAATACTTTATGGAGGAATACATAATTATTCTTATTAATTATTTCTATAAACCCACATTATTCCATTATTAATTAGCATTATTGATTATTTAGCTATTCAAGTACCGGTACGTGAACACGAGTATCAGTACCGGTACCCTCAAGTACCGGTACTTACACGAGTACTGATACATAAATCAATTATTGGAAATCTTATAATTTTCTAAGTACCGATACGGGTCGACCCGTACCGTTACAATGTTGAATAGCGTACTGGTACAACCAAAGCCCGTATCGATACCCTACTCAATAGCTTAAAACGTCTTAGCATAGCACAATATTACGAGGTCTTACTAGATCCCTAAAACTTATGAAAGTCATTAGGATTTGTTTACTGACGTATTTAATCATTTAATATCATTTACCAACTTTATGGTTATTTAATTGAATAATTTCGGATATTTATCATTTACGCACAATTTCCATCAAACACATCAATTTCACACTCTAACACTCAATCATCACATCATACAATTCAAACAGACACAGTTTCTAAAGTCCATACGAGTCAAGTCATATCCCTAAACATCATCATGCATCTCACAAAAATCGTGTCTCATAATACCCGTCTCTAACATGTTTATTATCTGTCTACCTATTTTGCAATTACTAACAAGCAAGGCAAGTACACTTTTGATGCTCATGAAGCATTTCGGAGTTCGAGGTGTACTAACCTCAAGCCATAAGGATAAATTCTCATTCAAGCTCCTCCAATCATCTCCTTAAATCTAATATTTGAATCCGTATAATCCTCGAATAAAACAAATATGACTACTTTAGGGAATAAAATACGTAAAAATATCTTATCGGGTTTGAATTTGACAAAAAAATACGCCAACAGACTCAAAACGTTGAAAAACCCTCAGGTAAGGTCCCCAAAAAAGTCGACGACTCGGTGGACCGACTTAGCAGGTCGGCACTGCCCGCAGCTTGGGTTGGCTTAGCAGGCCGGCTTAGCTCGGCCCAATAGCTGGAGACCAGCAGTTCAGCCCAAGCCATTACAAGCTGGCTTTTGCCAACGTTGCACGCCCACACACATGGAGCAGCACCTGCTGCGTCCTCCGGTGGCTGGACGACGAAGACCTATATCGTTTGTCTTAACGTCGGTGAACATGATGGTGGCCTCCGTTCTTCTTTTTGAGCACTCGAACAACCCAAAATTGCCTCTCTCTCACTCCTTCTTACGACGGCTTCGATGGTGAGGCCGCTAGTACCGACGAACTTGTCTCGACGAGATAAACACAATGGTAGTGAAAGTGTCGACAACGGCTGACCGGATCTTAGTAGATCGAAGTTTGAAAATTGAAGAGAAAATGAGAAAATGAGAGAAAAGGAAAAATGAAAAAGGGAAGAGAAGAAGGGATATAAAATCTGATTTTTCTCTCTATCTTTCTCACCACTTTAATTCAAAATATCTTCTTCCAAAACATAACGGTAAAATCACATATTAAGCCCCCAATCTCCCATCCTTACACAAAATGATTACCACTCTTTTTAAAATTTATCTTCTAAATTCTCCCTTCACTAATTTAATACTTGAATTTTATAATATCCGATCCACATTCAAGGTCCGTATGATTAGCCCGAAAATTGGTTCGTTACAACATAGACCAAAAATAAAAAAATTCAAAAATTTTAAGTAAAACTGTATTTTTAGCTTAGTTTAAAAAATTAATGTATGTTCTTGTATAATGTGGAGTAAAAACTTTGAAAGGTCATAACTTTGTGATCGGGTGTTTGATGAAGAAGATTTTTTTCATGTATGTACTTTTCGAGATCTACGTGTTGATAAGGGTCAAAAGCACATTGCCACCATTTATGTCTCAAAAAATCTCATTTTTCCTTTAATTTTAAACTTTTGATATTTAACTAATTTCAAATATTTGATCTTGCTCTTTTTAACTCGTTGAACTTAAAAAATTCATTTTTTGACAAAAAATATATCTTTATTCACACGAATTTATGTATTACCCGTATTATGTCCGAAATTAGTATTATGTTCACTATAAGTAAAACCAACTATAATAATAAATAAATATGTATTGTATTAAAACTCAATAAATAAATAAATAAAGGGTAAAACTTTGATACACATGCTGTGTAAAACTAATATTACACAAGTATGTGTATTTACACTATAAAAACTCAAATTCTAAATTCATAAACCTAACCCTAAAAAACTAAACCATAAACCTTAAACTCTATACACAAAATTCTAAACACTAACCTTAAATTCTAAACCATATAACTTAAACCCTTAAATTCTAAACCTTATATTAAAATCCTAACCCTAAAACTAAAACACTGCAAATTAAAGTTTTTTTTTCATAAATAAATAGTCCATATAATGTCTACAATTTGAAACCCAAATACCCATTACATTTTAAAGCCCAAACTATAGCTATGCCAGCCCATGCCAGCCTGTCTACAGCTCATGCCAGTTGTGCCCATGACGTCAGTAAGTCAACTGCCTATAAATAAGGAAAAAAAATTATGTCAGGTAATGATAAGGCAGTAAATTAGACACTAATTACGAAAAGTGAAAAGGCTACTTCTTTAAGACTAAACGGTTGTCAGAATTGGAACGTTCACGGAAATACGAACGACGTCGAATGTCAAACCGACATTTAAAAAAGCGAAAGGTGACCGAAAAATGAAGATCTGCAAGGACGCCGTTGTTGAGGTATTTTCCTCAGCTTTAATTCCTGCAAAAAAAATAAAAAAATATCAATAAGTATTTTAGATTGAAATAGAAAGAAAACACAAATAAAGATACATTCATAGCGGAAAATAAAATATTCTTTCTTTTTTGGTTACATGCGTGGTGGTCGGGATGGTTTAGGATGGTTGTTGGAGTTGAAGAAGGACGGTTTCGGGTAGTTTATGCTTAAAATTTAGGGCTTAAAATTTAGGGTTTATGGTTAGAATTTAAGATTTATGGATAGAATTTAGGGTTTAAGGTTAGGGTTTAGATTTTAGGGTAGTATGGTTAGGGATTTATGTTTTAATCTATAAACCCTAAAATTCTATCAACAATCCCTAAAACTACTAAACTTAAACCCCTAAACCCTAAACATAATGCATAAACCCTGAAATTAAAGCATTTGTATAAACAAAATTTTTACAAGTGCTTGTACATGGAATAATTACCCTTAAATCATATATAAACAAAGGTAATTATTCCATGCACATGCTCTTGTGCAAATAAAGTTTCCATGAGCGCCTTGTTTTAGAGTTTAAGGGCTTCGTTTAGGGTTTTAAGGGTTTAAGTGTAGTGGTTTTGAATTTAGGGGTTGTTGATAGAATTCTAGGTTTAGGGTTAAAATTTAGGGTTTATAGGTTAAAACCTAAATCCATGACCATATTACCCTAAAATCTAAACCCTAAAACTTAAATTCTAACTATAAACTCTAAATTCCAAGCTCTTACACTAAAACTCATAAACTCTAAATCATAAACCATAAACCTTAAAATTAAGGCATTTGTAGAAAAAAAAATTCACCGTCTGTGTATAAGATAATAAACCTATAAACAAATATCATGCATGATACACAGAGCTAATATATTGAACCAATTATTGTGATTTTTAAGTTCTGCTAAACTGAGTAAACTTGTAAGTCTCCATTAATATTCTTCGATTATTAGAGAGGTAAGAATTACATACGTAATTTTATTCTTCAATTTTATAATTAGTTTTATTTTAAAAACTAAAGTTATATAATTGTATAATTATAATCGGTACTATCAAATATTGCATAATAAATTAAAATGTAACTACATTCTATTGGTCAAATAAGCCTAAGGAATTAGAGTTATCTATTACGTTAAAGTATAATTATTAGGATAATAATTATATATTTCATGTAATTAAACTGGTGTCCAAACACATTCTAAATGGAACAATTTAAACAAGACGAGAAGCTCTACGAATTAAAGCAACATTCGGATCCTGAGAGCTAGGAATGATAGCGTTGTAGTTTTCTAATTATCTAAATATGAATCCACAAATTTGTTTAAAATTTTGAATATGTTATTATCTACAAATTATTCGAATATTACTATCCAAATCGAATTAAATATTATAATCCGTCAAGAATTTGAATCCAAAAAAAAAAAGTTTGAATTCAAAACTTTAAATCAGGGATTATTATCCAATACACAAATGGTAGAAACACTTTATTTTCACAAGCGCTTTAATTTTAGGGTTTAAGATTTTAGTTTAGGGTTTAGAGTTTGAGTTTAGTGTAGTGGTATAGAATTTAGGGTTCATGGTTAGAATTTAGAGTTTATGGTTAGAATTTAGGGTTTAAGGTTTAGGATTTAGGTTTTAGGATAATATAGTTAGGGACTTAGGTTTTAATCTATAAACCCTAAACCTCAAATTCTATCAACAGCCCCTAAAACTACTAGATTTAAACCCCTAAACCATAAACATAGTACATAAACCCTAAAACTAAGGCGTTTGTGTAAACAAAGTTTCCACAAGCGCTTGTGCATGGAATAATTTAAGGGTAATTATTCTATGCACAAGTGCTCGTGGAAACGAAGTTTCCACTAGCACCTTAGTTTTAGAGATTAAGGATTCCGTTTAGGGGTTTAAGTGTAGTAGTTTTGAATTTAGGGGTTGTTGATAGAATTTTAGGTTTATGATTAAAATTTAAGGTTAATAGGTTAAACCTAAACCCCTAACTATATTATCCTAAAATATAAGCCCTAAATTCTAACCATAAACCCTAAATTCTAAACCATACACTAAAACTCGTAAACTCTAAACCATAAACATTAAACTAAAACCCCAAACCCTAAAATTAAGGAGTTTGTGGAAACAAAAAGTTTTCACTGCCTGTGTATGAGATAATAAACCTATAAACAAATATCATGCATGATACACACAAATTCAAATTTAAATCCCTTAAGAGTTAGATGACCAATGTTCGAAACTCTTTAGAAGCAAACATATTCTTCATTTTTATAATTCGCAGCCAAATTTACAATCTGCATCTACATAAGTAATACAGATACAAATAATGGATATCCGATGATGTCTATTCATATTCACAACAGGTAATAATTTTAACATTCGGATTGATAATCTACATCCGTATAAGTAATACAAATTCATATAATAAATATATGATGACATCTATTCATATCCCCATCAAATAATAATTTTAAAGCCTGGATTAAAAAAAACAAATCGAATATCTTCAGATATACAATTTGTGATCCGAATTGTCATTTGCCTCATAAACAAGAAGGGTGGAAAAATCAAATGACCGATTAAGATTCTTATAGATGGTCAGTAGCCAACCAAAAAGGCTGCCACTAGGAATAATAAGTAACAATGAATGCAGTATGGTAAATACAAGAGCAAGATACTCTACTAAAAACAGCACAAGAGGGTAAAAACTTCAGTGCCAATTACAGAAATGGTGATGACAAAGTCAACCTGAACTGTCAATTTCAATGCCACAACCTCCAAAAATGTAAGGACCACAGTATGCTCATTCATTTCCTTATGTGAACTTGTTAGGACATCTCACTTTTCCACTACTTCCTTAACTTCACTGTTTTAAATTTTTAACTTCAGTTTGACATTATTTTTTAGAAATACAGTGAAAATTTATTTTTAAGGAGTGCTTTTAAAATGTATTATCAATTTTTTAGCTTAAAATATGAATGTTTGACATTTTTGTCAAAAAGTGCTTTAAGTGTATAAATATTTATTTTTAAATTTAAAAGAATTGGTGATATAAATGATATTTAAATGAGAAATTTTGCTCAAAATTGCTTTTGGAAAAGCTTTTAGCTATAAATTTAAATTTTTGAAAAATATTTTTGGTTTGAAGAGCTATAAATATCAGTTTTTGAAAAATATTTTTGGTTTGAAAGACTACATATTCTGTATTGTTATTGATCCTAAGAACACTTTTAATCCTAAAAATACTTTTGAAAAATATTGCAAAACGGAGATGGCAACAAATTTTCATAAATGTTTAAAGCATTCCAAATAGATCACAACTTCCAAAAGAGAGTAAAGAACTCATCTTGAACCTTGTCGAATTAAGACAGATACAGGCAACTCAGGATGCATTTCATAAGTCATAACTATAGGGGAGATGTTACCAAATAACTAGTTATTTGGTGCAAATTAAAAACTAGATTTTGACGAAATACAAAATTTTAAAGCATAATTATAAATTTGTATTTGTGAGAAGACCACAGTCTTGAATGCTCCAGCTTCCGCAATCCTAAATTCAACCCTTAGAATAACTATACTATTATGAAAAATTCTCACCACATCAGTCGATGGCTGTTATTTAAATTTTTGTCTACTGCACCCTTTTTTCTCATGTGAATTCTTTTACCAAGCGATTTTCACTCATAATTTTCATATCAAATTTTAAAAAAATAGTTTTTTAAAAGTTATCATTTGAGTGGATTAATGACATAAAAAAATGATGAAATGAGTGGTTTATATTGATTGAGACCATAATTAATGTGGTAAAGAAATACTTTATCCTTTCAAAGACACATACATGGGACCATTGAATAATGAAGTAGACATAAGTAATTTTTTTTTAATATACCGGTGTGATTACATGGTAGTATTCGTTTATATTTTTTTAATTCTTTGATAACACGCACACATCTTTTGCACAAAATGCTCGAACCTGGGTCCCGGATGAACAACATCTCTTTTATCCTGGAGTCACTCATACCTTAGGCCATTTAGTGCCATAAATTGATGATAACCAACCTGGAAGCTGGAATTTGTTGCTTTAATAGATTCTATTCGTCTCAAGGGTCGGGACAGTTAAAAGAACTAGAAGGAAGAAGCATGGCTATTGGGACTTTGCCAACACTTGTACGATGAGTCCAAGCCTTTCATCAAGGATTAAAGGGGGGATATGAATAATTACAGCTAGAAAAAAAAAACAGATTATGACAGTTTGGAGATTGATGATTCCTGAAACATGATTCATGCTAAGTGAAGTACCCTTTCTGCAAGCAAGCAAGCAAGCGGGGGGCGCAAATTCCATACAAGAAAACTAGTCCTTCCGTGAAAATAAAGGAATAATAAAGAGAGAAAAAATATATGGGGTTCATATATGTTAGCAGATGGCAGGAAACTTGCATGGCTGGGGCAGCCACAGAGGTAATCAACAACTGGTCATTTATGTGCAGCAATATTCTTTTAGAGAAATAAGAATCGATTCTTACTTGATCCAAGATGAAACTGGTAATGTAGAATTCTGAGAGGCAAAGTGTCCATCTTTTCTCACTATTTCCCCCTTTTTACCATTATACAATACTGAAACATTACAAGAAAGAAAGCCATAACTTTACTGGTCTGATCCCTGGGAATCATCCTTAACAGTGGGTTGTTGCTGGTGCACCCTAGCCTGCCCCATCTGCTGATAAATTTGGCTTAAAGCTTGATGATTTAGAACCCCAATATGACCATCTTGAGACAACCCAAGTTCCAAACCAGGGACCTGCTGGTTAGCCGCTCCCAAAATTGAGCTGAACCCCATCTGACCAATATTAGTAGTTGGAAACTCAAAACCAGGGAACTCAATCTTTTGCAGATAATTAGTGCTTTCAATGCCTAAACTTGTTGTAGATGGACCCGATGATGACTGAAAACCATAACCAATGACCGAGGGCCATAACCCTGTTGTTACTTGATGGGGTCTCCCCATTGCCCAACTGGTCCTACCGTTCCCAGACCCTGCAGATAGTGTGGCCCCTTGATGTGAAACTGAGCCTCCAGCTGCTGCCAAAGCCGATGCCGGCACGGTTCCGCTCCCCGTGGCGGCTATTATTGATGGTTCGGCTTGTTGTAACAGCCACTGTATGGTTTCCCCATCGGATTTGTGACCCAATTCCCTTGTCAACTGAAAGATTCTAGCTGCACATAAAGCAGGCATCCTTATTCTCCTACCTCTTCCTTCAACTTTGGTATGCCTGTCTTTGTTAGAACTTCTCTTAGGACCCAACTGTTGTTTCTTACCTTCTTCTTTACCTGTCTGGGGATCCTTGTTTTCAACTGCCTTGTTCTCTCCCATGGTTTGAGCCGGGGGTTGTTGTGGTGGCACAACTGGTGGAGGCTGCTTGGGATCCATGAACATGTAAAAGGGCAGTAGGGAGGGGGCAAATTAAAGCAAAAAATAACAACAAAAGCTTCTTAGGTTGAAGAAGATATCCTAAGCTTGCCTATTTTTATGCCCCATAAAATACTTAAAAATTAAATTATAAATATAACCTTAAATTTTAAATTTTAAACTCTAAATTTTAAAAAATATGCTATACTTTAAATTTTTAATACTCTAATTATATACTATAAATTCTAAATTTTAAACCTTAAATTTTAGTGTAAGGCATAAATAAAACATTTATAAGGAAGATGCTTTCTATCCTAAAATGTCAAAAAAATCATCTTGGTTTTACATCTCCTTTTACTCTTTCTTACCCCCTTTTCTTACGGTAGTGGACGGTTTTTGACTAACATTTCTGATTTGTAGCAACTTTAACTGCCGGTTTCAGCTCTAAACACAATCTGCCCCTAATTTCAATAGATTGATGGATTCCTTAGTCCTTACCTTTCTCTTCATTACATCTTTACCTTTTTACATGCTTGCTGGTTGCAGCAGGCAATGTATTGGTTCCATGACCATCTCTTGTAAGGGACTCAATTGTCCACGTGGAGCATCCTGTGGCTTACAGAGGTTAGACCAATCTTTCTGATATGCCATTAAAACAATAAATTTCTTTATAGATACAATTAATCATGGGATCAAGTCGTTTCATTAGTTGGTGAGCCATCTTCAAAACGAAATCCCTGTACTAATATTTATAAGTGTATGATTTTACTAGGCATGCTTTCACAATCTTAAGTAACATCAAACATGTTGGAAGGACAATAATTTACCAATTTTCAATTTGATAGCACATAGGTTGATTCATGGGCGGAGGCAGACACCTCAAAATTTTTTGGAAATTTTTTTTTATATAAATTTTATATAAAAAATTTAAAAATGTATATAAATGACACCCCTTTATAAATAAAATGATATCCATTTATAAATAATTAATCCTGTTTAAATACCGTAAAAAATAAAACAAAAATGACACCCCTTGAATAAATTTTTAGCTCTGCCCCTAAGTTTATTAGAATTAAAAATATACCTTATATTCTCCTTTTGTTAAGGTTTCTGAACGAGACAAGGCACAAAGGGATGCTTATACTGCATTCTATCTTTATGTTTAGGGAAATGGTAATCTAAAAAAGAAAAAGAAAAGATAAGAGTTGTCTCAAAGTAATTACTAATTACATTGTTAATTGTTTAGATTGTGTGGATGGCATGACAGTGACACCTAGAGAAAAGGACAGGGACTCCATTGAATTTTTCCTAGAGTTGAGCGTTCGAGTTGAATAAATTTTTTTTGAGTTATTTAAATTGACGCATCATATTTTATAACTCAAATTTTATTTGAAATTTTTTGATTCGAGTCAAGTTTATGAAATTCGAGTCAAGTCGAGTTTTCGAGTTCCTATACAAATTTAATTGTAATTATTTAACATGTTATAGTACAATTTGATTCCAATTTAAACGACTTTCTCTAATCATATAAGATATGCATATATGACTCATCATATTTTTTTCTGGCATATATTTCTTTATATTTTTTACATTGGTATATATATATATATTAGGAAAAATTAAGGGACTCAACTCTAACTTAAAAATCAATCCACTAATTACTAAAAAATTTGAGTTATTCGAACTTCCATTTTACAACTCAAACTTTATTTGAAATTTTCTCGAGTAGAGTTTATATAATTTCGAGTCGAGCTTTTTTGCCTCAAGTCAAGTCAAAATTTTTAGTTTTTTCCAGTCGAGTCGAGTTTTGCTCACCCCTAATTCCTCATATGCTATGACAAAGATGTCCCAAAGAATTTTCTTAAACAAGGGTAACATTTTCTTAACAAATCATAATTGATGATGCTTGCGAGTTTTTGATTCATTTTTCATTTGCATCGGCATAACTGAAGGGATGACTCCACCAACTAAGCATATTGACCGGCAAGCAGGCTACTCTGTCTCATCCATTATATCCTACAAGGATTATACTTGACACCATGGTCAAATCTCTCCCCAATATATATGTGTGAGGGAAGCTATCAGCTTTCCTTAAGCTGAACTCCTCATAATGGTCCACCAGACCTCATCTCTCTTATTCTTCATCATCATCATCGACGGTAACTCTCCCTTCAGACAACCCTGAATGAACCACCTGAAAGTTCACCACCACCACCGTTCTATTTAGAACATCAACAAATTTACATGAATGGGGAATACATGTATTGTGGATGAACTGATGTAAATGAAAGCAAAGTAGTCTCGAAAAATAGGAAGGGAAGTAGCCCAAAGACTTTGACTTTGGGAAATCAAAACTTGGCATATTAGACCACTTTCACTATTGGAAAGCAACAACAACTAGAACACAAGTTTACTATTTACAGGACCAAGTCCCTTGCCTGCTCCTCTAGCCGGTGATGGAGATTAACTTGTATTCTTAGCTTAAATCTCTCAATGATAATGACATACAATTTACTTGGGCAAAATTAAAAACTTGGTAAAGTCTTTGACTTTTCATTGCATGAATAACCCCAATGCAATTCTTGGTAACCATAGTGGGGATATCCCTGCATACACATACAGGGACAAACACATGATTTCATGCAAGAGATAAAATTGCGAACTATTAAGAAGCTATATAGAAATATGTGGGGTGTGAAATTACAAAATGTTAGAGGGTACGAAATTAAATTGTTAATAGAAAATACAAAAACATCAAAACTATAAAAGAATTTAAAATTTTTAGGGTGCGACTGTCCTCTCTAACATCCCTCGGTCTATCGCTGCATATATATATATCCTTTACTTTTTCTCCTTTTCTTTAATCATTCTTGCAAACTTGATTGTTAAGCAACTTTAGGATGGAGTTTAGCATGGATCATTGAGGAAGTGAGAGCATATATCTTTTCTTTTTCGGTTGCTTTCTCTTTTTAAATTCTCAAAGAGAGCATTGGTTTGAAGACCAATTCTTTGTGTTGCGATGATCAGTACGATTGGAGTTGATATGTGTACGTTGGTGATTGCATGGCTTGTCACATGTGCTTCCCATCATGGCGACAAAGGGATGGCCCCCCAAAGTTGTAAATTGGAAAACATCTCTCCTTTTTCTTTATGGGTGTAAACTTTAAACACGATTTATTTCCATCAAGAGACTTTGGATCTTTGTTATTTGTTTTAATCATTTGTCCTTTCCTTTTCAAAACTTTGCTTTTTCCATATTTCAATGCCAATGGGAGATAAATTCTACTATAAGTTGAAGAAAAACACACCAAAATTTAGGTAACTCCTCATCAATCCCAATGACCTTGTTGGAAATATAATACCGCAAAACAGATAGAAATTGTCTGCTCCAAACTATGCTATTTTAGTGTTCCATTTAAAAAAAAACAGGCTTAGAGTTTATGGTTAGGGTTTAAGGAATTAAGGGTAGGGTGTATTGTTTATGGTGTAGGGTTTAGGATGTGGAATTTAGGGTTAGGGTTTAGAATTTAATTTTTTAGTATTTTTTAGTGTGGGGCTCAAAAAAGACATAATTAGCGGTAGAGGATTTTTGTTCTTGCAAAACAAGTGTTAGGGGTGTTTATCGAATGAGTCGATCACAAACTAAGTAGTGTTTAATTCGACTCGGAAACTGTTCGACTGTGCTCGACTTGATACTCTATAAGTTCGATAAACTTTTGGTCAACTTATGCTTGTTAAAAAAATTTGTTGCTCATTATGCTAGCAAAAATTTTACCTTGTTTTTTAATATATGTAAAATATAGTAATATTATAAAAATCTTAATATAAACATAAATAAACAAATTTAACAAAAAATGATCTAAGTTGTGTGCGATGCAAGTCCAAAATCTAAACTCTAAAGTAACAATCCACAGATACACCAAATTAACATATTATAAAAAAATAACAAATTGGTCGTGAACTTACTTGCTCAACTCGGCTCGTTAAGGTTCGATTCGAGGTCGAATTCAAATCAAGTCAACTAGAGTCAAACATTGACCGAATTTTGACTGAGTCAAGCTCAAATTGCTTGCGACCTGCTCAACTCGGTTATCATCCCTAACAAGTATGTTACCACTGAAATGGAACAAAAAAACAAATTAAATAATAGTAATAACATAGAAGAACCACGTCTTAGAAACAAATCTATTCTAATTAGTGAAATTAGAGAATGAACATCTCTCCCAGAATCAACACAACTGTTAAAGATTCGCATGCTTCTATTCTACCAACCCGAGTTTCCCTTTCTGGACGCTTCGGTATTGATACGCGTGGAATAGGTATCGGTACGCCTACATTGGGAAATAGCCATTGGATGCTGAAATAAAGCAGGGGTATCGGTACGCGTAAGGGTGTATCAGTATGACCCCTTCGGTATCGGTACAGCTGAGCTTGTACTGGTATGAGTTTTCAACACTAGAAAACCACTGTAGTTGAAACCCTCACCTGTATCGGTAAAATAATTTGAAAATTGTTTTAGTGATTCTCCCCCTTTGTAAAATAATTTTTGAATAAGTCGATATTGATTCAAAATAGTTAAAAGCTCCCCCTTATTCATTTGAAAATTTAATTTTTCAAAACATTCTTCCGCTTTTTGTTATATAAAAAATGATTCAAACTAAGTTTGAAAACTTTTAAAGTACCATAACAATGGAGAGTTAATTTTTTTTGACAAAATAAGAATTTTGTTTTAAAATGGCTCCCCCTTACTCAAAGCATTCCATTTTAATAAATTTGGTTCAAATTCTTGACACTTAAAAGAATTGAATTTCAATATTGAATTAAATCTATTTAAAAACACTTGAAATTCAATGTATCCAAGACTTTAAAAAATCTTTATGCAAACATATGAATAAAACTATTAGACTCATATGCATAAAGCACTCAAGTAATGTCATGCTATTTAGATATTGAAATAAAGAACAGATAAATGCATGAACATTAACCAATCAAAAATAGATAACCAAAAATATCAAAATTAAAAGCATTGAGCTTAGAGGTTACCATTTTCTTCACTTGTGTAACTATAGCATTTCCATATCTTTGCATTTCTTTCCATTGCTCCAACACACCTACAATAGACATTTATTTGGATTTTAGTATCCAAATTGCTTTGGATCCATTTACATTAAGTTCAATGTCTCTAGTTCCCTTAGGAGCCCATACTTGTCTAATCCTATAAGTTTTTTTCTTTATAGGACAAGTATGTAAGGAATGACCATGATATGGTAATGTGAGCATTTTGTCATTATGGGATGAGATGAATCATTAGAAATAATTCCATTTGCTTTTGTTAAGCTTTCAAGCTTAACTTTCAAATCAAAGTTTTCTTTTTCCAAAACTTCATTGCCCAATTTTGAAAACTCTAAATCATTTTTCAAAATCACATTTTGTTGTTCAAAATCCAATTTAGTTTTCAAAAGAAAATCATTTTCAAATTCAAGTTTTGAAATTATTTTCTTAAATTTGGAATTCATGGTCTCAAATTCCAAAAATAATTCATCAAAAGCATTTTGTAACTCATCAAATGGATAAGAATTTGAATCACTAGAGTTAGAAGATACTTTTGGCTCATCAAGAGCCATAACACCATCCACCCTAGGTGTTGAGAGGAGGTTTGCACATGATGAAGCATCATCTTTCTTCTCTCTCTTCTTGTTGCCATAGAGTTTGCATGGCCTTGGCGTTTAGCTTTGCCTTTGTGTCATTTACACTCATTTGCTTTTTCTTCTTCTTAGGAACTTCCTAGTAACCATCTTCAATGATATACCAAACCTCAAAATTGAGAGATTTGCTGAAATACTTCATGACGTTGCACTATTAGAAGTATGCTTCTGTAATACCCTAAAAATTGGTCTAGTCGGAATTGGATTATGATGATCAAAAATTCAACATAGAAAAGTCAAATCATTGCATTGACCTTTGACCAAGTGGCCAAGTGTCTAAGTATTAAACCCTAATTAAGCATTGTTATTGATTAATGACCATTTTGAAACTATTAAAACATTGTATCGTGACCAAATTATTAAAATTAAAATTAGTGGGCCAAAAGTATAAGTATAAAAAGTTGGGGGACTAACTTTGCGATTAGCCCCTTCCCAAGCCTAATCACCAAATATGTGGGATTAGGAGATTAAGTTCCTTCATCTGAAAGAAAGGTCACAAATTAAAATGAAAGGAAATAAAACTTACCTGGTTACTTGACCAAAAGCAAAAACACCATCTTCATCTTCAACCTCCCACTTTGAACATGCAAAAACCTACATTGTTGTTTAAGCTAAGCTTGAAGCTCCTTTGAATTTTTTATTCTATTATGTTCCTATTGATCGGGTAAGTTAAACCCCTCAATTTCTTAATGATTCACATGGGTAAATCATGTCCAAATCTATGTTCAAGAATCGTGAATTCTAAGTAAAAATCATCCATGGATTTCAAGTTTATCTCATATTGTTTTCGTAGCTAAACAATGCTATGGACTTGATTATGGTTATTGGAATATTTGTAATTCCTTTTCCTTGTCCTTTGTTTTAGTTTAAGATATTGGTGGAGAGGATTCACCAATTCCAAGGAAGTATCCTAACTAAGGAATCACCATCTGAGAGTCTTTAAAGCTTCATGAGTATCGGTGAGTGTAGTCAGGGTCTCAGGATTGGCTGGTGCCCTTCCGATTCCATTTTTATTGATTATTGAATAGCTAATATGCCCACAAGGTATCATTGCATTGGAACCTCATAGGACGTATTATTGGTAAGTATCGTTAAGTGTATTGCAGTGAAACATTAGCTATCAAATTATGGAATTGTCATTGATATCATTAATTATTGAACAATGCCATATTGATTATTGAACATTACTATTGAATCATTGAAACATTGATATATCATTGTCCTTGATATTGTTATTTTTATTCACTAAATCACCAGACCTTGGATGTGAATGGACATTGGATACAACTAGTATGTCATACAATTCATGACCTCATTAGTACAAAGTGGACTACGGTCCTTGAGCTAAGGCTCTATTTGAAGATGTTGGCGGGATATGTGTGATACTGGTCATTTGGTGATGTTGATGGGATTTTGACCACTCATTGATTTGACGATGTTGGTTGGGAATTCGCGTATCCATTATCTCATATCGATCCAAGGGTTAAAGTTGTTGAAATCATTGTTAAGCATGATTTGAGATGCTATATACATTGAAATACTATCATTAATATTATTTTATTCGCATTTATTCTATTGTTCATAACATTGTTGTTGACTACCTCACTAGGCTAAATAAGCCTATTGTATCTCATTTCTATGAATTTAGGTTAAAGAATATAAATTTCGAGGACCGGGAAAGAGTCAAGTTTTGCAAGTCACACCACAAGGCTATGTAGTGTTTCTTTGAACTATGAACTCCTAGAATGGTGGCATAGGGTCTAAACATGCTTAAATGGTCCATTTTGTTATGTATAAGTGATAGTTATGTGTGTGCTTAAGTTTAAGGTAAAATAGACCTATGAGTATATTGAAATTTGGTAAAACATGCTTATTTGGCTCTAAAAGGTGAAAACATGGTAAACAGATTAAATTAGCCTTGAAATTTTACATGTTAATAGATTGTGACTAAACAAGGTTGCTGGTATAGTTTTATGAAATTTGGACAAGATTTGATAGGCCAAAATGGATAAAAAAAACCATACCTAATTTGTCATTATAGACCCTGTCGCACCGATACGGGTGAAGGAGTATCGGTACAAATATGCATTTTTGGACCAGGTCAACGATGGTCACCAAGGTGTATCAGTACGAACTTAGGCGTATTGGTACAAATTTTTAACACTGGAATTTTACTATAGCAGGGTATCGATACTGACATGTGGGTAACGATACCAAATTTACCTCAATTTAGGAATTAGGGCACCAGTATTGATACAGATAAGCCTGTATCAATACCCATTTAAGTTCAAATGAAGCATTATTGATAATATTAAGGGCGTAACGACATTGGTATATGTGTATCGGTATGAGTATTGGTCACTAGAATTTGGTGATATTTGAGTCAAGAAAGGTGTATCGGTACGACCTCTCGAGTGTCAATACCGATACAAGTAAGTTAGTTAAAAGCTATGAAATAAGTTTTGAAATATCTCATTATGGTCACTGAATGTTGCATGGCTTTAATTAACTAAGTTGATGACCTTTGATTGGTATGCAAATTGACAAACAAGCGACATGGACATTGAATTACAAGCTGATAAGATTAATTTCAGATAAGGACTGAGAATTATAAAATTTATAGACTAGTCCCTAAACTTGTAAATCTTATAGAATGGTCCTCTAAACCAATTATGGTTGCATATATTGGTTCATGGACATCATTGTATTAATTTTATATCGTTAAATCATTAATTTGAGACATCAAACATTGCTAAACCACTAGAATTACTATACCGACTATTGTTATCGTTCTTTTGTAGCATTTTTGACCCAATTTCCTATTAGACTGGGAGAGGGTGTTACATTTATAGTATCAGAGCAAGATTTTAATCGATTCTAGCTTTAACCGATGCCTATTGTATTGTCATTGCATTGCATTTGCCACCTAAAAGTTAATTATTGTGTATATTGTGACTTATTGATTCACCCGATCGCTTTTTCTAATTATAGTATAATAATGCTTGAGTCAAATGAAGCTCACAAGAATGTTGAACTTTCTACTGTCTCTTCG
This sequence comes from Hibiscus mutabilis, assembly GCA_019671005.1. Classification (NCBI taxonomy): domain Eukaryota; kingdom Viridiplantae; phylum Streptophyta; class Magnoliopsida; order Malvales; family Malvaceae; genus Hibiscus; species Hibiscus mutabilis. The sequence goes on from CM033738.1 coordinate 38,106,680, forward strand.
ACTCATGGAGAGGAGACAATGGGGAGACCTTTCAAGTCTATAAGATCATCGATAAGAAACACTTAACCCTAAGCCATTGATGTAGGTTGCACAACCCTTTGTGACAGCTATCAGATGCCCTAAACCTCTATCGATAAACTTGTCCAATATCGACCTTACATGTTCACCAATAGGGAAGATTATGATCCTGAAGTTAGTAATTTTTGGCTATTGAATTATCGTATTGATATCGTTATCATTGAATTATTGCAAGGCCATGCCAAATAATGATATTGAATTATTTTTATTGTCCTTGCTACCGAAGCCCTTAGAGAGTTCAGAGAAAAAATAGGCTATCTCATTCAATATCAAATAATGATATCGATTCATTGTTATTAGGGGTGTAAACGAGCCGAGTCGAGCTCGAGTAGCGCTGAGCTCGACTCAGCTCGTTAAGATTTTGAGTCGAGTTCGAGCTCAAGTAATTTTTAACGAGCCTAAAAAATCTAAGCTCGACTCAGCTCGTTAAGAACTCGAGTCGAGTTCGAGCTTGATTCAAGCCTAATCAAGTCAAGTATTGACTAATCTTTGACTGTGTCAAACTCGAGTAGCTCGACATCTGTCACGTCTCATTTAAATCCCTATCAAGAAAAACTTTGATACACAAGTTGTGTAAACTCAAGCTTGTTAGTTTTAGGGTTTAGAGGTTTAGGTTGTTAAGTTTAAAATTTAGATTTTAGATTTTAAGGTTTATATTTTAGGGTTTTAAGTTTAGGAATTTAGATTTTAAATTATAAAAAAATAAAAAACTTAGTATACTATGTTTTCAGTAGCTCGCGAGCTTTTCGAGTTGAGTATCATGTAGCTCGACTCGGCTCGTTCAGAACTTGAGCCGAGTTCGAGCTCGAGTCAAGTCCAATCGAGTCGAGCTTTGACTGAGCTTTGACCAAGTCGAGCTCGAGTAGCTCGCGATCTGTCTCATCTCATTTACAGCCATAATTGTTATCGTCCTCCCTTATCGGATAAGAAAAGAAAACAACATAGCTTTAAACAATAAGTATATCAATAGCCATTTTGTTCTGGCAATGTTATAAGGCCATTAACTGTCTTAGTCCATTGCTAAGACGACTTCTCTTAACAATGCTGGAGATTCAAGTGAGGAATCACAATACCTTACTTGTACTTATTACCGAATGAGATATCTTGTCGGCTAGTGCTGTAAACCGGTAAAAGTGCTTCTATTATGATGAGTAAAGCCACTTTATTGAAGAACTGTCATATGAATAGTTCTAAGGCTATTGTACCTGCTAACACTGTATTACCTGCCCAATCTCTTAAGGGCAAGGAACAGAAGCAAGTAACATCGGGAGATACAAGGAGATCTAGTAGCTCTACAAGGACATCCAACCACTAAGGATTTAAGGCCCTTACCTAGGTACATTCTGCGGGGATTATGGAGAAGAATAATGATTTAGATATTGCGGTAAGTACCATTAAACTATTCTTCTATCCTATACATGTATTGATAGATCCTAGATCTATACATTCTTTCATAAGTACTGTATTGATCAAGGAATTCAAGCTATTGTTTGAACCCATAACTTCCAAGATTACTGTGACCAACCCACTAGGCGATAGTGTTGAAACTAAGCCTAGTGTGCAAGAATTTTCCCCTAATAATTTAAGGGATTCCTTTCTGGCCAACCTTATAGCTCTCCCTATCAATGAATTTGATGTTATTTTAGGGCTTGATTGGCTCGGTGAGCACTAAGTTTGGGTGAATTGTAGTAAGAAAAAGTTGTACCTTCGAGGTCTCTGCAAAAAGAGCATGACATTCATGAACTCTGGAGGTAGTAATCCATTATTGTATACCATTGAAGGCAAGAACAATGAATAACCACTGTTGCAAGACATCGACACCGTACAAGAATTTTTTGATGTGTTTCCCGATGAACTTTCGGGTTTGCCACCCACCCATGAAGTTGAGTTTGGGATTAAAGTGCAACCTGGAACCACTCTGGTTTCCATTGTACCTTATAGAATGGCTCCGATAGAAATCAAAGAACTTAAGGCTCAAATCTAATACTTGTCAAATAAGGGTTTCATTCGACCGAGTTCTACACCTTGGGGAGCTTCGGTCCTATTCATTAAGAAGAAATTTAGATCTATGCGTCTTTGCATTGACTATCGATAGTTGTGCCTGTATTGAAAATCTGGAGCCATTATCTCTACGGAGAAAAATGCTACATCTTCACCATCATAAATGTCTTAAGTACATATTCACGCAGAAAGAGCTAGACCTTCAACAGAGGAGGTGGATGGAACTCCTTAAAGATTCCGATCTTTTCATTGAATATCACCCGGGCAAGGCCAATGTTGTTGTTGATATGCTCAATCGCAAGCCTGTGCCTGCCCCTCGAGCTATTAATGCTCATTTCAAGCTTAGAAAGCATCGACCTTTAGTAGCTGAAGTTTAGATTCAGTCCAATATTGTATTGAGGATTAAGTCATTACAAGATCAATATCTTAAATTGCAGGCCATTAACTTCAGAATAATCTGATTCTAATTTTAAGATCAATATAGAAGGACTTCTAAGCTTTTGTGATCGGATATGTATACCTAGTGATAAGTCACTTCAGGATGACATCCTTAAGGAGGCTCACTGTAGCCCTTTTTTCTGTTCATCCGAGATCTGTAAAGATGCACAAGGATCTTCATGAACTTTACTAGTACCAGGCATAAAACAAGCCATTATAGAGTAAGTGTCTTATGTGTCAGCGAGTCAAGGCTGAGCATCGTGTCCCCTCCTAGATTATTGTAACCTATTGAACTACCTTAATAGAAATGGGAAAGAGTTAGTATAGACTATGTTAGTGGGCTACCGTTAACACCAGCCAATCATAATGCTATTTGGGTCATTATTGACCATTTCACCAAGTCAGCTTACTTTTTACACGTCAAAATGGACTATGGTCTCCCTAAACTAGTTATCTTGTACATCAAGGAAGTTGTCAGGCTCCACGAAGTACTCAAGTCTATCATCTCAGATCAAGACCCCTAATTTGCTTCTCAATTTTAGAGATCATTGTAAGGAGCTTTGGGTACCAGAGTTAATCTCATTACTGCCTTTCACCCTCAATCTGACGGTCAGTCAGAAAAGGTAATTCAGATTCTGAAACACATGCTTCGAGCATGTATAATTAATTTTCAAGGAACCTGGGAGAAGTCCCTACCCCTCATTGAATTTGCCTACAATAATACTACCAAGCATCCATTAAAATGGCATCGTATAAAGAATTGTATGGCAGGAAATGCAAAACACCATTATGTTGGTCTAAACTTGGTGAAGGCTAGATGTTGGGCCCTGGCTTACTTCGATAAACTGAAAAATGGGTTACCATCATACATGACCGTTTTAAGGCCGCCTTTGACAGACAAAAGGCCTATGCTAATCTTAAGAGACGGGACATACAATATTCTGTGAGAGAAAAAGCTTTTCTTAAAGTGTCCCAATGAAAGAAAATTCTTTGTTTTGGCAAAAAGGGGAAGTTAAACCCTCGATTTATTGAACCCTTTAAGGTTATTGAAAGAGTTGGTCTCGTAGCTTATCTATTAGCGTTGCCTCAAGAATTAAGAAAGATCCATGATGTGTTTCACATATCGATGCTCCGTAAATATTATTCTGACCCATCACACCTCATTGAGCCAAAATCTATTGAGATTCAAGCAAACTTGACCTATGAGGAAGAACCAATACAAATATTGGCACGAGAAGTCAAAAGGCTTTGTAACAAGAACATTACTCTAGTCAAAGTACTTTGGAGAAGTCACAAGGTTGAAGAAGCTACATGGGAACCTGAAGAGACTATGAAGAATCAATACCCTCATCTCTTCAGTTCATGTAAATTCGATGACAAATTTTCCTTAAAGGGGAGAATTGTAACACCCTAAAAATTAGTCTAGTAAAAATTGGATTCTCGTGATTAGAAATTCAACATCAGAAAGTCAAACCATTACATTGACCTTTGACCGAGTGGTCAGTATCCAAGTATTGAACCCTAATTAAGCATTGCTATTGATTAAGGACCATTTTGAAACTATTGAAACATTGTATTGCGACCAAATTATTAAAATTGAAATTAATGGGCCAAAATTATAAGTATAGAAAGTTGAGGGACTAACCTTGAAATTAGCCCCTCCCCAAGCCTAATCATCAAATACGTAGGATTAGGAGATTGAGTTCCTTCATCTGAAGGAAAGCTCACAAATTAAAATAAAAGGAAAGAAAACTTACTCGATTAGTTGACCAAAATCAAAAACACCATCTTCATCTTCAACCTCCCATTTTGAACAAGCAAGAACCTCTATTATTGTTTAATCTAAGCTTGAAGTTCCTTTGAATTTTTGATTCTATCACGTTTCTATTGATCAGGTAAGTTAAACCTCTCAATTTCCTAATGATTCCCATTCATTGTATTCTTCATAGCTTTGTTGTTGACTTCCTCACTAGGCTAAATAAGCCTAATGTATCTCATTTCTATGGATTTTAGGTTAAAGGATATTAGCTTTGAGGATCGGGAAAGAATCAAGTTTTACAAGTCACGCTATAAGGCTATGTAATGTTCCTTTTAACTATGAACTCCTAGAATGGTGGCATAGGGTCTAAACATGCTTAAATGACCCATTTTGATATGTATAAGTGATAGTTATGTGTGTGCTTAAGTTTAAGGTAAAATGGGCCTATGAGTATATTGAAATTTGGTAAAACATGCTTATTTGGCTCTAAAAGGTAAAAACATGGTAAACGGATTCAATTGGCCTTGAAATTTTACATATTAATAGATTGGGACTAAACAAGGTTGCTGGTAAAGTTTCATGAAATTTGGACATGATTTGATAGGCCAAAATAGATGAAAACCATACATAATTTGCCATTACAGACCCTGTCGTATTGATACGGGTGAAGGAGTATCGGTACGAGTATGCATTTTTTACCAGGTCAACAATGGTCGACAAGGTGTATTGGTACGACCTTGGACATATTGATATGAATTTTCATCTCTGGAATTTTACTGTAGCAGGCTATCGATACGGACATGTGAGTATCGATACCCAATTTACCTTAATTTGGGAATTAGGGCACCAGTATCGATATGGATAAGCCAGTACCGATACCCATTTTAAGTTCGAATGAAACATTATTGATAATATTATGGGCGTATCGGTATGCGTATTGGTCTATAAGTATCGGTACGCGTATTGGTCACTAGAATCTGGTGATATTTGAGTCAAGGAAGGCGTATCGGTACGACCTCTCGAGTATCGATACTGTTACATGTAAGTTAGTTAAAAGCTATGAAATAAGTTCTGAAACATCACATTATGGTCACTGAATGTTACATGGCTTAAATTAACTAAGTTAATGACCTCTGATTAGTATGCGAATTGACAGACAAGCTACATGGACATTGAATTACATGTTGATAAGATTAATTTCATATAAGGACTGAGAATTATAGAATTTATAGATTAGTCCCTAAACTTGTAAATCTTATAGAATGGTCCTCTAACCCAATTATGGTTGCATATATTGGTTCATTGCCATCATCGTATTAATTCTATATCATTAAATCATTATTTTTAGACATCAAACATTGCTAAATCACTAAAATTACTGCACCGACTATTGTTGTTGCTCTCTAGTAGCATTTTCGACCTAGTTTCCTACCAGATGGGGAAATGGGTGTTACAGCTTCTTCTTTGAAGAGCGGAGGACACGAGATAGAGTGACCTTCTTCAAATCTTGCCATTTTCTTGAACGGTGGACTTCGAGCAAACGATCTTTACTCCCGGATGTTATTCAATTGATGGAGACGTGGCTCTGATACCAATTGAAAGGCTTATAGCATGCTTGAATCGATCTCCCAAAACCATTAAAAGGGTTGATTTTCGCTCTTTGATGAATTGGCTAAAACCAATAAAAATAGTAGACAATTTGCACAAGGTTTTTAGAGTGGTTCGACTACCTAACTGAGTCTACATCCACTACCTTAGCACATCACTAAGGATTTTCCAATTCACTATTGAATTCTTCCTTTTTTCCCGGGATCAAGAGGCAACCCTTACAACCCTATCTTTTCAATGGCTAAGATAGAACCACTTTAGTTTTTACTTAGGCTAAACTAAAACCTCCATCTTTTACAAGGTTAAAAGATGTAAACAAATAAACCTTACAAGATGGGTGTTTACAAGATTGAAGCTCACAAGAGTGTAAAGAATAAAACAAATAAAACACTATTTTAAACACTATTTACAACAGAAATAATAAAATTGGATTTGAAAGTTAAATTCTCTTGAATATGATGCTTGGATGTGTTCTCTCACCATCTTCAAGTGTTCCAGCCTTTTTTTTATTGATTGGAATGAGCTCGTGGCCATTACTAGCCGTTAGGGGTAAATTGGAGCCATTGGGGATATTTTCCAAGCTGAATTTCCCTTTCTGGACACCTCGGTATCGACACGCGTAGAACATGTATCGGTACGCCTAAATTGGGAAATAGCCGTTTGAGGCAGAAATAAAAGCATGGGTATCGATACGCGTAAGGGCGTATCGGTATGCCCCCTCCGTATTGGTACGGCTAAGCCTGTACTGGTACGGGTTTTCAATACTGGAAAATCACTATAGTTGAAATCCTCACTCGTATCGGTACGGCTAATACCGTATTGTACGGGGCTTTAAAAATGGCTAGTTTTGCTATTTAAAAACATTCAAAGACATGCCAAAAGCCTAAGAAAACATTTCAAACCTATTTTCAAGTTGTTTGGACTTTAAATCATTTTTGCAATCTTTTCAATTTAGTCCAAAACTATTTTTCAATTATTATATCAAAACAAAAATCCTAACATATTTGGAATCACATATTTTATAGCAATCTACAATTTGATTCATGCAGTTACTCTTTTGTATTAAAAACGAAATGCTGGGATTACCTTGAATCTCTGTCACTTTCTTTCCACGTTACGGATGAATGCAGAGATGGACACAAGATTTTATGTTAAACGATACGAACTTTTATACTTAATAAATAATTTGAAAATTTAGGGGTACGAGATTAGATTATCAATATAAAATACAAAGAAATTTTCTAAAATATATGATAATTTGAAATTTACAGACAGTATGACTGTCCCTAGCACTGCTCGGTCCATCCCGGATGAATGGACTCATTGTTGATGAAAATGAGGAAGGAGGGTAGTTGAATCGGAGCCACACCCACCAATTGGTGAGGTTCTAGAAAATCCAAAATTTCAAACTCAATGCTCCATTTTGATAAAATGGACCTCACCATTGTCTTCATGTATGTCCCCTTCTCATGCTTTTATCAAGGAATCCGTAGTCTAAAGATAAAATTCTTACGTTTGTGTCAACGAACACAGCTTTTAATATGCATGTATTGGGCTCAATTGCCAATGGATCTCACACCATTTTACCTCTCAATCCTTAAGACACCAAAACATATTTTTCTTTTGGCCCAATAAAAATAGGGAAAATATCTCATGCACTTGCGGTGAAAACGAAAAAATTTCTACAAACACTTTTAGTTTTATGGTTTAAGAACATAAGTTAGGGTTTAGGGGTTTAATTATAGGGGTTTAGAATTTAGGGTTTATGGTTAGAATTTATGGTTTAAAGTTAGAATTTAGGTGTTAGAGGTTAGGATTTAGGTTTTAGGGTAATATGGTTAGAGATTTAGATTTTAACCTATGAACCCTAAATTTTAACCCTAAAGCCTAAATTCTTACCATACCCCTAAATTCAAAACTCCTGCACTTAAACCCCTAAACATTAAACCTTAAGTGAAGTCCCTAAACCCTAAAATTGAGGCACTTGTAGAAACTTTTTGTTTCCATCGTATGTGCATGGTTACAAAAAAAATATTTTCTTACGTTTATTATTATTTGTAGTAATTAGTAGTATCTGATATATTGGTCAACTAATATATATAAAGTACTAAAAATGATCATTATAAAAGGCGATTTTTCTAACTCAATTTACTCTAATCATAATCTCAAGATTCAAACTTAAAACGTTATTTAAAGAATCTAATACCTTATCATGCTAAACCAACTTGTAATTAGTAGCTTATATTTTTGGGATAATGGCACAAATGTCCCACGTACTTTACTAAATTTGTTAATGTGGGGTTTAAAGTTTGTCAATGTTCAATAAGCCCCTGAAGTATGCTTCCGTCTTTAAAATGCCACCCACTCCTAAAGTCGTTATCTTCTGTCGTAGCTGGACACGTGACATGTTCTTATGCTGTCACGTGAAATTTTAGATTAAAAAAAATCAAACAAAAAATCTAATCCAAGGACATCTAAACAATTTAACCATTTTATTATATAAATAAAAAAAATGACTGGTTATCTTCTTCTTCGTTCATCTTCTTTCCCTCTCTTCTTTTTTTTTTTCTATTAGTTTTTTTAGTATAAAAAAAAAGAATACCCTCTCTTCTTCTTTCTTCTTTCTTCTTTCTTCTTTCTTCTCCTGTGAACCCTATTATTGTCAAGAAGTCGTTCAGCCTCAATTCACGCGGACAAAAATTTGGTAAAGTATGAATCCAATGAGTTTGGCTATATGCGTCACTGTTTCTTACTGTCTCTATCTGCAAATCATTGCTTCGTAGACCAACTCCTACTATTGTATTTGCCTCTTGATGTCACCATTCCCCGCTAAAACTCAATTCCCAAAACTGTAATTACTGCAATTTTCATTTCTTTAACGATAAAATTATTATTTTTTTACATATTCTTTGATTTTTTTCTATAAAATTTAAGAAATTTGAGATTGGTCTTTGAAATTTTGTATTAAAGTTTCACCATGCGTTAATTTTCTTTCTGGGTTTTGAATGATTTTTTATATTGATTTGATTGTGAGAGTTCGTTGACATCTAAGTTGCACAGATAAGAATACGGGAACGGGGACAGAATTTTAAAATTATAGGATACGGATACGACAAGAGTACGCCAAATATAATATATATATATAATCATTAAAATTCATAATACAATAAGGACTAAAATTATAATTGTATTAAACAATAATTATAATTGTAGTTATTTACATTCACTTCTAATGATTTTTAAATTATTTTCTAACACTTAGATTAGAAGATTACTAAAATTAATTGACTAAATTGAACGAAAATTTAACTTTACATTCTAAATTAAGAAAAAATCAATGACTAAAATGATAAAATTAAAAGATGATATGGCTGAAATGGATATTTACCCATCCCTATTTAAAGCTTGAGTGAAGAAGCGTTAAAACAAGTTGAAACAGATTACAAATACAATACACACCCAATATCCCACATCCTTAAGATACATAAAGCAAGGAGAGAAAGCAGCCTATAAATAGGTGCCTAGCCACTGGAACAAGAAAGCAATTTAGTCTTAGCCTTTTGGTTGAGATCAGTCTACGTGGGCCATTTTTCACATGTAATTAAGTTTATATTTTTTAGGTTGAGTGTTCAATTTAGTAGTTTTTTACTTGTGCCTTCAATATTTTATGTGCATACTTGAGCTTTAATTGAGTTCGAATTTCAATTGAGTTTTATTTAATTGATTTTGAATTTAGTTAGGTATAATTTGAACTTTCTAAGTTTAGAATTATCCTTGAGCTTTTTAAATTCGGATTAGTTCAATGGTTTTTAAAACCTTGCTCATAAAGAAGATGAGGATTTTATTTTCTATTTTTAAGTAAATTTATTTGGGGACGTTCCCAATTAATGTTGACCGTCCCGGGTAAAATTTGACCGTCCCTGGCAAAGTTGGGACGCCCCCACACCGTCCCAGTCCCAGAGACGTATCGGGGATGCGGGACGGCCTTAAAGAGGCGTTTCGTGCTTCATAGGTTGACATTCCTATTTCAGCCTTGTTGAAAGAAATTGAAGAATCAAAGACCACCGTGGTCATTTTCTCAAAAATTATGCTTCTTCGTTGTGGTGCTTGTAAGAAATTTTGGAGATCATAGGAATGAAGTGAGCCGACAAACAAGCTTTTCAAAATTTTAAATTTGGCATTTTAGTTTAGGTTTGTTCTTATTCCTTTTTAGCCTTACTTTTCTGGGAGCTTAAATTTCTATTAATATAGTTATGGTATTACAATTTGGTAAATTGGATTGTGTTTTCTAGGTGTTCTTTGAATATGAGTAGATGAGATTATCACTCTAGCATAGGTGCATCCTTAGGAAGGGTTTTCAAATGCTTACACGAATCTATTGTTCATAATATTATTGATGTCAGAATCTTGATACACTTTCAAATTGAGAAATAATATATTTCTTCTTGACAACGCATAAATGAAAGAGGTGTAGGGGGAGGCGAGAAGAATTGTGACGACGGTGAAGGCAGAGACAAGGAGGTGTCAAGTGGAATAGGAGTAGGGAGGAGGCGAGGAGCATTGCAACGGCAGGTGGAGGAAGAGACAAGGAGATTGAAATATTTTAAATTTTTTTCCTTGAAAAAGAAATTGGCATAATTGTTTACATGCCCTTCAATCTGACTTTTTTAACTCTTTTTTACCTGATAGCCACGTGGCAGCTGTTTAGTGGTCTACATGTCCAACTATGTCAGAGGATAACGGGGTTAAGAGTGGGTGGCATTTTAAAAGACAAAAGTATACTTCAGGGGCCATATTGAACGTTGGCAAATTTTAGACCCTACATTAATAAATTTAACAAAGTATAGGGGTATTTATGCCATTATCCCTATATTTTTTTTTTTACTTTTATTTATATAAGTTTTAATATATGCACCCTAAAAATCTAACGTACGTGATAACTCAATTGAAAATGGAAATAGGTTGTATTTTAGTCATTAAAATTTCTTTGAGGAAAATTGGTAATGGTTAAATTGGATAGTTGAAGACGCTTGCTCGTACAATATTTTCTTCATTACCTAACTATTTAACCACCCTTATAAAAAAGGGAAAACTACATATTTAGTATCCTGACTATGCCACATTACTGTTTTGGTACTTTAATTATTATTTTTGGTAAAATGATACTTAACGTTCTGTTTTTATTCTGTTTTGGTACCCGGCTGTTAAAAGCTAATGAAAATGGTGACGTGGCTTGGATTAATAACAATTTTAGTCTAAAACTTATACAATCTATCAATTTATTCTAAAATTCTATCAATTTAAACATTATTTTAATTTTTGGATTAAAATTATAAATTCCTTATTTTTCTTCTTCCAGTCAAACATAATTTACAAATTTACCCTCAAAATTAAGACGATGTTTTAAATTGATAGATTTTGGACTAAATTGATCATCTATATAAGTGTTTTGGACTAAAATAGTGATTATACCAAGTCACGTCATCATCTCCGTTAGTTTTTAACGGTCGGGTACCAAAACAGAACTAAAACGTAAGCATTAAGTACTATTTTGCTAAAAATAATAGTTGGAGTACTAAAAAAATAATGCGGGCATAGCTAGAGTACTAAATATGCAGTTTTCCCAAAAAAAACCACACAAAAACTCTCAAATTCACCCTTACAATATTTTTGCAATAAATAGATATATGCTTAATACAATAAAGTTCCGTGACACAGCTACTCGAAAACACAAGACTGCTTAAATAGACTGTAGGCAAGGATAAACCTCTTAAAATTTTGAAATTTGTATATAATTTAATTTTTTTTATGTATTTTATATTAAAAATCTATTTTCATCCTCTAAATTTTATAAGACTGTCCTTCTAAATTTTATAAATTCCCCCGCTAATATAAACTCATACGTCTGTCATGACTATATGTGCCCTCGTAGACGGGTAGATAATAGGAAAATAATTTTCAAGACACTGTTTTAATTGTTGGAAATTTTATCCTAGAAGGAAATTTTCAGCTATAGCAAGTTTTCAATCTTATGAGGATTCTTAAATATCATCTTCGTATTTTGTTTTTTTAAAAAATCAATAAAATATATAATAATATTTTAAAAATTGTAAATCAATTTTAATAAAAAGATGTCAAATAACAAATAAGTGTTGGGTGTATTGGTAAGGTACACTGCACTCTTGAAAAAAGGACACAAGTTCAAATCTTGAATACGACATTGTTGGAAGGGGCAACTTTGCACCCCAAAGATGGACTGTAAGAAGGACACGTCATATTACCAAAAAAATAAAAGATGTCAATAAAAATACCTAAAATAGATATAGTCGCAACCAATAGTGAAGAAAAAATCAACACACATAATCTTATACCAACAAATATGATTGAACATGATTGATCTATGAGACAATATTTGTTGAACTCTGAGACATTAGTGTTTGGTGAAGAAAAGAAATAAAGTTTAAGGGCTGAGCCAAATGGAGGGTGGGAGGGGCAATTTCCCCTAATTTTTAACGGTTTAATTGTTTTTAGGCCACTAATAGTTTTAAAACTATTGTAATTAAGTCTTTGTACCTCTAAAAAAATTTTGGTTTATTATTTTTTTTAAGATCCTTTCAATTAAAATTAATGAAATCAAGCATTGACCCCTCATTTTTTCTGGTTTAATCACTTTTTAAGACCCTTTAATTTTAAAACTAGTGAAATTAAACCTTATTTTTTCTTAATTTTTATGATTTAATTACTTTCTAGAATCCTATTTATTTTTCTTAATTTTAAGACCCATCTAAAATGACATAATTTTGGTGTTTATGTGTAATTTAATGACTATTTTAAAATTTTCAAATAAGCTTGTTAACCTCCTGTTCAAACTCCCGTGAAAGTTTTAATGGAAAAAGGATCTTTGCATTACCATAGTGATCATTTTATAATTTTTTCTAGTCGAATGATCCAACTAAAAGGTACTATATAGTCGAGGGACCACCTGCGTAGTTTTCCTAGTTTTTCATAAGTAGTAATTTGTAGCTATAAATAGTAGGAAGACCTTTTCTTTTTCTAGACAATTGATTCTTGTCAATTAGAAAGGTGTTATGAAGTTATAATGAAGATTTTCAAAGATACCTACACAATAAAAAGGGGGGGGGGGAGATGAAAATTCCATGTGGGATTCACATGTCCACCAGTCTGCCAATTCCCACAGAAAGTGATGCTTGTTGGCTGTTGCAACCTTAGCTTTTGTCTGTTTTTTAAAACTGTTGAATTCAATAGGAGATAATATTTACATGTTTTGTTTCTACTTGTTTGCTTCTCACCTTTTCTTCATTTCTGCATGACTCATGTTTTGTAGCAGATTGTTGGTTAGTTGAAATTGACCCTCAAACACAGCTTTGTTTTGACAGATTCAGGCAAACTTATCTCCTTTAAACATGTTTAAATGTTCAATCCTACATGTAATGAAATCTTTAAAATAAATCTTCAAATGAAGAAAAGATGTGCTACTGCAACTAACATGAATTGATATGAAGCAGTAATGAGAGAGACACTTGTAGCTTATCTGGTAAGAAATTTCTTGAAAGATTAAACAGTTCACCGACAGTATCTTTTCACATGATTATGCTCATGTTACTCAACAGTCGACATTGATATATGTACTTGTTTGATGTATATGTTGTAACCATGCAAATGGATTATCACAAGCTACCATAATCAGCAAAACAAAACTGTGGGAATAATGCAGTTTTTGACATAACCTGCCATGTCTTTCGAATTTCATTCCGGAACACTCTGAACAACAGTGTTAGTTGTCATCAGATGATGACATACACGTGTGTGTAATTCGGCCCTGCAGATTCAAGAGCAAAAGAGTGAAATCCGTTTATGGCGGCAGTGTCTACTGTTAGGGAAATGATTGAAGCTAGTGTTCAACACAATGGACTATGATATGCACACACTGGACGAAATTATTCGAAATATTTCTGGAATTTCTTCTTTATTCTTTGTACTGGAAACTCTATGATCAAGATGATCGCAGGTCAATTTCTGGGTTTTGCACCTCATGGAGTTGTAAGAAACAACTAGCATCTCGCTCCACTGTAGAAGCAGAATATCGTAGCCTTGAGGATGCTACATCGAAAGTAACTTGGATAAAATCTGTCCTTGATGATCTCGGTGTCACTCTCAATGAAGTTCTAGAATTTGGTGTGACAATACGAGCACCATAGCTATGGCTGACAACCCGACTCTACATGCAACAACTTCATGTCAACTATGTTCCGGCCTCTATGCAATTTGCAGATACCTTAACTAAAGCCTTATCTTTCAAACCTTTTTCTCTGTTTGGTCGGAAATTACGAGTGTGATCACAAGAAGCAGCAGCTGGTAGTTGTAAGTGTCTTAGCTTTCTCTTGTTACATAGCTGTCCTTCTCTCATTGGTTCAAAGATACACTGTTATTTTGTATAAACATTATGGTTTGTGAACAGGTGAAGGATAGGGATTGTTCAATGAAATGATTTGAAAGATTTATGGAATTTCTTCATTATTCTTTTACACAATTAGATGGGGTGGTTCCAAGTTGAAGGTGTTTGTGGTGGCTTTTGTCCGGATGCCAACGACATCTTCCTCCTCGGCTAGCTCCAACTTTCAAAGATGCTTGTGGGGTAGCCAGCGGCACTGTGCGAATGGCACCTTTTTCCATCTAAAACACATACATGGCAGCAGGGAAAGCATCTCAGTGGCAATCTTCAATTGATAAATCATGCCTGCATCAAGTCCAACTCCATCATAAGAATCATAAATCGTGTGTACGACAACGCTATGATGACATCACTGTATGGGGAGCAGAGTTTTTTCAATTTATTAAAGCTGCAATAGAGCTGTATTATTGAGATTATCTAATCTACAAGGTCTTAAATTAGAATGAACATAAAGAACTTTCATGTACAAAACTATGCAAATGCATGCTTATCATCTATCAGCAGTTCAGTCGAGCAATGTTGCAGGTCCGGAAATAAAATGGGGGCTCTAAAATGAATAACTGCATAACATACAGATCAGTTGAGACATTTTAGCCTGGCAAACCGTTGCGACACGAGGACAGTAGGTGAGGAACTTTTCGAGCTGGATACCTCTAGTATGTCCAACCATGAAGTTTAGTAAATTATGGAGGTATATTGCACATGACAGAGACAGCATTCAAACAAAACTGTTATCTTGTCGAATCAGTAATGATGGCACCGCCTACACGAAATTTACCTTGTAAAATAATTGTACATGTAGTGTAGTACAGCATAAGGTTAGTCTACACAGACAGAAGTGAAAGTGTACAGAGATTCGATGTCTAGCCTCATTGATTTTCCGTGCCCATTACCATCATCTCATATTAGGACAGACACGATTGACTCATCAACAAGTAATAACAAGACATTTATACCGCTAATCTTGCACACATTCATGCAGTCATGCACCTACTCCAACAATCCATGTAATGCAGGACAGAGAAAACACCATCAAATCGATTGTCGACGGATTACTCTGCCATTTGTCTACTTGATTGGATTGTGACAAAGAATAGCCAACCAAAATCTTATATCTTTCTACTTGTTTCTCTATTCTCACATCTGTTACAGACCCTTCTAGCTGCCACTTGATCAATGCCTTTGTATACAATCCCATATCACCCCATTCAACTCCCGTTCCGCTTAATCGTCTAAACATATCTCTCCTCATATGAAAACCAAAACGATTTGAGGTCGAGCTCCTCAAAGCAAGAATGAAAATGAAGGTAAGTCTCCACTCCACTAGATTCTTAGAATAGCATAAACATTCGAGATCCTGCTAAATTCACCCCTTTGCTGTTTGTCATTGCAGTTACTAGGATGGATGCAGCATAAGCTACGGCCAACTAATATCGAACCTTTCAAGGATTTCACAATTGGTACTCCTTTCTTGAAAAATCCACAAGCCATGAACAAGTCACATGAAGATCATCACTAGATCGGATTAGTGCAGTTGAATACGATAACCAACTCACTGCTCCCACAAAACAATGCATTAGTCATTAGAGTCCATTTCACTCAACTCATCAAAGTTACTTATAGTTTTAAACAGAGGTTAAAATATAGATTCCTTTTAGAGATGGAGCCACCAATCTCCTTGGTCTCATGGCTATCCGATCTCTCTTCGTAGCCTAGCAGACTACAGTTAAGACTAAGTACAGCAAAATAAGTATGGGAATCAGTCACTCTCATTACAACCACGTAGACCACTAAGGGGAGGGAATCGCTAGATAGGTTGAAATTAGACTTTAAGGCTTAAAAGGAACATTGATATGTAATTATAAAGCACAACATTAAGTCCTTCCTTTTCGACCGTGTTGTATATCCTAATATTTAAACTCTGATTTCAGGGAACTACTGTGCATGTGTTTCTGCTCAGTCATCCCTCAATGATCAAGACTCCCATCCAAAACCAACATGTGGCTATGGTTACGGATCCAAACCGAAAAGTGAGAATTCCTTCACTGAATTTGAAGCCAATGGGGTAGAAAACAACATTGGAGATGAAAAATCCGCTGTCATCTCGGGGCTATTCCATGGCTTTCTCACCATTGGAACTCTAGGCTCCGAACCAATTATGATTGAGCCTGTAACGCCGACATTCACCACGCCTCTGGAGAATATTGTTGAAGAAAAAACTGAGGTGACCGAAGATTATCTGAGGCTCATCAATGAAGAACTGGAGAAGGTCCTTGAAGCTGAAGCCGAAGAGCATGGTGCCAATGAATCATCAGGAAGGAATAGTCAAGTTAGCACCATTACACTTAGTGGTAAGCCAATTCAAGAAGCCAAAGCTCAAGATCATGGGAAGACAATCACATGTCCACTCCAAGGATATCTGCTTGGATCTTCGATTGAACTTGCGGAAACAAGGTTCGAGGTGAAGAAAGAAAAGGCATCTCTTGCTGAACTGTTCCACAGGACAAAAATTGCAGAAGAGAGTCCTATGGAAAAATGTTGGAAAGAGGAGATGGAGAACAAGCAAAACAATAAGCCTGTCAAACATCTCATCAAGAAGATTCTGAAAAAGATTCATGCTTCTTTAGGGAGTTCTGTCCCTTCTCCTAAAGAAACAACTTCTGCTGCAACCAAGAAGAAACTCCAAAAGGTGAGTCTTCTATAACCATTTTCTTAAAGAATAAGGAGTTAAGGACCTCAAAATGAAAATTTTAAATGTGATGTCCCACTCTCTAGACATCCAAGTAATGTTTGGTCCAGAAAAGTTAAACAATAACTAAAAAGAGTGTCAGGAGCAGGAGATACAAAAACGAATCCAATGCAATGCTAATGCCATCATTCACTGAGAAAAGGGTCAAACATTGGGAAGTCAAAATCAGAACATTTGAGTCCTAAGTCTAGAAGTTCACAACATGTGAGTCTTTGCTCTTATTTCTTTTCATTAATTGCTTGCAGTTGTGTCGGTTTGCAGGTTATAAAACTATTTCACAGAAAAGTCCACCCTGAAAGTTCCATTGCTGAGAGAGAGTCTAAAAAGTTGCATGGGAAGAAAATGAATAATGCTCCTTATAGTGAAGATGAGTACACTGATAGAGACCAGATTCAGCAAAATAAAGACACCAAGTTGTCTCCTCGGGGATTAAGGTCAATGGGAGGAACCCAAGATTATAAGACCATGTCAGAACTGCCTACATATGAGCTTGCTGGCTGTACTGCTGCAACAGCAAATGGGGAGCATTGGATTAAAACAGACGCAGACTGTAAGTAAAACATAACCATGTTGGTCATTCAGATTAAAAGTTAAAACCCATTGTTTGAAATGGTGGATCCCCTAGTAAAATCCATATAGTAATTTGATTCATTTTTGTTTCCACAATGTATGTCTGACCATCATCTGCTGCTGCCGTTGTAGACTTGGTGTTGGAGCTGTAGTGAAGAAACTGCAACAGATTCCTATGAATAGCTTTTCATCAACCTTATGTGTTTATAAATATAAACTGTTGTCATTGATTGAGTGGTGGTGAAACTCAATAGAAAACAAGACCTTTAGGAGGAATCAATCTTGTCCTCCGGTGTGAAAATAAAGTGTTTGTTGTAGTTTTCCTACTTTGAAAATGTGTGTACTTTTCTGGTAAACAAGAGAAGCACTTGAATCGAGTGCAAATCTTATAGCTTTCTGAAAAAGTATTATACCCAGAAATTTCGATAAGCTGAAAGTAGTAACATTTGCAATTAAAAAAAAAGAGATGCAAACAAAAGGGTTTGCAATAATGAACATCGTTTCAGCAAAGTCCCATCACTTTTTTTTTTAATTTTGCTTCCAACCAAGACATACAACCCCACTAAAAAACACAAAAAGAGCATCCACATGCTAAATACAACAACTATAAATGGGAATTCCATTGTTATATTCACTAAATTCATTCCCCGGGTGAAAGATATCAAAAGTGGTCTCACTGAAAAAGATGATAATGTTCATTTTAGGAGATTTTGACTCAGAATAATTTTATCTACAAGGTATATGCCTTATTAAAAGTACGCATAAATGTTAGCTTGTAATCACCGAAAGACTATTAAAAAAATCTCAAAAGTGAAGGTCTTTGCGGTAGAAGCATTGGACAAAAACTCTAGTAACGTAACACTTTATCGCGTCAGTTGGTTATGAGTTAGACTTAACATGATGATTCAAGTACATTTCCGTAACATCTAATATTTTATTTCAAATAAAGTTATATTTTGGTTTTAACATTATCCAATTACACTTTCAAGTTTGAAAAGATGATTTTTCAAATTTGTGATCCAAGATTGTTGAGGCTTGAATTTTGAATTGAAGGTTATTTTACTCCTCATTCAAGCTGTCTGTCACTCTATAAATACTAGGCTTAGGATTGAATGAAAGTGTAACTTGATTTGAGAGGAGGTTATTTCTCTTATTTGTTTATGCAGAAACAGTTGAGAGTGCATTGAATGTAACATCCACACTCAGCCTAGTCGAAAATCAAATTGTCACATTAACTCATGAGAACTTGATATGAAATCAGATCAAACTTAAAACATATATTTAACAAGCAATTAAGCATTCAAACTTATTTCAAGGACAAAATTATTAACCTATTATCCTTCAAGGATCAAACATACAATTAAGAACAAACACAATTACTCTAAACCATACCTAAACATATGCTAGTAATCACAACCTCATTACAACATATAAATAAGCACTCAACATAAGGGTGTGCAAAAAACAAAAAACCGAAATCAATTCCGAAACCCGAAAAAATGGAATTGGAAAATTCAGTTTCGGTTCATGTTTTTATTTTTTAAAAAGAAACTAGTTCAATTACGATTTACGATTTTGAGACAAATCGGGTAACCGAGTCGACCAATTATATAATATATACTATTATATTATATGTCATTTTAACATTTTATATTAAAAAAAATCATATTTTATTTTATTTTCTCATTCCCTAAGAGTAAAACCATAATTTCATTTTATAAAGTTTAAGAGTTTAACTTGTTAGTCGGTTTTTAAAAGTATATATATTTTTAATATGTTATTAAAATTTATATTTTTAATAAACAAAATAAAAAACCGTTACTCAAACCGAATTTTTCGGTTAACCGAATAAACGGTTAACCAGTTGAATGGTTACGGTTTAGGCTCGAGAATTGAGTGACCGGAACTTACCGGTTAACCGAAATAATTTGCTAATGGTTAACTGAACCCGGTTTTGCACACCCCTAACTCAACATGCATATGTATTTAGAGTAGGAGTCTAAGCATGCTTAAATGAACAAAAATCCTCTGCCCCTTTTTTGTGCCTTTTTTCTGTGCCCAACACTAAAAAAATTAAATTCTAAGCTCCAATCTTAAATTATAAATCCTAAACGCTAAACCCTACGCCCTAAAAATACACCTGAGATTTGAAACACACATAGTGAGATACAAAACAGATTAATGAGATAGTCGGAAATAACAATCGAACAACATTAGTCATGGCATTAACAAATAAAGAAACTAAACATATCATGGCACAATGACTAGTTACTTGTCATGGCTTATGAATCATATTCAAGATTACCAAGGAAGGACATTCTTAAAGCATGACTAGATCATATAACATAGTTCATATACAAGATAACATATTTATCACATTATAACATAATTTAAAAGCAAGATAACCAATTATCGAATCATAGTTTACATTTAATTAAATCTCACATCATGTTCATAATTTATTTTTAATTATCGGAACACATTTTCGAAGTCACATAACATGGTTCAGAACTGAGTATCATACTTATCAAGTCATAGTTTATTATTGCCCAATGGTTACTTAGTACTTGATCGAATAGCCCAAAATTCATCTATTTCAACTACATTAAATGATCTTTTAAATTAAAGGTTATGGTCACTTCTTTATAGTATCAGTTGTTGCTTTATTAAATTTGTTTTATTAATAGGCTCACGATTCGACTTTGATCATTATGAGCTGGTATCAAGATCGAATCCTAGACATACAGATTTAATTTTAACAACTGAAATAGTAACAATAAAAATGATTTCCTCTTCAGTAAGATTACATGAATAAATGTAATGGTCGATTTCCTCTTTTCTTTACTCCTCCAACTCCGTCTCATTAGTTGGAACATAAAAGGACAAACACATCCATTACTAACCATTTTTATGATCAAAGTCTTACCATGAAACAAAGATGATCAGTTAGAAACTAAATGTTATTCTCTCTGTCTTAATAAACTTGTTATTTTTGTGTTTTAAAATTATCTCAATTAAAATTTTCATCTTGAAAATATCAACAACTATTAAAACTTATATTTCCTTTCTACCCTTTGTTTTAATTTTCCAAAATAAAAAATTTAACTTTTTAAGGATAAAATTGATATTTAAATTTTTTACATTATAACTCTTACAAAATAATTTTCTTAAAATTATATAAAAAGTTAACATGTGATAATTTAATCGGACGACGTGTTACCTTGCTTTTGAGGGCCTTCAAAATAACAGTCTAAGCATTTCTCAAACTTAGTTAATGGGTCATTCGTACAAAGGAGAAAGGATTTGGATCCTTAAAAACTGATTAAAAACCCTCTTGGAAATTCCTATTAGGCAGGAGTGTTTATTGTTCAACAAAATTGAATTAATGGACCGAATCAAAATTTAGTAAGGTTAATTAAAAGTTTGGTTGGTTAATGTTTAATTATTTTTTCAAAATTTGATTATTAGTGAATTTGATTTGAAACCGATTAATTAAACGAATTAATCAAAATTTAAATATATAAACAACATATTTTTAATTTTAAGTTTAAATCTTATATATGACCCATAATATTTAAAGGTTTTATTTTGATATACAGTCCGTGTAAAATAATTTTACACAACCCTTCTATACAATCTAAAATCTAAAACCCTAATCCTAACACCCTTAATTCTAAACCCTAAACTCTTACCCCTGAACCCTAAACTCTAACCCTAAACCTTAAATTCTAAATCCTACAATCTAAACCCCTAAACTTTAAACCCTAAATTAACCCCCTAACCCCTAAATTTAAAAAGCACGTGTAAAATTTGATTTACACGGACTGTGTATCAAACTTTTTCTCATTTAAAATCTAACATTTTTTTTGGTTAAACCCTAAAATGCTCTCTCCAGGATTTTCTAAAGCAAACCATACTTTAGGGCAACAAGTTGAGCACAATGGCAGGCCTGCTGATGAGATCATTCAGGTTTCTAATCTGCAGGTATTGGAACGCCCTGGTTCCCTGTTGAAGGAGACTCGTGATCCGGAGAAGCATCGCAGCGAGGATGAGGTTTTGCAGTAATTACGTGCTGGTGAAGTAACTGATATGGATGCCGACGGTGTGTTTGACTCCTCTGTGGAAGCCGTAGAACAAGGAGATAGTGATTCGATGCGTCCAAAAAATAAGGGTGAGGGGAGCCATCTTATGCGCACATGGTGGCGGAGGGTTTACAGAAAGCCAAAAATCCTAGCAAGCTAAGTGGCGAGGATGACATAGTGGTGCTTGATGAGGATTGCATAGTAGATGAAACGGGACCGATTGCTTCTATAAGATTCTCCAATCGAGTGCATGACTCGATTGACCAATGCATGAAGTAGGTGCTTATTGTTCGGTTGCTGGGACGATCAATTGGTTATAAGACACTACTTGCACGTATTAACATGATCTGGAATCCCTTGGGCGAAATTCAGTTGGAAGATCTAGATAATAATTACTTCTTGGTGAAGTTTTCGAATGAACAAGATTACGTCAAAGCACTCACAGAGGGGCCATGGACAATATACGATAGCTATCTGACGGTCCAACCTTGGAGCCACTCTTTTTCCACTTCTGAAAAGTATCCATCGTACGTGGTTGTGTGGGTACAGTTGCCAGGATTACCATATCGCTAATATTCAAAGGCTTTGTTCCGAAGGATTGTATATGTTGTTGGGAGGGTGGTTCGAATTGATTATAATAATCAGGTTGGTGGGCGTGGTAAGTTCGCTCAACTTGAGATCCTCGTAGTCTTAAATCAGCCGTTAAAGTCTTGTCTTTGCATTGATGGATTTATCCAAAAGTTGGAATATGAAGGTTTGAATAATATTTGCTATAATTGCGGAGTCTATGAACATTCGTTGGAGACATGTGGTAAGGGGGAGAGTGATCGAGGGATAGGTCAGTCAGATCCCAGTGTGGGTGAATTTTCCATGAATCTTCCAATTGTTGACTCTCGAGGACCAGATCTTTATGGACTTTGGATGGTGGTTGACAACAGGATGCGTCGACCGAGGGTAGATAATAAGAGCAGACAGCAAGTAGAAGGGCAGGCTGGGGGTATAGCTAATTTTCGTTATGCCGCATTGATAAATGAGAACTTGGAAGAAGGAACAACTCTTAGAATGGAGGCTAATACTGTGCCATTGGCCTCAATGCCTAAAAGATAGGATGCTCGAGGAAAGACTGTTATGGAAGCTGGATCGAAAACTCAATCTACTCAGAACTTTGTACCAAAATGCCCGTATTTGGCGTCGAACCAGGCAAAAAGAAGATAAATGGCAACAAAGGCATTGAAAATTGTAGGTTATGCCTTCGGTTGAGGGGCAGCAACCAAAGATGGTAAGCCATTCAATGGCTCATGTCCCTGTCAAACATACATCGGTTACCATAGTTGAGAAAGGACGAGGCGAGAAAAATCAGTCTGGAGTAAGAGTGGCGAATGTGCATGGGGTGGCAAGTAAGGGGTTCAAGGCTAGTTCCCATTGGGGTGGCAGATCCAGCATGTCAGGAGTTGAGAAACTTACTAGAAATCAGGGTGCTAGTGCTTGGATGCAAGTAGTTTTGTCCCAATTAAACGTTTTGGGCAATGCACATGACCCATCCTTGCAAGCTCAAATAGATGCTCGATTATTGGAGGCTGGACTTCTTAGTGATACTGATTCTATGGATGAGATGGACAGATTCGAACATCGGGTGTCGAATGAGCTAGCCTAGTCCAGTAAGTTCATTCTCTATTCCAATTATTTTTAAATGATTACTGTCATGTATTAGAATTGCTAAGGAGCGGCTAGCTCTAATTTCTGCAGATATTTTCGTTCTTTTGTTCAAGAATTTTGACCCCATGTGGTAGCTCTATTTGAACCCTGCATTAGTGGTAGAAGGGCGGATAAAGTGATAGCCAAACTTCGCTTTGCACACTCTTTGGGATGAGATGGTGGATGTAGAGATTCTCTGTGTCACAAATCAGGTGGTGCATTAGCGTGTTAGAAGCAAAGAAAATGGGGATTGGTTGTACTTCTCTGCTATCTTTGACAGTCCAAACAGCCTTATTCGTAAACAATTGTGGAACACTTTGTTGTCGCTTGATCTGGGAAGCGATAAGGTATGGCTTCTAGGTGGCGACTTTAACTCAATTTTGAATGTGTCTGAGCGGAAAGGGGATCCGGAAGAGTTGTGGGTGGCAGCAGGATGTTTGCTAACTTCCTTGTTAACGCAGGACTATCAAATTTGGGTTTTCAGGGACCGCCCTTTATGTGGTCTCGTGGTGATCTGTATGAACGTTTAGACCAGTGTTTAGCCAAGGACAAGTAGGTAAATGTATTTCCAGATTCTCATGTATTGCACTTGGACCAGTTGGGTTCGGAGTATCGCCTTATATTATTTCGGTTTATGGAGATAGTTAGGGAGGTGTGTAAACATCCATTTCGTTATATAACTGGATGGAATGAACATCTGGGATTCCAAGATTTCTTACGTTCTGTATGGTGTGATGATAAGAACTTTGGGGAAAATCTTCGATCTTTTGTGTCACAGGTTTAGGTTTGGAATTCTGAAACTTTTGGTCACATAGGCAAAAGGAAATAAAACATTTTGGCACGATTGTGGGGTATTGACTGGGCATTGCAACGAGCACATTCTGAGTCATTGTGTAAACTTGAGTCCTCGTTAAGGGCTGAGTAATTTGGGTAACTCACGGATATTGTAACACCAAGTAGTTCCATTCAACCATGATGGCAAAAAGACGAAGGTCTAAAATTACTGCACTCCAATCTAGGTGCACAAGTGATACGGAGCTTAAAGCATTAGCAGTTGAGTTTTTTCGAACATTGTTCACGAGGGCTAGTGATCCTTTGGCCGATTACACCACTAGGGGCTTATTCCCTATGATTCCTTAATGGCATTTGGATAGCCTATCCGATCTATTAAGGGATAAAGAAGTACGGCAAGCTTTTTTTATATGGTACCATTGAAGTCTCCCGATGTTGATGGCATTCATGCCAATTTCTATAAGAAAAATTTGCATGTGGTTGGACATGCTGTTTGTGAGTTCATTCAAGGTATCTTTGAATAAGGGCGATGGTACCCTGAGCTCAATCAGACGTTACTCGTGCTTATACCCAAGGTAGTTGCACCCGAATTAATTAGCCAATTAAGGTCAATTAGTTTGTGCAATGTCATTTATAAGGCAATCACTAAGGTTATAGTGAATCGCCTAAACTTTTTCTACCAATTTGGGTGTTTGAGAATTAGACAAGTTTTGTCCCCAGGCGTTCAATTATTGATAACATTCTTATTACTCAGGGTTCACTCCATGAAAACAAAGAAAGGGCGTAAAGGATGGATGGCTATTAACATTGATCTGGAAAAGGCTTATGATCGTCTTGAATGGTCTTTTATCGAAGATATCTTAACGGATTTGGGAATCCCAGTTTTACTTAAAAATCTTATTATGTGATGTGTGTCCTCAGTATCTACCCGTATTCTATGGAATGGATCCATGATCGAGGCTTTTATTCCGTCCCGTAGAATTTGCCAAGGCGACCCATTATCGTCATATCTCTTTGTGCTCCGCATGGAAAGACTTTCTCAATTGATTCAGCTAGGGGTTAGTCGAGGTAATTGACAACCTTTTTGAACTTCTCTTTCAGGTCCTGAAATTTTCCATCTCTTTTTTGCAGACGATATGATCTTGTTCTCTAAAGCGTTGCAAGCCTAGAGACTTTTACTGTGCTCTGTGCTTGCAAAGTTCTATCAGGCTTTCGGTCATAAGGTTAGTATCCCAAAAATGACTATGTATTTGTTCAAGAATGTTAGTTTGGAAACGCGTAATCTTATTAGTTCGGACTTAGGGTTCACGATTATTTCAGATTTGGAAAAGTATCTAGGTGTTCCCCTTTTACATGGTTGCGTAGTAGCAGCATCGTATCAGTATCTTATTCAGATGATTAGGTGGATGAAAGATGAGATCTCTTTCTTTAGCAGGAATGATTACTTCAGCAAAATCGGTTCTTGCAGCCTTACCCATTTATACTATTCAATCGGCAGTCCTTCCCAGGCAAGTATGTGTGGAAATTGAGAGGTTAATTGAATGTTTTGTTTGGGGCATTTCCACTGATAGAGGTGGAGTGTATCAAGTTAGATGGGATAGTGTACGCCATCCGGTTCCATAGGGAGGTCTTGGGTTTCGAAAATTGGAAGTACAAAATGATGCATTTTTGATGAAAATTGCGTTTAATATTCTTGCAAAGCCTGAGCAACTATGGGTGTGTTTTCTCCGAACAAAATATAAATGTCAAGATGGTATACCTGAGATGTTGAGCAATCGAAATTGTTTATAGCTGTGGAAGGGACTGTCTTGCATATGGCAGGATGTGCTTCGAAAGATCTGTTGGTGTGTCGACAATGGACGATTGGTAGATTTTTGGTTCCATGCTTGGTTGGATGATTACAGACCACTAATAGAATATGTCACGGCTACGGGAGCTATTACTACGAATAGGTCAACAACAGCGGATATGGTAGATGAAAATGGAGATTCGAAGTGGAAACTCTTTGATCGGTATCTTCCTTGTCATTTGTTGGTGCGTATTGCTGCGAAGAAGGGTCCGCTGCCATCCTTCACCAATGATGCTGTTGGGTGTGGTGCAAGAACGGATAGACGCTTCTCGGTGAAATCCGCGTATGAGGTCTATAGTGGCTTGGTAAATGCGACTTCTGATAATGTCTAGATGGTGGTGAACAGATTTAAGGGTTTGCTACAATTTAAGACTTTCATTTGGTTGGCGTGTTTTGATCGTGTAATGACGAATGCTGAAAGATATAGGCGCCATTTTTAGCTTGATATCCGGTGCCCTTTGTGTGCTTGTGCCGTTGAAGACGTCAACCATTTGTTGCGCTTGTGTCCATCTACAATGACGGTGTGGGTTGCGTTGGTAAAGAGTGATAAACTCAGTGAATATGTATCCATGGATTTTAAAGAGTGGATTGTGCTTAACCTGCGCAACGCCAAGGATTTCGTTGGGGACAGGGATAACTGGGACATCTTGTTTGGAGCAATCTTATGAAATTTATGGCTTTATAGGAATTTTGTAGTTTTTGACTCGCCTCTAGATGACACCAGCTCAATGCTTGAAAGGAGTAAACATCTCATGGAGATCTCTAGTCAAGCTATGACACTTGGGCAAGGTCGCAGCCATGCGCAGGATCATAATAGGCCGAGATTAACTTTCTGGCAGATTCGACCGTTGGACTGGTTAAAGATGAATTCTGATGGTGCCAAGCACATAGGTACTGGCCAAGCTGCGTGTGGGGGAGTATTAAGAGACCATTCTGGGACATGCAGAGCTGGTTTTGCTAAAGCCCTTGGTATATGTTCGGTGTTAGAGGCAGAATTGTGGGTATTTATTTGGGACTTCAATGTGCCTGGGACCAGGTGGTCGAAAAATTATTGTGGAATCTGATAATTTAATAGCCAAGCGTTGTCTGGTGGTGCTCGGATTACTATTCTCTCGCACATCGCAGTTTTGCTTTAACGCTGTTGGGATGTGAAATTTCAACATGTAACCAGATCAGGTAATCGTGTAGCAGATTTGATGGCCAAACAAGCTCCACAGACTGTCTCAGACTGCCTCTTTTTTGCTGACCCTTCAAATTCGATAATTCCACTACTCCAGGACGAATGCACGGTTGTTTGAAGTGTGTCTCTGTTAGTTTGAGTAGCTGCTTTAATTTATTTTATTTCTGATTTTAGGATTTTTTGATGTTTAACTATTATATGCATTCTTTTTCCTCCATTTAGTTTTAGAATTTTTTTAACGAGACCTATAGTAGTTCTTTTTCTTCACCCAAAAAAATCTAACATTTATATTCTAATAATAAATTTAAACCAAATCCAAAAGAAAAATAAAATAAAATCTAGAAATAAAAAATATCTAACAAAAAATATTTTCAATTCATTACTTCTTAAATTTCAATTTTAAATCAAAATTAAAATATTTAAAACATTTGGTTAGTTCAAAAGTCGAAGAATTAACATATCTTAATTTAATTCGATTAATAATTTTCTAAAGCTTTTAATTTAAATAATGATTAAAATTTTAAGAATTTAATTAGTTAGACATAGGATAATTCGATTTGATTATTAATTGAACTGACCGTTTGGCCATATCTAATATATAGTGGCTTTTGAAATAATAAAAAATGTTAGAAAAATAAAAGTGATGACTAATGATGGGCATTTTACCCGACCCGGTCGGGTTCCGATCTGGTCTGATCGGGTTAGATTTTTTAATAAAAAAATTGGGTTTGGGTTGGGTTTTATTAAGTGTTAAGTTGGGTCGGGTTTAGGGTGAAAAATATCTGACCAAACCTGAAATTAATTGTGTAATTTTTTCTTAATTTTTTTAGAGATATTTATAATAATACCCTCTTTATATATATATATATTTTATAATTAGGTCATTAAAATTGAATTTTTATTTATAATTTAGTCTTTAGAATTATTATTTTTACAATTACATCTCCTAAAATTATTTTTTACAATTAGATCCCTAAATTATTTTTTATAAGTCAGATTAGATCGAAATCAAGTTTAAAATATTTATTTTTAGGTCGAGTCGAATAGAGTCTTTAAAAAATACGTTCGAATTGGGTCAGATTTGAATATATCAAAAACCCGACCCGACCCGACCAGACCCTTTCCTATCCCTAGTGGTGACACCTTAGCCATGAGTCATCAAAGCAGAGCATTCTAAAACCTTCTAATGTCGACTCGCATTGGAAAAATAAGGTAGCTGCTTAAACAAGCCCTTCTTTCGGTGGAGTGACAGACCAATGGCAGAGATTTTTATCCTCTAATGATACTTTGGCTAAATTACTAAAAAAGTGCTTGCATTTTCTAAACTTTCTTTTTCGATACTTTTGTCATTCGGTTTCTAATTAATATTTTTATTTTATTTTAAATAAATTTCGGTTACCGATTCCGGATAATTTTCAGGTACTAAAACTACATACATAATATTAAGTGTCTACGACTAACGAGAAGTTAAGTTGAGGTTAAAACATTTTTTGTATTGAGGTTGTTACAGTGATAGGGGCGAAAGATAATAAAGATATGTGGGGACCACAGTCTCCAAATTTGGAAAACTAAAATTTGAACCCTTAAAATTTAAAAAAAAATAATTGGCCCTCACAAAATTTTAAAAATTTTAGTTAGACCCTAATTTTTTTGAAAAGTTTTAATTTAAACCTCTACTCTTTTAAAGTTTTAAGTTGCTGATGAGTGTGTAAATGATCTATTTTGTATGTCTTTTTACTTGTATTTTGCATGTTTTCAAGCCCATATGGATTGTATTTAGGTTAGATTGTATATAATTGCATATATAAAGGAGTTACATTACCTATGTTTTAATGTCATATATATTGATTTTTTTATGGGAAATGTGGTGCTTTGTGGTGCATGTGTAGGATGCTGGTAGATGCTGGAGGAGTGCTGGAGCAGAAGAGTACCAGATCCTATGGCTAGAGCTGACGAGGCATAAAGAGTTGGAGATGTATCTACTTTTGCCCACGTGGACTTTCTCCCTAATATGAAACATTAAATATAGCGAGAAACCAATGGCTTTCTTTAATGAAGCCGCGTGCACTTTAGGGTACTGAAGCCCTAATTTCACCGCCTATATAAGAGAGACTTGGACACCAATTCAAAGAGAACGCGATTATAGACAACAATCCTAGTCTGAAGCTTGCAGAGAACCACTAGAGTAGAATCTAGAGAATTCTCCTCACGAGAGATGATATCGAGAGAGGCTGACAGAGTGGGAGACATGCAGCAACAATTAGACGGCAAAGAGGGAGTTTGTCGAGGATGCTCAACTCTTTTCTTTTCATTGCTTGATAAATTGTCGTACTTAATACTTTTATTATGGATGATTTAGGCTCGCACATGAGCTAATATCTTTAGTTAAGATTATTGCTTCCCATGATTTTATGTTTTGATTAGTTTATTATAATGCTATAGTTGTTTTCACTTTATCTATTTTGTTTACCGTTCTTCATGCGTAGTTATTGTAAGAGCTATCGAGAGAGACCTTTAAACTATTGCTATGTGGCTTAATATTGAGAGAGTTAGGTTATACAAATGTAAACAGTGAGGCTAAGCTGTTAAATTAATCTTAATCCGGCTTAGACATAAGTTTAGGGTTTCAAATACTAAAAGGGAGTTTTTAAACAAAAATGAGAGTTGTTAGGGTCCACGCATACATATATTACCTTAGCTTCAATATTATTAACTTCTAGGCATCGAGAGAGTCAGAAGTTCCTTAAAAATCTTGTCGAGTAGATAAAGATCTTAATGGTTTACGCAGACATGTATCGCCAGTTGCTGTAGCATTGTAATAAGTATTCAAGAATATATCCTTAGCAATAATCCCAACTTCCATAATTATATGTTATTTGCCACGGCTGTTCATCTTAATCATATCTATTTTTAGTTTTAATCGTTTTAGTTTTAATAAATCAACAACCACCATTACTTGCAAACAGATTCTTAAGCCTAGGAACTTCGTAGTTATTAATCCAATCCTTATGGATGTTTTAGGCTCGTACATAAGTTAAATTCTTTAGTTGGGATTATTGCGTTCCATGATTTTATGTTTTGATTAGTTTATTATAATGCTATAGTTGTTTTCACTTTATCTATTTTGTTCACCGTTCTTCATGCGTAGTTATTGTAAGAGCTATCAAGAGAGGCCTTTTAACTATTGATATGTGGCTTAATATCGAGAGAGTTAGGTTATACAAACATGAACAGTGAGGCTAAGCTGTTAACTTAGTCTTAATCCAGCTTAGATATAAGTTTAGGGTTTTAACGACTAAAAGGGAGTTCTTAAACAAAAAAATAGAGTTGTTAGGGTCCATGCAGACATGTATTGCCTTAGCTTCAATATTATTAACTTATAGGCATCGAGAGAGTCATAAGTTCCTTAGAAAATCCTGTCGAGTAGATAAAGATCTTAATGGTTTACGCAGACATGTATCGCCTGTTTCTGTAGCATTGTAATAAGTATTCAAGCATATCTCCTTAGCAATAATCCCAACTTTCATAATTATTTGTTATTTGCCACCGCTGTTCATCCTAATCATAGCTATTTTTAGTTTTCATCGTTTTAGTTTTAATACATCAACAACCACCATTACTTGCAAACACATTCTTAAGCATAAGAACTTCGTAGTTATTAATCCAATCCTCGTGGGTTCGACACTCTACTTATCACTTTATTACTTGATTCGACGAGTATACTTGCTCTAAAGTGCATCACTATTCGACAAGCATCAAGTTTTTGGCACCATTGCCGGGGATTGGCAATTAATAATTATGTTGTAATTGCACTTTGGACTTTATTTTTCTTGCATTTAATTTTTGTTTTTATTTTTGTTTCTCAGGTTCGCTCTAGTGCATGAACAGAAGTTCTAACTTAGAACCTATTCTTTCGTTAGATACAGAGAATAAAAAGACCTTGAGGAATCTATGTCGAGAGAAAAAGAATATGGTAAATAAGAACGACAGGAACGACCATGAGAACGAGCGAGAACACGGTGTACGACCAGTAGATGGACAAGGAGTTATCAATGCGGCTCAAGGAGATGGCCAAATACGACAGGAGGATCCACCCTTTGCCAGAATCAGAAGGCCCATTAAAATGCATATCGATCCTGTTATCAACAACCTCAACCCATTGATTGTTGTATCAGATCTACGGACAGCCCACTTTGAGCTAAAGCTTATTATGTTCAACATGCTTAATATAATTGGACAATTTGGAGGATCAGCAAGAGATGATGCTTTAGAGCATATTCAATCTTTCCTAGAAGTTTGCGATTACTTTTGACAATAAGGGATTCTAGATGATGTCGAGACTCAAGTTATTTCCCTACTCCCCGCAAGATCGAGCCAGGGCATGGTTGAAGACTTGTTCCTCAGGATCTATTACATCATGGGATGACTTGTGCAGCAAGTTTCTGCACATCTATGATCCACCGAACGTCCACAATCAAAAGCATATTGACATCATCTCATTCCAAGAATATGACGATGAATCCATGTATGAAGCTTGGGACATACACAGAGACATGTTATGAAAGTGCTCGATTCTTGGATTTCATGATTGGCTACAAGTCATGATGTTTTATAATGGTGTCAACGCACCTATCAGGATGATGATTGACTCGTCGGCTAATAGAACTTTGCTTGAAAAAGAAGCTGATGAGGCTTTCGACATTTTAGACCAGATAGCCAACGCCGACTACTAGTTCCCAAGGGAGAGATTAAAGCCCAGTCCTAAACCTTATGGAACACTCCAATTAGATGAATCTTAAACTATAACGGCTTAGCTCTCTACCATCACAAACCTGCTCAAGGACATGCAAGGACCATCCAACGTCCGAGAGGCCAAGGTAGTGCAATACACTTGTGAGCAATGCGATGGGGAGCATCAATCGAGTGAATGCCCTCAACAACAAGAATTTGGATGCTACGTAGAGAACACCAACCGAAACAACAATCCTTATTCCAACACCTACAACCTAGGGTGGCGACAACATCCTAATTTTGGTTGGGAAGGTAACAAGGGAAATTCAGGAGCACAATAGAATGTCACTAATGAACCTCCTGGATTCCAACAAAAGACTCAAAGGCAAAACCAGAGAGCTTCTAACTCTAATTCTATTTTTTTGATAATTCTTATCAAAATTTTATGGAAATTGCCTGAGTTATTATGCAGGATCAAGCAGCCCATTTGAAGAACCATACCGACATGCTCACAACATAGGCTACCATGTTGCAAAACTAGCAATCGATCATGCAAAACAACACCGCCTCTATATGGTCCTTGGAGACACAAGTTGCGCATATTGCCCAGATGTTGAAAGTGTGACCACCAGGCAGACTACCTAGTGATACTGAAGTCACTAAGGCCTTTAATATAGTGCAATGCAACACCATCACACTATGTAGCGGCACACAGGTGAGGATTAAAGCCAAGTTTGAGAGAGATTCTCACATAAATCCCACTTCAAGCAAGCCATCCATCAATGCTTCTACACTTAAGAAACCAGTTCGTGTGTTTGATACAGTGAGCGATCTTGCTACTAATGGCAAGAAAGATGAAACTAAGGATGCACCTACATCTAGTAAACCACACGACGAGCCCAGACCACCACCACCTCTATTCCCACAACGATTAAAAGCTCAAAAACAAAATATCCAGTACTAGAAGTTTGTGGATATGCTCAAACAATTGCCCATCAATATTTAACTTTTGGAGGCCATTGATCAGATGCTAATCTATGCAAAATTCTTAAAAGAGACCGTGACAAAGAAAAGAATGGTGGGTGAAGTCAAAATTGTTGTTATGGTGGGTGAGTGTGTGGCTGTGCTTAGTGATTTGCCACCCAAGATGAAGGATCTTAATAGTTTTACCATTCCATGTTCCATAGGCCATAACTACCCTGACTGTGCTTTATGTGAACTCAGTGCAAGTGTTAATTTGATGCCGAATTATGTGTTAAAATAACGAGGGATGGGAAAAGCAAAGCCTACATCAGTGATCCTTTAGTTGGCCGATCGATCTTAAATATGACCAAAATGCAGAATTAAAGATGTCTTGGACTCATCCTTGATTATGAAGCTGATGAGAATGCTCCTATTATTCTGGGAGACCATTTCTTACCAACGATTTTACTAAGATTGATTGTGAAAAAGGTGAATTCACCATGAAGATGAACGACCAAGAAACCACATTTAATGTCTTCAACACTCTCAAGTACGCGGATGACTATGAAGAATGCCAGCTTGTAGACAGTGAAGAATCCTTTATTGAAGAAAGTTTGCAAGAGATATGCTGCAGCAATGTGCTTAGTACTGCAGAGCAAGCTAACTTGATAAGGCCATGCAAGAAGCCGAGTTAGAAGGTAATGTTGAGATTGAACAATCCAATGTTTTGCTTACCAGACAGGTTTGACTTTTGAACCTTTGGATTATGCCGAGTTTAAATCTCCCAAACCATTACTTGAGCATCCACCGGTACTTGACTTTAAACCTCTTCCCCCGTAACTAAAGTATGCATTCCTAGAGGAACATATCACGCTGCCTGTTGTTATATATGTTTGCTTAACATTTGGCCAAGAAGCTAAATTACTGAATGTTTTATCACAACACAAGAAATCTATTGGTTGGTCTATCACTGACTTAAAAGGAATCTACCTTGTGTATGCATAAGATTTTTCTTGTAGATGATCAAAGCATCTCAATAGAACCATATTGTCCCATCATGAAAACTGTGGTTATGAAGAAATTTATTAAATGGCTCGACGCTGAAATCAAATACCCCATTTCTAATAGCTCATGGGTGAGTCATGTCCAGTGTGTGCCAAAAAAAGAAGGCATGACCATGATCAAGAATGATGCTGACGAAATCTTTCCTACTAGAACCATTACTGGATGGTATATTTGTATTGATTATAGGAAGTTGAATAAGGCAACGAAAAAAGACCACTTCTCATTGCCATTTATTGATCAAATGCTTGATAATTTAGTAGGAAAACCATACTATTGCTTTCTGGATGGCTAATCTGGGTACAACCAGATTGCTATTGCACCAGAAGACCGGGAGAAGATGACCTTCACTTGTCCATATGGCATTTATGCCTTTCGGAGAATGCCTTTTGGCTTGTGCAATGCACCAGCTACTTTTCAGCGTTGCATGATGGCTATCTTTTTTGACATGGTAGATGACTTTCTGGAGATTTTCATGGATGATTTCTCTATCTTTGGAGACTCTTTCGACCATTGCTTAGGTAACTTAGAGAAGATGTTGCAGAGATGTGAGAAAACAAACCATGTGCTTAATTAGGAAAAAGTGTCACTTTATGGTGTCCAAGGGCATTGTCCTTGGTCACCGTATTTCTGCTAAGGGAATTAAAGTTGGTAAAGCCAATATTAAGGTCATAGAGAAGCTTCCACCATCAGCTAATGTCAAAGCCATTCACAGTTTCCTTGGTCATGCAGGCTTTTACAGGAGATTCATCAAAGACTTCTTTAAAATCTCGAAGCCCTTGTGTTTGTTTCTGTAACATAATAGAGCGTTCAATGTTGATGACCAATGTCGTGCAGCATTCGAAACCTTAAGGAAGGTCCTTATTTCTTCACCAGTTGTAGTACCCCCCAATTGCTCACAACCATTTGAGCTTATGTGTGATGCTAGTGACTATGTTGTGGGTGTTATTCTTGGTCAGCGCCGAAACAAGTTTTTTATGTTATACATTATGGTAGCCGTACACATAATGAGGTACACGTTAATTACACTACCACTAAAAAATTTCAGAGTTGCTTGCTGTAGTTTTTGCATTTGATAAATTTAGGTTATATTTAATAGATACTAAGGTTATTGTGCATATTGATCATTATGCTATTAAATACCTAGTGACTAAAAAGGATGCTAAACTTAGACTTATTAGATGGATATTACTGCTGCAAGAATTTGACATTGAGGTAGTTGATAGAAAAGTTAGTGAAAACTAGGTAGCCGACCATCTCTCAAGACTTGAGAATACATATGATACTGATGTTGTATGTGATATTCAGGAATGTAACCCCCTCAACCCGGCCTAGACGCCCAACCGAACCGAGAGTGCTACATTAGGTTTGCCGAAGCAAACTTGAGAAAGGTTACGAAAAGTCGGTCCATTTTTTTCTTTTATCTTGTCTAAATGCAAATTAATGTTCCTACATGTTCATACTCGCATCAGGTAGGTTCGCGAATGAAACCAACCACAAAAGACAATCAATTGCATTATAAACAGAATTGGGGACTAAAACGTAAATAATTAAAATTATAAAACCAAAATTGAATTTAAGGTTACCAATCCTCAATTCTG